>VWZN01019723.1:358876-397750 GCA_013396955.1 Regulus satrapa | reverse complement strand
CCCGGCGGATGTCCGGCCGCGGCCATGGCGCTGGCGGAGGCGGGAGCCCGCGGGCGGCTCCTGCGCTGGCCTCGCGTCCTCCTCTTCGGAGACTCCATCACTGAGGTAGTGCCCACCCGCCCGCGCCTGGCCCCGCAATTCCCGCACGGAGCTCCCTGGCCGGCCCGGCTCCTCGTACCGGGCCGGCTGCGTCCCGGCGGTGCTCGGAGCTGCGGTGCCGAGCGGCGGGAGGGGACGGGAGCGCGATCCTGGCCCCCCCTCGGACCCGCCGTGAGGGTGCCCGGGCCCTTCGCGCCTGGTGGGGCTCTGGGAGCTTTGGAGCCCTTGCACAGAAACCCTTGAGCTCGCTGTGTTAGAGGCGCCAGGGTGAAGGTGTAGCTTGGGCTGTCCCGGTGTCGGGGCTCTCTCCGTGCCCTCTGCGGCGCCTCGCACTCTGCCCTCGCTGCTCCCGCTGCATCCCTGCTCCGTGTCCAGCCCCGAGACAGCTTCTCCATGGATGCGGCTGCACCGCGGCCTGGCCAGCATCATCTCTGGGGCAGCGCCAGCTTTTCAGCTTTATTTTAGATGGTTTTTTTTAAGATTTTGAGTCTGCTTTCTCTTTTTTTGTGTGGGTTTTGTGGTGGGTCACGGTGCCCTGATGAAAAAGTAACTAAGCAGAGACCAGGTTTGTCTTGAATAGGAGATAGGAGTCTAAGCCGACTCACTGTGCAGAGTTGTAGAAGGGAGGATGGTGCAGCAGTGGGAATAAGGAGAAGGAGTTATTATTTCTGCTTCTGGAAGAGCTAGGCATTAAACTGAGCTCCATGAAGAGAGAGGATTTTTGAGAGGTGCTGTCCAGAATGAGAGCATCTTAGCAATAAACTAGAAAAATGCCACAGACAGACATAGCAAACCCACAGTGGCCAAAATGAAGCTCCAGCCTGGCAGCAGCCAGTTTGGATTGTCAGGCTCCGTCCCTCCAGAGGTGCCAGCCCTGTGTTGCCTCAGATGCCAGTGGGGTAAAGCCAGGGTAAAGCCACCAGCACTGTCTGACCCCAGAGGGACAGGGCAGGCAGGCAGGAGACGCCCCAGCAGCAGTGCCAGCGGCGTGCACAAAAAACTTTTGAGGTGGGAATTTACCAGTGGAGGGGCTGAGCTCTGGGGAGCAGTTCTTCAGTGAGGATCTAACCATTTTCCTTGTTTTCAGTACTCCTTCCAGGAAAACGGCTGGGGGACATACCTTGCTGAGAGATTGGTCCGGTAAGAGCTTACATTTCAAAAGTAATTTCTAGCTTGCAAGAAACTCATGCAGCTTTTCTAATGGAAAACCAGCAGCAGTTAATATTTAATACATGTTTATTTATTGACATTTATTTATTTAGTGAAGTGGAACTGCCTTCTGGGCAGCATGCCCAGAGCTGGTGGAAATACTCATTGGGTGTTTCCACTCAGAGCTTGAATGGAAATTTAAAATTTCTTAAGTGATTGTCAGGATTGTTGTTCTGGTTCCTCGGTGAAAGTAACAGGTAAATACTACATGTGCAGCCTGTGTGTGCGCTTTCAAGGCATGACCCATTGGAAACTCACGTGACATCTCGTTATTTCTTGACAGGGATGGAGGAGGATGGCCTGACAGAATGGTTCAGAGCTTCCCAAGTTTTGTTTTGGTGGACAGAGGAGAGATGTTCTTTTTTGATATGTGTCTCCATTTCAGGAAATGTGATGTTGTGAACCGTGGGATCTCGGGGTACAACACCAGATGGGCTAAATTGATTCTTCCAAGACTGATCACTGAAAGTTCTAGTGCTGACAGTATTGTCGCTGTTACCATTTTCTTTGGTGCTAATGACAGTGCTTTGAAAGGTAGGGTGACTTGCTTTCTATCTTTTTTTTTCCCTGTGACCTGTTCTCTTAATATAATTTTATGGTTTAGCAGAGTAGGCAGAACATTTAACAGGCTTTTCCTGCTACTTCTCCAGGAGCTGATCACTGTTCATTTATACAGAACTTTGTTTTCAGTCATTTCATTTGTATTTAAACGATGCAGTGCCTTCCATTTCTCTCCCTGTCACCAAGTTTTAATACTAGAAAAATTAATTTCAAAAATTAGTTGTGTAGCAGCTGTTTAAAATTGGAGTTGGGCATCCAGCTGTTTTCTCTGTCTTTAAAGGAGACTGATGAGTTCTTGGCAGGTGGGCTGAGGAAAGGAGGGAAGGTAGCATTTGGATTCTCTTTCAGATGAGCGTACCAGGGTGCAGAGTCTAATCAAAATGGTGGCATCAGTGCCTGGATGACTGACTGCACGTCCATGGGACTTTCCAAAATTTTCTCTGCATCCAGGAATACTGGAAATCTCGGGTTTTGGTTCAGGCAAGGTTTGAGGTGATTATATGTTGTGATACTAAGATATAAAAGCTGTAAAAAAAGGCATTTTAAAAAAACCCCAACTGTTGGGTTGGTTTTTTTCCCCTGTGCCTTAATTGCCTGTTGGAAATGCTGTCTTTAAACTCTTGATTTGTCAGCTTTGGGTATTGAGGAGCAGAATTTTCCTACCACACCTCCTGAATCCATGGCTGAGGGGAAAGGAGTGTCCATAGCCGTGGTGTGTGAAAGTCCTGTCATGCTGTGTAAGAAACCTGCAGGGAGCTCAGCCCCACTGACGCTTGTGCTCTGCCCCTCAGAGCTGAACCCTAAGCAGCACGTTCCCCTGGAGGAGTACGCCGCCAACCTGAAGAGCATGGTGCAGTACCTGAAGGCAGTAGACGTTACTGCAGACAGGATTGTTTTGATAACACCACCGCCTCTTCAGGAATCAGCTTGGGAAAAGGCATGTCTTGCCAAAGGTAAAGAGGAAGGATGAGGATGGGTGGAGTTTGTGCATTTTACCAGTGGACCGTGAGTGACAGATGCCAGGTTGTCAGGGGGTGATTTCTTTTGTGTATGTGCCATATTGCAGTCGTGTTCTCTGACTTGTTGAAAAAGGGCTGCTGTTCGACTGAACAACTTCTGGATAAGCTCATGGAGCAACTTCCAAGTAATTAGAAACATCCTTTCCAGTGTTGATTGATCTGTTAATGCATACAACTGACAGAAGTGGCTGCCCTCTATGAGCATAGGATTTGTCAACGTCAAAGTCCTAGGCAGATTCCATTGTGTCCCAGCAGCTTCCAGAATAATAAAAATAATGGAATAAATGTTGGCACTACGGGCTTTAGGAATTTTTTTAGGTATAGCAGATTTCACATCTGTTTGGAGAAGCAGTAATATCCCAGCCAGGTTTATTTTAAAGTTTAAAAAAAAACAATACCAGAGAATATCATATTCTAAGGATGCTAATAAAAGTGCCTGAAAAAGAAGAAGAATGTAGCTGAATGATTTCCCATTGTGTGGTTTAAGCTAACTCTAAAATTAGAGACATAAAGCACCACTAGCTTTGTGTGACTGAGCTGGTGGAAATTGCCCTAACCCCACTGACTCCAGCAGTGACAATTTGTACCTCCTGTGTTCTCTTTTCTCTTGGGACACCTTGTCCAGTTCTTGCATATTTATAAAAAACTTTTGAGTTAGATCAGGTAAATACAGAGCTGGTACCTTCATGGCAGTTTTTTGTGATTTAGGTGGTGTTACACTGAGTTTTCAATCAAAGTAGTAAAACTTTGAAGGTGACCTTAAGTTTAAACTAGACAACAATATTTGTGTGATTTTGCACGAGGAGGCTTTGATGTGATTTCATGTGAGCACACCTCAAATGCTGCTTATCTGGCTCCCAGCTGTCAAGGAGTACCTGTCATGTTAATATATTTTCCTCTTAAAACTGTCCTTTTTATGGGGCAGGGATGGAGGAAACTCAAATTTACAGTATTGACTCTGCCAGCATCTGTCTAAAAGAGAGTACTTCCCATGGATGGAACAAAAGCCAGGGTGATCTTAGACCACGGGCCACAAATGAAGTATTGTGGGCACAGTAAACAGCAATATCAGACCATCTGCCCTCCGATGTCAAGGAGAAATGTTCTGCCTGATTCTAGTTTTGTCAGATAGATATCAGAGCAGAGGAGAGATGGGAAGCAGGAGGATGGTGACGTTCACAGGAGCGTTCATCTCCAGGTGTGAAAAGTAGCAAGAGGGTTACTGCAAGGAGCAGTTAGTTGCACGCAGAATCTGACAAAAAGCAGAAGGCAACTTGGAAATAGAAATAGATTTCCATTGACTTAACTCTTTGGTACCTGCCTCAGCAGGTGTATGAAGTTTTAAATCTAAGCCCTGCTTTCACCTGCAGCTTGTCAGAAGCTGAGAGCTGTGAGCAGCAGAGTTAGACTGTCTGCTTGTTGCTGTTGTTTCTCTCTCAACCCGCTGCACGTCTTCAAAAGGAACAGTTGTGAGTGACTCAGAACCAGAGTGCCCTGAAAAACACCACACAGAGCTGTAGCCTCCAGCCACTTGCCTTGCTTTGGGTTTACCCTGTGCTCGGTTTAACACCCGCTACACGCGCGGGGTGTGCCTCAGAGGACTGAAATCACGCTGCCTCAGAGGCAGTTGCTGCCTGTTTGCTCTGCTCTGCTCGGCAGGTGACAAACTGAACCGCTGCAATGCCACCACCGGGCAGTACGCCCAGGCCTGTGTCCAGGTGGCCAGGGAATGCGGCACGGATGTGCTCGACCTCTGGACCCTGATGCAGAAGAATCAGGTACGGTGGAATCAGAAATGTTTGAAACTGTCACACAAATTGTGAAGGGCATCGTTCGGCGTAGAGGAACCGGCGGTGCTGCGTTCTCTCACTGAAATGATACGAAATATGTCCAGATTATGTTTTGGGGAAGGAAAAAAATAAACCAGAGCTCTTCATAGGTGGCAGTGAGAATAAAGCCTTATACACCCTGGCCGTGGTACTTGGTTAGCAAATATCCCCGTAGTATGTTGTATCCAAATAGCTTTTCCCTTGGACTTGAGCCCTGAAATAGTTTAGGTGGGGAGGAGCCTCTGGAGGTTTCTTGTCCAACCCGCTGTGCATTGTTGGGCTGATTTCAAGGTCGGATCTGGCTGCACAAGGGCGTTACTGATGCTTCTGACCACATGGCCAAACTCCTCCATGGGAGACTGCAGACCTTTCCTGTGAGCAGCTAACTCTAGTTTGGACCCTGAACCTTTTCTCTCCCCTGCCTTCCCCGATGCAGCAGACTGTTGACTTTTCATTGCATCGCTTAATCCCACGATCTTTTACTGATGAATAGCAATGATTTTGGCCATCAGAACATTCTCTTAATATTTTAACATAAGCATTGAAAAATAAAAGCAGTTTACCAGCTGGCTTTGAAGAATTACTAAAGACCATCTCTTTGCAGCTAGCAGATACACTAATATATGGTTTTAACCTCCCTTGTAGGATTTCTCTTCCTATTTGTCTGATGGTCTTCATTTATCGGCAAAAGGCAACAGCTTCCTTGCAGCTCAGCTTTGGTCACGCCTGGAAAACAAACTGTCTGCTCTTCCTTCACTGCTTCCTTACTGGCGTGACGTGGACCACACAAACCCCGAGGCCAGCCTGCTGTGACATCCCTGCAGGGAGGAGCCGGGGCAGCCTCGCCAGGCAGAGCCAGCCCTTGTCCGGCTGCAGACTGAATCCTCAGGGAGCACAGCACGGGGGCGGTCCCCAGCAATGCTTCTCTCTGTCCCCTTCTCTTGGTCTGTGGGAGAATAAAGGTGAGACCACTTGGGGTGTGTCCTGGGGTGGTTTTTCTCCATGCTGCTGGTGCCAGGATAGCTGTGGGAATGAGTAGCTCTTTCCTTGGAGGACTCAAGAGGAAAATGAGGCTCGGCTGTTCTGTGGCCAGAAGGCTGCCCTGAGCAGTTCCTGCCTTGCTGAGCTTTGGGCACTGCACTATGATTAATACCATCCACTTCCTTTAAACACAGAGGAGCTCAGAAGAGACTGGAGTGTGGATTTTGTCAAGAGCCATTAGTGTCAGTGCAGGTTAATTTATTTGGATGCAATACAGCAGGAGCAGCAGTTCCCTAACTTTGACTTTGGCAGTGATAGAGAGTAATTTAGAGCAGGGCTTTTAAAATTTAACTTACTCTGGCACCAGCAGCAGCTTCTTTTACAGCTCTTCTGTACAGGCACAGGTTTCAGACCAGTGAATGTTCTCGGGCAGTGTAAAACTGGTGATATATGAGCTTGGAGAAACTACTAGAGAAGGTCTGCATCTCTGCTGACAAAGCTGCACCGTATGTCATTTGCCATCAAGTTAAGAGGATCTTTGAAGGGAGTTCTTAAAATAATTTTACAACTCAGATATCTAACATAAAAGTACTGCAGACTATGCAGGTTTTGGCCAAGAGGCCACAAACTACAAAACTGCCTTTACAAACCAAAAAAACCCCAGTGCCTACAACCTAGATGGAATTCAACAAGTATAGAAAAAAAATTGATTGGGAAATGATTGTCTAGCAAATCAGATAGCAATAAAACTGAGGCTACAACTAACCTTGTAACAAACCAAGCAGATACAAACCCTCCCTAATTCCGGGCTGCACTAACAGTTACGTTGACACAGAACAGGTGTGCTTATTCTGTAGGGGGTGAGAGAGTAATGAGGGGCACTCAGGCTGTCCTGCACTGTGAGTGCCATTAGACTGCCTTTGCATCATTAAATAATTAAGACAAGCTGGCCAAGACCTGTCATCTGCTATGTAACAGTGTTACAAAGTATTTTTCACGTGGCTGGAGCCCGAGCAGAAGCGAGGTTGATACATAAATATTTATGAGTATTAAACTGGACTTTCCTTTCTGTAATGAATGCTTACACTAAAGCCTCAACAGCAAAAGGGCTTCCCAGTGGGAAGCTGTTGCTCTTCCTGCCTTAGAGGTTATGAACAAACCTTGCAATTACTGCTTTCAGTTTGGGGAATGGATTCAGTGATTTCCAAGTCTCTGTTCTCCTGCTCCCAAGCACCTGCCACTGCGTGGTTTTCACCCGGGATGTAAAGACCTTTGTGCTGAGAATGTGTACTCAGAGATGAAGAGGCATTTGAGCACACCCCCACCCCTCAGGCATTGCTGTCACCATCTGAACTGATGACAATCTGCAGGCCCCCTGGCGAGACCAGCTCCAGCGCAGGCAGGCAGCCCTCAGGGTGCAGCTCTGCACCGCCCAGCGCCCAGGTTTGGCCTCAGCAGGAGCAGTCAGAAATCCTGGCTGCTCCTGCTGGGCTGCATGTCAGACTTTTAACCCAGGCTTTGACAACCAGAGCATGAAGATCTTTTAGAAAAGGACAGCTCTTCTCTCTGTGTTTGTTTTTTTTTTTTTTTCATATAAAAAGCTTTTATTTTTGTTGAGAATTAAATTAACTCCTCACATGTGTACTTTGCACTGAATCAAAAAAAGAAAACCCAAACAAAAAAACACAAAAGTTCAAAACCAGCATACAAAACATAATAGCGAGTCAGATAGGAATACCATAAGGCACACATTCAAGTACTCGTGTAACAAGGATCCTTGGCTGTGGAGGAGAGGGAACACTCACACAACGTTGCAGCACAGGTTCAGTTCCTTTCCCTCGCATTTAAAAACGGGCTCACCACAGCCCTGCTTCCCTGTGGCCGAGTCCAGGCTTGTAACAGTTAAATGGTTCTGCCCTTGGCCACATTCTGTCAGCTTTATCAATAGATTATTGTGGGAGAAAACAGCTGCAGAGAAGGTGCTGCTGTCCTGTCACTGTTGCTCTGGGACTGCACCGTGTCAGTCCCAGCTCGCCTGACACCATCCAATTACCAGCTTTTAACATCATGTTTTACTACCTGTGTGAGAATCTCTATTTGCAAAATCTCCTCCTTATACCGACCCTGCAAGTTTTAACAAAGGTTTATTTCTTTACTAAATTCACAATTGTTTTTAAACAAATGCCTCCCCTGCAATGTGGTGATTTTTTTTTCCCCATCATTCATGCAGTAGGAGCTTGCAAAGGCCACAGAGACCACAGAAAACTGAGCTCAGTAATTTGAAAATTTCAACAACAGTGTCGCCTGTTTTAAAATAACATTTGGAGAAACAGTTCTGCACCAAAACTGCTGCAAGCAGTTTTTAAAATGTCAGCTGCATAAATGATTTCTTCCTTTACATTTCTTTCTCCAGCCAGACACAAACCTTAGTGCAGAATGGGAAGCTCCCAACAAAAGCCACCGAGACAAGACAGCTTCACCACTGAAGCAGAAGAGTTTCATGCTAGAGGAGCATTTCTCATGCACGGTATACAGTGTAACAGCCTCTCTGCTTCTTCAGTCTATACAGAAGCTGGGCATTTTAAGTTTCTTTATTCTGATTATTCACTTTACCAGATGCTGCAAGACTTTATCTGTTTCGTTACCCTCTTTCTGTTCTCAAGGCATTTGCTTAGACTTTTGGTTACATGTACCTTAAACTGCTAAATTACCTACTCTGTTATGGAACATACTGCACAGTTCATTTTGGTTTTAAAAGCCCCTTAATTTTGTCTATCAGTGCTGTCAGGCTACAAAATATTAAATTATAAAAAAAGGCTGATATACACAATCCAGTATCCATAAGGATATTTGGTTTTGCACCACAGGTCGAAGGAAATGTTAAAGGTCAAGGAAATAGAAAAACAAATCCAAGAAGCTTCAAAAACAAGCCAGTTCTAGTTTGGATTCTCCTTTTTAAAAGATATAATGCTCTAGTAAATGTAGTTTAAGGAAGGTCATACACATGACCAGCATCTGCAGTAGGTCGCTTCCTTATTTTCTCCCACTCCCTCACAAAAATATATATACATGTATTTATAGAAATGAAATGGTTTCAGATCCTCATTTTGCAGCCGGGAGTCTCGCATTTCGAAGGCAGCAGGACGCTAGCACTCTGTTTCTTTGCTGTCCACCCGGTTCTGGCGCTGCAGTTTGAAGGACGAAGCTTTCTCGCTCCTCGTGACGGGATGATCCGTCAAGTCCTCGAAAGATTTGGCGGCCGAGCTGCTGTTTGGGAAAGGGTCCTTCTCGAAGGCGTCCTCGTCGATGTGCGAGTCGGTGCTGGGGTCCTCCTGGATGGTGTCCATCCTCTGGTGGTCCTGCTTGGGCGCGGCGGGCGCGGNGCCGGCGGCCGGCGCCGCGGGGAACGGCTTGATGATGCGCACCGAGGCCGAGTCCAGGCTGCTGAGCATCTCCACGTTCTGCAACACACCAGGGGCAAAAAAGAAGGCTAAAGCAAGGCAGCTACGGGGCACTCTAACCAAGATCACCCTCAGTTGTGCCCACAGTAGATGGTAGAGGCCCTTTGCCTCAGTGGTCTCCAATTCAGGATCCTTTCTCTCCAATGGTTGTACAGTGAAGAGCTCTGAAAGGCTTCTTTCCCCCTCCCCTTACAGAACTTCCTTAGCTGAGTATTCCAGCATCTGTTTAGTCCAGGGTTTGGGTTTTTGCACCGTTTTTCAAAGGGAGGAGGCACCTGAGGAGGAGCAGCTGCTCTCTCTGTTAGAACAGATGAAAGCTACCACGTCCTCCGTGCCACTCCCTAAAGGCAGAAAGTTCGTTCTGTCTCTGCTTCTTCCCCCTCTGTACAAAGTCCACAGGTGACAGCCTCACTGGGAAGAGCTTGTTAACTCAGCTCTTCCTTCCTGGGGCCCAAACTGCTCTGACAAAGCCTAGGACTGGAAGTGCAGGGGTCAAGCCACATGACACAGAGCTCAGAGCAGGGAAACAATCCAAGGCAGAGCTTATTCCAGTCCTCCAGCTTGGAGAGTTCATGGTTGCATCTACTGGACTGAGCTGTGCTGAACACAGTCAAAGACTGCAGGGAACAGCATCATCACAAGCAAATTCTGGCAACCCAGATTAACTTCAAGCCCACTGATGTCTGCTACTATTTCAGCATGGTTTGGAAAATATCCAGAGATCTTTAAGCACAAAAAAAATCCCCAAGGACCTCAGCAAATGCTAATACTGAGAAGGGTGAGATATTTACCTGCTACCATTTCCCAACTGCTCCATCCTCAGCAGATTAAAAAAAAATCTGTTTGTTACACTGTTGCTGGTCCAAGGAGACCCTGGCTGTACCAGTGCTCTCTCTCCTGCCTCTGGGATGTTCTCCATTGAATGCAGGTCAGAAGCACTACGATAACTTTTCTCATGGCACAGCTATGGGGCACTCTAACCAAGATCACCCTCAGTTCTGCCCACAGTAGATGACAGAGGCACTCTGCCTCAGTGGTCTCCAACTTTAGTATCCTTCCTCTTCAATGGTTATACAATGAAGAGCTCTGAAATGCTTTTTTCCCCCTCCCCTTACAGAACAACATTTCCTTAACTGAGTATTTCAGCTCTTAATAGGAACTGGACTGTCAAAGCACAGGAAAAAATTTATGTCACAAGGTGCTCTGTGCTGGACTGTAATTAAAATTTCTCTTGGCACTTTTTTGCTCCTCTCCTCTGCCAGCTCAGTATCTGCAAGGTGAGAAGTGCCACTGATGGGCCCCTTGAGCAACTGGACAGCTGTAGCACATCTGGCTGCTAGAAGCCAACTCCTGCAAACAGCAAAGACACTGCATTTTGCAGAGATTTTTGAGCCTCGTGCTTCAGTGACTCCACCTGGCTGGGAACAAGCAGGTGCAGCCGAGTGTGCTGCGCTGAGGGGATGCTGGACACGGGTGAAGCCATGCTCTGCAGGGCAGAGTGGCTTCCTGCTCCTCTCTGCTGCACCAGAGGGGCTCTGCCAACAAGGCTCAGCTCTTAGGAGAAGGAAGAATCAGACCCTGCCACACTGCAGTGCTTGGTAAGAGTGAACAGAGACTTGTTCAGAAAGCAGCTTCCTCTCACGCAGGTTCCCCCTTTGCAGCACGGGCCTTTGGGGCTCTCTGTTACTACTCTTTTGGTAAATGTTCTGCAGACACCTGAGGTTCAGGTTTTCCAATACACGTGGGACAGCATTTTGCCAATTCAGACAACTTGGACAACTTACACTGGGGCAAAACAGGGACTTTGTGTTCTCTTCATACTGCTTGTCCAGTTTCTTGTCCTGTTGAAAACCACAACAAAATAAGAAAGTTAATTTCCCGTCGGCAAAGTCTTTTTCCTGCAAGGACACAGCACTTTGTGGGGCTCTTTTCCCTTCCCCTACTTCCCATTCATCCCAGGAGTGCTTGTGAGCACAGCACTCCTTGGCTCTAAGCCCACACTGCTGTTGGCAGCACACCACAAGTCCACGCTCCCGGTGGCCACGAGCTCACCGAGTCTCTACCCATCTACCCAAGATCAGCTAAAGATCACCTCCCACTCTGGGTCTTGTCTCAAAATGTGAGTGTCAGTTCTTCAGAGGGCTTTAGAAGACTTTGTTTTTAATGATAAAATTATACTTGGGTAGAATTCAGAAGGCAGAGAAATAAAATCTGCCTGGGAAAGAACGGGAAAGGCTCCAGGGAATAAGTCATGGGAGCACTGGGTCTGCCAGGGCCTGGCAGAATTTAGCAAGAGTTTTGCCTACTGAAGGAGCAGTAAAAGCCTTACATATGCTGGATTTCCCCCCAGGGTTTGCTAAAAGCTTCCCATCATTTTCTCCCACAGCCATCTGCCGTTTCCCATATGAGGGATGTTCTCACAGCAAAATCCAACCGAGCAGTCATCTCAGAGACAGCTTACTCACCACACAGTGCACAAGGATGCTGAGAGGAATCCAAAACAGTAAGGAGAAGACAAGCACAGAGCCCACTATGTTATCTGCCAGGAACTTCCCTGTGAAACCAGTTCAGATCTGTCAGTTACCTACCAAATACAGTCACGAACACACACATCTATCCCCCTCTCTGCAGCCACTGCTCGGGCAAGTGAAGCCTCAGAATTGCACAGAGAAGCACAGGCTGCCTACTTTGGAGCAGGCAAGATAAAATCACGCCATTTTAGAAAATTCCATCCAGTATGTTACCAATAACAGGTTTTTCTCTGTTGTTCTCTGAAGAGAAATGCTGTGAGGCTGTAATGCTGAATATGGGTTGCTTTGGAACAGCCTATACTGAGCCAGCCAAGCTGCTCCTCTCGCTCCAAATTCTTACCCAACAGTCATGTGATCTCTACCTGCCTCCACATATAAAATATTGGAATGCCAAAGATTCAAACACTGCCTCAATCCAAGCAGACTAACTAAATAAAGCCTTAGCAGTTACCTAAGAAAACAATTAATTTGTGCCTGAAGCTGGAGACTGGAGCACCACGCAGGCCAGGGGTGCCATGAGCACACACAGCCGGGGCTCACGGCACAGCACCAGCCCAACCACGGGTTCTGCCTGGTGCCACTGACACAGAGACACTGGGGCTGACACCCGGGGTGAGGGGACACCTGCTTGGGTTACACAGCTGGGATCCAGCCCAAGGAGGCCCTCTCAGTCACAGGGAGCAGCTCAGCACAGGCACAGCTTGAGGTGTGTGACCTCTGGTTTTCTTAAACGACAGAGAAAGGAAATGTTCCTCTTCTGGTCTGTTGATATTTAAATCCCACTGAGAGGCCCACTTTATACCCTGCTGAATCTAGCTGACCTCTAAAGAGACTGACAGTTATTTCCTTTCTCTAACTGACCTAGTTCCTGGTATTCAGACAAGAAGCTTTCACAAGCTTTGAAGATACCTAGAAGGAAATGGAGTATAAAAATGCAAAACAATCCCTCATCATTTCAGCTTTAAAAGGTGAGATAAGTAGTGTCAAACTTCAGGGAAAAATACACTTTGATATATCACAAGCACAGCTGCTAGCTACCCTTGGGTGAAATGACCTAGGCACTAACTGCCCCCAGGGCTTTAGAGGTTCGTGTAATGAACTCAAAAATCCCCAAAGGATATGGTTATGTATCTTACCAAAAGTATTGATGCTGAGTTGGTCTATAAAGTCCCAAAATCGTTCAATCACATCCTGTACTTGCTTCTCACATTTGCCCTACAAAAGTAACAAAATAATCTTATGCTGCATTCTTGGAGAGGGAGGTGTAAAATAGCAATGAAATGAGAACTAGAGACACAGCATGACTTCACTTACATCCTGAATACAGAATTATACTCATGCCCAATAGCACCAGCCCATTTTTACTGCCTTTATTTTTATCAAGCCAGTTTCAATTCTATTGTGGTCTGAATCAGATCAAGTTTTCTTGTTCAAAACATGCAACTTCCATTCCATTTTTGGCCCATGTTAGGGGACATAAAACTGATGTTTCTGGAGAGATTTAAACACTGGAAGCCTCAGTTCCCATTCTCCACAAAAAAGGCTTCAGCTCTCAGGAGCCCAAGGTTACAGACAAACTCACTCCCAGGTTTGGCTGTGCTGGTTTAAAGCAGTAGAACCTTGGTCTTCCAGTTCTGCCAGCAGAAGGACTGGGGCATGCCCTCCCAAATTCACTTCTGCTGAATTTGAAGCACCAGTTTAGCTCCAGCCACTGGGGTCTGCAGGTGTCCACGCAGCTGTACCATGGAAAAGGCCACTGAGTGCCAGCAACCCACCACTCTCCCTGCCACAGCCTCACTGCCCGTTCAGATACTGCTGGCTGGATTTCCATGTGATTGCTCCCTGGCCCGAGTTACTGGAATAAAAGTTAATTAGGCTAACAGGAACAACTGGAAAGGCAAGCGCTGCATACCCAGCCGAGCTTACAGCAGCACTCAGCCCCCTCCTTTGTTCAGGGTACCAGCTGGCTGAGCTGTGGGGAGCAGCAGAGGGGGTAAGGAGCAGCTCCAGAAGATTCCCCTTCCACGGGTCTCTGCAGAACTCCAACCCCCTTTAACATTTATGCCACGAAGAGGTGCTTAAAACCCATTACCCCGCTCAAGCTTTGGCTTCTCTCCCCCACAGAGTCCTCCTCCAGGACTCAGACCCCCAGCAGAGCAGCGGGCACTCACATTTGTGTCACAGAACCCCACAGTGCAAGGTTTCCCCTTGCGCAGGAACAGGAACTGGTTGTTGGCATCCACGTACGGCGTGCACCTGTCCTGCTCGTCCCGGCAGCACACTTTGCACGAGTTGTCTGTTTCTGAAACACAGCAGCAAACTCATTCCTTGGAAGCACGAAGAGTCACCTGCAACCCACAAAACCCCACGTGTCTCCTGGCTGAGCACACTCCTGACCAGCTTCCCCACGGGGAAAGCGGGACCAAGCCGCCCAATTTCGGGCACTCTGACAATCGGGAGTAAAATTCAATCACACGCCTTGTGCAACATTTTAAGGGGTACGGCAGGACCAAGTTCTCCAAGCTGATACCCCAAAACTGCATGAATCAACAGGCCAATTAAAAGGTTCCAATCACATCCAAAAAGACAAGTTTAAATATTTCTTTGGCTCTGAGTCCTCTAGGCACCTGTCTTCTCAGCTATGCCCTTCATCTCAAACAGTGGGGCTCACAGCAGTTCCTTGTGTTGCCCCTGTGAAGTTTTCATCCTACTCCCAGCTGCTTTCCCACATTTAAGGGAAAATATGGACAGCAAAGGAGCAGAAGTCACTGGCAGAAGTATATGGCAGGCAGGTTAGCAGGGGAATGAAGTTAGGGATTCTGTATTCTCAAGGCACTTTAATCTCTTTGAAATCTTTCTTTAACCTCTTGCTAGAAGGTTTGCTCCTCTGCCAGATGCTGGATCCAGAGGTTGGCTGGAATCTCCTTACAATCCCTTCTTGTCCATCTGTGTTAAAGCTGGAAGGTAGGAGAGTGTCCTCTCCTTCAGGTGGAGTGTCAGACCCTAAGTCTCATCTTAATGTCTTCAACCCAAACCACAGGAAGACAGGAGGACACTGACATTCCCTTTCTAAACAGAGAACAGCTGACAAAACCCAACAGTTTAAAACTTTTCCAGAAACCACAAACTCAGCCTTCCGACAGGCCAGCCCAGAGTGAAGCTAGCGCTCTCCAGGGAGCAGAGACGAGACAGGAATTTCAGTGCCAGTCCCCTTTCAGCTCGGTCTGTGGCACCCACCGTTGCACGCGCACGACCGCAGGTTCTTCTCCCTCTCGCAGAAAGGGACGCACTCCCCATCCTTGCACTTGCCCATGTCCACGCACACGGTGTCATCCGGAGCGTTCCCTGGAGGGGGACACTCGCTGCTGTTCCCTGCGGGCGGGAGGACTGTGTTAGAGCAAGGGGAACAGAACCTAAGTGTGCGGAAGAAAGGAGGAAAAGAATGGAAATACAAACTCCTGCTTGTTCTTGGCTTTCAGCTGCAGGCTGCCTGCCAGCTGCTCTGGGAGGCTTTCAACAGCTCGGGCATTGTGGCACCGGCAACCGAGCAGTAGGTGCAGACCCTGGAGCCCCCCTCAGCAAAGCAGACACTCTGACTTGACTCCCTGCCTCCAAGAAGGACTGTGAGGAGGACAGTACACAAGTGGGGAAGTGAAGCAGAGTTGCAGTAATTCCACCCTTTCTGTGGCAGAATTCATTCTTGTCCCCTCCCGGTGACACACTCTGTTTTGCCTCTTTTTTTTTTTTTTTAAGGGAAAGAAACAAAAAAAAATTTAAGATCAACTTTTTAAATGTTCTTCTGGGCAATAAATCACAAAGTGACTCTTGAACTACAATGAAACTCATTACAGGAGCATATTGTGATGCTGAACTGGTCTCTAAAATTACATGTACCGGATGACTAAAGGGCACTGGAGTGAAAGTGGGTTGAACAGGACACTGTGCCTGGAGCACTTGGCTAGCTGACATACAGGGGACAGAACCACATCCTACCAGTGCAAAAAGATTCTCCTTTACAAGTGGCATTTATGGCTTCCTGGCATTTCTTTTGTGCACTTTCGAACTGGCAGCCTTTACAGCAAGGACTGTTCCGGTCACTGGGGGAAAAGCAAAATGAAAGAAATAAATATTAACCAATTAAAAAAAAAAAAAACCAAAAAAAAAGAAAGCAGAAGTGTGACAAAGCCAGAGAAAAAATATGTTTAGGAAATAAAAAGCTATTTCTTGGAGACTGACTCATTGATTCAACCCTTGTGCTCTCTGCCCCCTCCCACAGCCACCTTTCTACATACACACTCTTCATGTACTGAAGGTCAAATCACACCGAAAGTACAATATATTGAGAGACAACAGAGGGACCCTTGTATTTATTCAAGGCACTAGGATCATCCCCTTGTAACCTGCTGTGCAACTTGAGACAAGATCTTTCACCCTTTTCCTTCCCCAAACATTTCTCCCCTTTCTGTTTGTCCTGAAGGTTTCCTACCTTGTGTTTTGCACTGTCTTTATTTTTCATTGTTCTCACCTAACACAAGAAGGCCCTTAGTACAAAAACACATTAAAATGTAGGGATTTTCTTGCTAAACAACAGGAATTGCACAAGCTCTCTAATGTTACATGGTATAGAGCTGAACTATGAAAGAAAAAAAGATTGGACACTGCATTGCAACAAGGCAATGAACATCCCAAAAAGCAACAACAGAAAGAGGAGTAATTTTGTGCAGTCACTGCGTTGCCTGCTCAAACACATTTCACAGCAGTCTGGAATTACCAGTAGGTACCGGTGTAAAATCCCACCTTCCAACACAAACAAAACTTGTGTTTGCACAGAAAACATGCACAGGAATTTTTTAATGCTTTTTGATTGCCTAAGTTTGCTTAATAATAATGGTAGTAATAACAATGAGAGCACAATAATAATTTTCAAGCCTGTGGCTCTTGACACTTCTCAGGAAGCCAGAATGCTATAAAAATTAATGTATGCACACAGAAGCCTTTAATGAAATTTTTCACTGCTGTGAGCTCACACATTCAGCCTTAAAGCCAGGAAAGAGGCTTTGTGACACTGCAGGTGGCTTTAGGAGTTTTCAGCCCAGCCCAACCTTCTCTCCTACATATTTCCTCTTACCTGCACTTGGCACCAGCTTTCAGTTTACAGTCTGCAGAGCAGCAGGGATCAGCCAGCTGGTACAAGAGGCCAGGATCACATTCCTCCCCTTCATCTACTCTGGAGTTCCCACACACTTTGTTGTTGCGCTCTTTGAAGCACTCCTTGGCCTTGACCTCTATGGTCCTATGGATGGATTTTTTGCTGCAGCTTGAGAACATCTAGAGAGCCACAGGGGAAAAAAAACCAGCACTGAACGTACCTTTCTGTCAACAACTGGCATTTAAGACAGCCACGGCCTCCCTATGCCTCTGAGCTCTGGCATCCCAGAAAGCAGTTATTCCCTCTATAATGTCAGTCTGATACCTTGGAAAAATGTTAAGATAGGAAAGTAACAGTTGGGTCAGGAACAGACAGTGCTACACGCTGCGGGGACTGGCTCAGAGAACTCCAGCTCTCCCACGGTTTCAGCGGCCCCAGGATGGGATGTGAAGCTGCAGCAAGAGGCACAGACTGTGCTGCCCCTGGGCAGAGGGGCTGGGCACAGCCACAGGTCAGACTGCAGGCCAACCATCCCCTGCTAATCTGGGCTTCTGCTCCGTAGAGCAGGCACAGTGCCGACTCCACGCTGCCAGAGCAAGCTCCCACCACAGCCGGGGCTCCTGGCAGCCCCTCTCCAACAGCAGCTAGAGGCCACCCCAGTGCTGTGTGGCACTGAAGGTCCCGGACCTTGGCTCTTGCTGGGACTTGCTCGTAGCAGCATATGGCCACAGCTAATTACAAACAGCTAATTAAAATGCACCTTGACGTGCTGTGAACTCCGGTGAAACCCAGGCTCCAAAGATGAGCCTGTCTTAGAGAGAACCCAACTGCAGGCAAATACTTTCTTATGGCTAATCCATTGCATTCTGGTGGTTTCAAACGACAGGAATCATTAACTAAAGAGATTTGCCATGCAAAGGCATGACCTCACTGACCACAGCAGAAAGTTTTGTGCTGATGCAAAACTAAATAACCATACCTTGTTGTTTTCATGATCCCCACTGACAGCAATAGGATACATGACATATTTCCCACCCTGGTCTTCAGTGGGGGCACATTCGGGCAGACTGTCAGGATCATGCTCTGCTCCAAAGTTGTGTCCAAGTTCATGTGTTGTCACCAGATCAGCTTCCTTTTTTGAACACGAAAAAAACAATGTTGGAAAGAATTAGTCTGAGCAGTAAAGGACAGAAGATCACAGGTTCTTCTAGGCCATCAGCAATACTAAGATACACCAAAATGGTAGGGAATTTCCTATTAATGTTTTTCTGGTTTTAAAAGTGGAGAAATGAAGGTAAATAAAATTGTGGTCCTTTTCAAAGTCAAGTCCAAGGACTAAATTTGAATATTAAATCACTATTATAGGCAAAATGCTGTCCTAGAATACCAACTCAAACTTGTTTTCAAGGCGATGCAGATGCTTAAATATGAAAATTTGCTTCTATGTAGCTGAAAGGCATAAAAAGAAAAAAAACCCAATCCAAACAAACACCAGTTACTACGATTAGTCAATCTCTTGTTTAACATACCTTACACCATTAGAATTATTTCTTCTAAATGGACGACGACATTAGGAGTGCTAAATAAACTCTGCTAGTGCATGATTTCTAGAAAGACACCTACAGCTGTGGCCCAACAGGGATGGATTTCCAACAGCATTTATGCAACGAGGCCTGCCTGCGCTGAGGATCCCGAACCGGCTCCGCTCGCCGCGCACCTCCCACGGCGCCTTCCCCAGCAGGCTGTCCCAAGGTGGCATCCACACATTCAACTGGCACAGAAATAAAGATAACCACGAGGAGACCGGGCAGTTCCGCAAGGAACTGTGGCTGCAGCTGCTGTGTGGGCACAGGAAGGACCGAGCGCTGCCACGAGCGGCCCCGGCCGTGTCCAAGGATGATTCATGTGGGAGCCAGAGACAGGAGAGCTGTCCCTCCTGTGCTTCACCGTGTTTCATTTGCAGAAGAGTTTTAAGAAGATTTTGGGGTTTTTTTAAACCAAAATGGACAGCACGCAGCATTTTTCCTGTGAAACCAATCTGAACCATCGTCCCAAGCCCTCAGCCTGCCACTGGGAAGACAGAAAACTCCATTTCCTTTGTAATCTAAGGCAGAACTCCAGTCTGGAGATTGAACAAATGCAAATAGCATGGCAACAGCTATTGCTAGAGCTCTCTGTCAACATCCCTCTAGCACAAAGCTTTACTGTCTTTTTTCCCTATCTTCTTGACAGTTTCTGTGCCAAGTTTTAGCCCACACATCAATTATAAATTCCTATTATAATCATGCCACAGAAAAACACAGCTGAAGAAGCCAGCAGAAGCCAGCAAAAGTGAAATATGCCCAACTTCAAAGGTTTAATAGAGGCAGACACAGACACTGCTCGGGTGTCTTTACAATTGAGACAAAGCTCATATTTAGACCTTTGTGCATTTTCTATCTCCAAGTATGGAAAAAAATCCAGTAAGCATCAACTTACATTAAACTGAGTATTAGCACCAATAAACCCTGTCTGCTATACTGTTCTCTGCTCTAGTTACTCAGGACACAAAAAAATTAGATGGACAAATTTCATTTAAAGGCTCAAACTGAACCTCCTACTTTGCCTCCTTGTTCTGTTTGAGGGTTTGTTTTGTTGGAGTTTTATTTGGGGATCTTTTTGTTAAAAACAAAATACATTTAATGTCATCTTTAGACATCAAAAACCTGTTTACATCTAGGAAACTACAGCTCCAGTGAGACACTAGCTGTTTCTGTTCCTGTTTCACAGTGAATTCAATTTTCAGTTCCATCCAGTCCTGACTCCCCTTGTCAGCTACAACAAAAATTATTATTTTTGTTTTATGGTCTATATCCTTGTCCCCAGAGATCTCACTCAAATGGAAAGAAGCTCTTTTCTGAAAGAGCACAGAAGCTTGTCACAATTCCATGGCACACATCACCAGCAAACACGTATGAGGAAAACACTCTTCTACCTTTGTGAGGATGGTCTTCCCATAGTTCTTGGTGCTGGTCAAGCCACTGTTCAGATAGATATCCTTCTTTGCAATTTGACTGTAATAAGCTAAAAGAGTGAGAAATAAATAAATTAAAACTGAGAAACATTTTTCTTGTGTTTCAGGGTCCTTTTGGGAAGAAAGGGATACTTGTCTGGGGAAATGAACAGCTTTACAGCTTTATTGTTCTCACAGGCTCACCCTGCCTCTTGCCAGTTTTTGGAGCTGGGAATCTTTCAAGCACAGCTCCGACAGCTCCTGTATTGCAGTGAAGGCAAAACCAGCAGAAATTTCCAAGACAACAGCATCTGCCATTCCAGAACTGCTGCAGGACGTGCCCACACAAAGCAGCCCTTAGAACAGGGCATTTTCTATACAGCCTGTTCACACCACATAGCTTAGGACTTTTGTCCTTCTTGCTTTTTCCAGCTCCAGCCAACAAAAAAAGGGCATCCCTTCTACGTAAAAAAATAGCTACTAGAGTCTATGCAAATGACACAACACACTCCATGAAAGTTGGAGAAAATAATTCAACATGAATAACAAAAACCAGCTTCCAAAGAACAACTGGGAGAGAAGAAAAAGAAACCTTGCCTTTAGGACAAATGCCACCGTGGCTGCTGGCTCTGGGAGAGCCAACATAAGCCAGTCCAAGCGTTCCCATGTCAAAATCTTGATATGTGAAGAGATGAGCAAGGCAAACGTGAGCTGCTTTCTCAGCAATATCAAAGCTAAATTGCTTAAAAGAAAAAAAAAAAGAAGTCAAATCTCTGTTAGCTTACAGTACATATTAGAAGTCTACAGATAATAGCATTTATTTAATGTGCCAGACAGGTACCTCCTAGATCTGGTTAAGTCAGAAAACAGCAGCTGTTTAGCCATCCTACAGAGCTGCAGGAAATTAAACTAATACCCAAGTACACTGTACACATTCATTAACATAACTTGTCCATTCATTTTCCCTTTTCACAGGGAGGACAAAGCCAAGTACAATAACTTGATGAAGGTCACAAGGCAGCCAGTCTCTGGGCCAGACATAGCAGGACTGCCTTTCTGACTCAGACCACATTAATAAGACTAATTGATGTCTGCTCTGTAATTATGCAGTGCAGCCCTTTACCACGGGCTACAGGGCACAGTGGCTGGTCTGACTTTGTGTGACATCTACA
The DNA here is from genome assembly GCA_013396955.1 of Regulus satrapa. Lineage (NCBI taxonomy): Eukaryota > Metazoa > Chordata > Aves > Passeriformes > Regulidae > Regulus > Regulus satrapa. Next base: position 376,747 of record VWZN01019723.1, on the reverse strand, counting down.
CGTCATGCAGAGGGAGCAGAGGATTTTCTCCCGTTACTACAGAGCAGCTGTATAAATGAGCAATTCTCTGTTAAGGGACACGATTTTTCAAGGGTCACAACCTACCTCTAGCAGCATTTTCACATCCCAGGCATCTTTCTTATCATCTGGGTAACTTCTTGCCATATTATAATGTTTTTCTCCAGGTTTCACAGGATTTGGCTCATTGTGAATGATAATCTACATGTCAAAAAGGGCAACAACAATGAAGAGGAATTTTGGTCAATTTTATAGCTACAGAAAAGGTTTCAATGTCATTTTAGATGTCTCAATAGATCTGAAAGGAGAAAAATTCAGACTCAGCATGATTTGAATATTAATTCTAATAATTAATTTTCCAGCCTCTCCTAGTTATATACACTAAGTAAATCACAGGTAATACATTGTAAGTAACCCTTTTACGGGATTAACATCAGAATTTTGACTCTAAAATTCTGCTTTGAGATGCATTTTACTTTTATAAAAACCCCAAACAAATACAAACAGTATAAATAACCCCCAATCATTTCAGAGTTCTAGCTAACCAAGATGTACATGAAAGGATTGCTACTTCCCCAGTAATCCAGAATTAGTTCATCATGTTCTCTACCCTGCCCAAGCAGTGCTCCCTCTTTATGCCTACAGATCTTTTCTCAGCAAAGGAGAAGCTGTCTTGTACCATCAGTCTCCATGTCCCACATCTCAGCTCTTGCAGCACACTGAGATGATGGAGTCCTCTGTTTTTCACGTGGTATTCCAGATTTCCGTGCACTAACTTTGAGACACTACCACAGAAATTGAAGTCACTACATTCCCTGTGTCCACCACATACAGGTCTCTACACTAGCATGATGCCTAAGGGAGTCACTAAAGCTATTCAGGCAAGATTGTGTGTTTTCACCTGCGTTTGAGGCACACTTAGGCTTTGTAAGCACAAGCACTAGCGACAGAAATATTAAAGAAATGCATGAGTATGTCTGAGTGAAACAAAATTTGCTCATATTCAGGCTAAAAAACCACTTTTGAATTAGCAATAAATATGGAAAAATTCTCCCTGAAAATTCACATCTCAAACACTGCAAGGAACTGAACATGGGAATTGTGTCAGATCATTAACGCTGGCATGATGCTATTTCAGAGTGCTCCTGGCTGGAGTTAATAATGTAGGATTTCATTATTTTAGCTCTATCCCGGACAAAAGCATCACAAACACTGCTGTTTAAACCATGTTCCTTTAACTTGGAAGCCCTCTGCAGAGTGCAGTGAATACCTGCTCTATCTGTATGCCGTACCCATTGAAGGTTCCATCGTCCCAGGAAGTGTTTCGGTAGATGTCATCTACTCTGTCTATCAGTTCAATCTGTGTGGAAGAGAGAAAAACAAATCACCCAGGGGAGCCTTCATGCAGCCAAAGACATGCAGAGAAACTGCAACACACTTACCTAGAAACGGTCACTTGAATTAGAACTGAACCTCGTGTAAGATAACCAGACAAACTCCCTGGATCCAAGTGCTGCTGGTTTTGGATCAGTATTATCCAATACACTTGAACATTTTCCATCATAAAAAAGTAGCACCAACTTTTCCATTTATCACTTTTGGTTGTGTAGTGGAAGAGCAATAATATTAAGAACGAGACATTTTGGGAAATACTTTGTTCAAGCACTAATTTTCCAGGTTTCATTGACAGGAAGGGCAGAGGAGGGAGCTGTTTTTACAGCTTTGTTTTAACATGGTGCTTTACTAGTTGAAATGACCCAGCCAAAAACCTACTATTTTCCTCATTATGGTTCAAGCCCAAGGTTCCTGAAAGTCTCTTGTTAGTGCTCACAATCAATACCTCCCTTTTCAAGCTGCTCTCTTAAAAAACACCTTCTACTAAATAGAAACCACTGAACTTGCTGAGAAGGAGACGTGACATTCAGAACCACTCAATAATAGTTTATGCTTTAGTTTTCCAATCACTGTATTGTCAACAGTACCCATCTACCCAGAAAACACAACGGGGTCAGCCTCAGCACATGTCAGATGCTGAAATAAGAGCACCTCTGCAAACACACCCAATGAGGCCCCTGACCTGGAGAATGAAAAAAAACATTTCTGGGGACAGAAAGGTCAAAAAGCCAGCAAAAGAAGAATGATTGTAGAGTGATTAGCACTTCAAAGAGTAAAGCTCAGAAAGAGACTTTGGACAAAAGAATGACCTCCAAACCTGTTTTCATTTGTTTTGTCCCCAGTCCCAAACCCCCATACTCTCCCCTTCTGCTGAAAGGCTGTGGGTGGGCCTTGCTCTAGCTCACAAAAACCTGTCAGACAGAGAACCCCAGTGTTTCAGCTGGGTCACTCAGGAATTGCTACACACGAGAGAGCCCTGCTTCCCTGAGGATGGCTGAACACCTGCCTGCTGATGGGAAGCAGTGAATTAATTCCCTTGTTTTGCTCTGCTGCTGTGAACAGCTTTTGCTATTAAACTGTTTCTATCTACCTCACCTTTACCCTTCTGATTCTCTCCCCATTCCATGTGGGAGGAGAGAGCAAGTGGCTGCCTGAGGCCGAGATGCCTGCTGGGCATAATCCAGAGCACCAAAGTACAACCCAACAAGTTCTTTACTGGGCCTGCTTCTAATTTATTGTTCTGGACAGAGAATCCTGAAAGAATTTGGAAAAGAAGATCTCTATGAGTTGCTTTAACCTCTCATTAAAGATGCTCAGATCATTTGTAGTGGATTTCAAAATCCAGGAGACTCTAAAGCTCTGACTTAAAAAAGAGAAGTTCCTGGGCAGAAAATAGCATAGCCAACAGAAATATATGAAAGGAAGCAATTTGATTTTAAGTGAAATTTGAAGACTACTGAACTACATTAGCTTCACTGCAGAATATTTTTAAAACATGATTTAGCACTTTCCCAGGTACAAGCGGTGTGTACAAAAGTAGTATAAGCTGTATGTTATTTTAACTACTGCACCAGTGTGTTTTCCTGCATCTATTCCAGCAAATTTTAACAGGATACATTTACTTACCAGATAGTTTATAGTGGTGCTCTCTTCCCCACGGCCCATGTACTTGAAGAAACGATGGTCTGCCACTACCAACATCTTGCACGTGTTTTTGGAGTTCTCTGGAATGTCTCTTTTCTGCCTATGGGTGCTTTCTGAAGTAAATATTTCAAATAAACACTCAATACTAGTACCACTGCTACCACTACCACTATTGTCCTTATTTAAGACCTGAATGTGAGTGTGAGTGGGCTCCTGGGAAGAGAGTGGGGATGTTTAGTTTTACGCTTTTAAATTTTTTTTCCATAGCTATTCCTAAATTTTGTTTTCCTAATAGCCCTCAAAACTTACTGTAAGGAAAAGAATGCATAGCAGTGAAACTGAGTTATTAATCAGATTTACCTAGAGAGCTTTTATGGTCATCACCACAGCCTTAACACCTCTCCTCCTCCTGTTCCTAGTCATTATCCCAACTTTTCCTGACACAGAAAAGGACAGAGGAAAGAGGGACCAAGAACTCTCAAAACCCCATCATAGCTCAAGATGAATTTCCTGAGTGACCAGAGAGGCCAAACAGGTCCTGCTGGCACAGGAAAAGTTTTAAGAGGCATGAGGAATCCTGCTTCCCTCCTACACCCACCCTCCACAGTAAATTGAAAGCACTAAATTGTTTCCAAGATGCTGCTCTCCCAAGGTATGGACACACACCTTCATTTTGTTTCCTGTCTTCCAGTCCTTTTGGCAGCAGTTCATCTTCACTCAGCTTTAAATAACCACATACTTTTGGGGACTGCAACCTAGAGAAATCTTTGATATCTTCAGATCTGTAGACCAGCAGTCTTTCATCTTCCACATCATCTACAAATCTCCACAGTGGCTGACAGGACAAGAAGTTAGGAACACAGTGAACCCAAAGTCTAGATCAGTAAAAAACTTTATGTACGTACCATTGTATCTCCACAGCTTTCTGTCTGCATACACAAATGCATAAACACACTTCACCCACGGCAACAAATCTACTGATAAAATGACATTCCCCAAGAAAGCCAACAGAAGACAACTCTCTTATGCTATACGGGAATCCAAAAGTCTCAGAGCACCTTAACAGAGCAGTGGCAGGTACCTGATAAAGACATAGGAGAGAATTTTTCTTCTCCTCAGAATCTGAGCAAGCTGAAGAGGCTTCTCAGGTTCCTCTGCTCCCCTCTGTAACAGCATGGAGCTAGGAAGATGTCTTTAACTGCTAACGAGTGCATTGACCAGAAGCAAGGAGGAGGATGCAGGCAGCAGAGAGCCTTTAAGCACACAGCAGAACGTGGGCTCTTCGATGTCCAGTAGCTACCCAAGTCACTCACAAGCATGACAACTTCTCCAAAACCAAAGAAGACCACGAAACCTCAAGGAAGGACACCAGTTCCCATAGCAGATGCACACAAGCCATCTTTTTACTTTACTAACAAGTCCTATTATTATCTGAATGTTAAAGCTAAAGCTACACCACCAAATGTGACACGGACAGGGTCAGTTCTTTGGCCAAAGCCAAGCAGCTCAGACAGCCTGCATCTACAACATAGTGCACCTGGCTCTGGGTCTCCTCTGGCCCTTAGGCAGGGCTCTTGCAACTTCAGCCAGCCATTATTTAGCACACTGTGCTTTCACTTCACAGCAGAAAGGTCCCGAAACGCGAAGGCTGTGCCACGTCAGCAGCCACATGTCTGCAGCACAAAACGGAGGGTTTCACACACTGGGACGAGGTGTGAGGCCCAGAGCCTTTCCAAACCACACACAACTAACTACCTTGAAAACAAAGGCAGGAAATGGCAGAGCAGCTTTGTCCATGCAGCCTTTGGGGAACAGACTCGGGCACGTTCCCTCTGGGACTGCACACTGGATTCATCTCCTCCAGGGCTGTCAGTGGCCAGAGCTGACCTGGGGATGCCAGAGGCTGCACACCACTGCCTGCCCTCAGCTGCCAGCCAGCAACAGCCACGGACAGACAAGGCACACCCACAACTGCCCTGGGCCACAAACGCAGAAAGGCTTACATCACAAACAGCTACGGTATGTTCTCAATGTAAAGCACAGATGCAGTGATTTGGGCATTCTGGTCACGTTTTTATGCTTCAATGTGACTAGATTTCTCAGGTTTACCCATAATTCTGTGTATCTTTGGGGCTGCAGACAATTACAGTATCCATATAACACTCAGCCATAATTGCTGTTATGCAGCCATTCTAATACTGCTTGTGTCTGGGATTCACTGCACTGAACATCTCATTATGACAGTCTCTAATTATACATTTGTTCAATTTGGGGGGTTTTTTAACCAAGAATTCAAAATAACACCAGCAATTAAATTGGTGAAAAACAAGGGCGTAGGGAAAAATAACCAGATTTTCAGATAAAATATCTGATTTTCAATGAAGAAAACAGGGAAAGAATGGGAAAAGTTCCAAGATGTAATATACAGTTTTTAAAAGACTTCACAGACGTTGACTGCTTAAACTGCCACAGTCTGTTAGAGGCCATGATCACCACTAATTTCTAATGTTATCCATTTCTGTTTCTGAAACCCCTTCCTGTTTAAAATGCACCTTCTCCCTCACGTATCTAAAACTGTCATAGAATGTCACTCACTAATAAAAGTCGACGCTCGCAATCCAAATTGGTATCTCATTTCTCTCCTTCCTTACCCCAAAACAAACACTACCACCAAATCTAGTCTGAGCTGCAAAAGTGTCAACACATCTAACAAGGAAGAGGAACACCCAGAGGAAAAGAAGGTGATTGTCTGGATACAGTTTTCCACAGCAAAGCGTACCTCGATATTGTATTCTTCTCCATCGGTATTGATTCGTACAGTAAAATCTTCATCCCCAATATGTGCCACAACCTTGGAATTATGCTCTCCTTTAAGATAAGCATGGAAGAATTCAATTAATTCAGCTGTCTGCATGTGCTCCTGCACAGACAATGGTTTTTGGGGGATTTTAGTTGTTTCTAAACTTAATTATAAATTACCTTCCGCAGCCTCTGCACTGTTCAACTTAAAGAAAAAAATGAAATTAATCAGCACATCCCTCAAGTCTTAACTTCCCAACAGTCATAGTCAACGACTATGATTTAACTCAGATTTAATAGAAAATTTTGCAGAAAGCGTTTGAGATGGCTCTGGGGATTAGTACTGGGGGACACAATATTTCTGCCAACCAAAGCAGCGTGCGTTTGGCTACTATCAGACAGCAATTTCACGGCGTCAGCCTGCATTCCAGTGGGAAAGTCTCACCACACCACAAAGGCAACAAAGAAATCAAAACAACTCTGCAGAAGCATTAGTACTGCGTGAAAGGGAGCATGGTATCTCTCTTTACAGAAATGTAATCTGCAAAGAACTATCTTTAAGTCTTTTAATCGAACAGTCTGGGCATCACTGCATCACTTCTACTTCAGCTTTGTGTTCTAGGCAAGGAACATTCAAATCCTACATTCCAGCCAGAATTAAAGCTACCATCAGCATTGAAAAAAAAAAAATAAATTAAATTGCAAGCCACTGCTAGAGTAAATTATACCTTTGTGCCAAACTAAACACAGGAGTCCTGACTTAGGAGCTTGATGGAATAAACCCCACCACCCACCAAACCTAAAGCAATCCCCAAACACACCACAAAAACAAACCCAGAAAACCCAAGGGGATAAGAATTACATTTATTTCATCATGCTAACCACGTCTGATGAAAATGAGGGACATACACCATTTACTCTGCCCAAGAGACCCGAGCAAAACTGTGGTTTCTCAGCACTGACCCAGAGTCTACTTCATACTGACCAACGACATGTCCGGTGAAAAAGTCTTGCCATTGAACACGATACTCCTTTTCCTTTCCTTCACCATCCACAATTAATGCTTGAAATTTTTCTGAAAAGTGTTCAGCAGTTGCAGTTAAGTATAATTTAAAGTGCCTGTAAAAGAATTTGCTTACATTTATTTTTTAAGCAAAGTATACATGTAACAGATACATTCATTTTCCATTTTACTGACGGTCCAAAAGAAGTTAAAAAGCATTAATTCTGATAAACAGGCTACAAAAACATATACTGTGTAATTGATAACTGTAAATATTTTAAGAGTCACAGATGTTTAATTTTAAAAAAGTTTAAAATATAACCCCCAAAATCCAAAAAGTCAGAGTTTGCTCAATGATGTGCCTTCTCCATTTGCAGTTAAGCAAAACCAGTATTAGAAAGTAAGTATTAGAAAAAAAAAATCAGATCAAGAAATTTCTTCATCTACATGAAATTATATTATCTACAAGTTCTTACTTTCTGACAACACAGGCAGAGAACCGTAAACAGAAATATAAACTCCCTACACTTTTTACAATATATTGTCACAAAAATTAAACACTATCCCAAGAAGTAAGCTGATAACCTTTTCTGGAAGTAGCCTCATGGGCTTTTGGTTTATGTGGGCTTTGGGTCAAAGATTTTTGGCATGCTCCTCTGCAATTTTTCTGTAATCATCACTGGCAACCTCACCCTAGAGCCAGGGCACATGAGGCAGTGCAAACCAAGGACAGTCAGAGATCTGATCCCATTAACCTTTCATAATTGCTCCGCCAAAAAAAAAAATTTTAAATCCCCTTTCAAATGTTCAGAGATTCAAAAATTATGTTTAACTTGCATGATAGTTGAAGATGACACAGGGGGAAAGCACACGAATACACACAGAGGACAAAAGATGTCAGACAAAAAAATTAATCTACATTTGCTAATACAAAGTGTTATTCTCACCCTGCTCCCCATTTCAGATTCACAATTTTGGCACTCAAACACCTACAAGGCACTTTCCTGACCCTCAGAATAAAACCCCTGCAATCTTCATGCCCACTTCCTTCCACCTCTCCTCTCCCTTTCACCTGAGCTTTTATTTCCCATCTTATAACAAAAACCAAACCAAACCAAACAAACAAAAGATTAAAATAAGTATTTTATATAATGGGACATTTGTACTCAGTAGGAAAAGGATTAAACCTCCATGAAAATAAATACACTAAATCTCTTGAGCAACACAACACACACTTCTGAAACTGAAGGCTGAGATTTTCAAGAACCAAAGGACAGTCAAGAAAGAGTGACAACACTGCCTGATGAGGTATAAGTGAGATCCAACCCCATCAGTAGGAGAAATCAACATGAAACTAAACCTAAGAAAGCAAAAGAAATCCTAAATTACTGCCACTTCAGCCACCAGAGAAATAAAATATAATTTACCATGCAGATCACTAACTAGAAGAACTGACCAGTCATTACAGAAAACAAGACAACAATTTCTGGGCTTGAAATGGCACATCAGTCACCAGAAACAGAAGGAAAATATGCTGCTATTTCATCGCTGATGATTTAATTACCTTTGCAGAGCTGAAAAACTTAAGAGCCTCTCTACATGTGTCTCAGACTGGAGGTCCCTCTTCTTCAGGGAGTGTTGCTGGATGCTAGACACAGAGAGGATGTCGTAGTCTGAAAGCATGGACTCAACTGTGTCTGAAAGACCAACAAGGCGAGTTTTAGTTTCAAATTATTTTCTTTCCAGATGCACACATTAAAAAAAGAACAAACCAGAGACTCCCACTTCAACAGCAAGAGCACAGTTTGCTCTAATTTTAGGATAACTATTGTACATTTCTGTAACGGTCTATTTTGTGTAGGGAAGTAGAAATGATAGTGAGACAAGACACAATCTGAGGGACAGAGTTTGCTTCACTTTTTCTGTATTTTCTGAGCAATCAACTCATCATTTTTACTGTCACAGCAATGCAGAACTAATGCCCTCCCTGGCTGCTCTCAGAAATGAAAGGGGAGAACGTCCCCAATTCTCTGGGATGAATTACTCTCCTCACCTGCTGGCACCCACGAGTCTGAGGAAGAAAAAAATTTAAGCTAGGAGATTTAAACCAAATTAATTGCAGATTGGAATGTATTGGGCCTTTCTGCCCAAGAGCAGAAGTAGAGCCAGAAAACAGGAATCTGCATAGCACAATCAGTCAGAACTAACAAGGCAACTTATGTGAGATACCCTGGTTTCCCAATACCTTGCCATCATGCAAAACTCCTTTTCCTACTCAAAACATAAAAACTTGTTCAGAGAAAGGAGACCAAGTGCCTGAATTCCTATGGGAGCAGTACCCAAATTACAAATTCAAGTCAATATTCCGCAGATGTTTCACCATCAACAAATGCACAACAGCTCCAAACAGTGTTTGGCTCTTGCTGATAAAGCCTCCTGCTACTTTGTATGGCATTCCTTCATCAGAGGACCCATCCACACCCTTCCTTCTCTGGAGCACCCACCACCCAACTCGGCGAGACACCCAACAACGGGTTGGGTTTCACCTGGGTTGATCCTGGCTTTCACCAGCCTTATTCCCACATTTCCTTCTCAGCCAGACTGTTCACTCTTCACTGCACTAAACGAGGATTCAGATGTGTTTTACAAGACACAGAGGTACTCATCCAGACAGTCTTTATTTTAAAAATTCCCTGTTTCTTTCCCCTCTATTTCCAGTTATGCTTCTAAACCAGACCTGACAGCTACCAAAGAGGTTTCCCATTAAGGAAGATGGCATTCCTTCAGGGCCCCTGGTCACTAGCTCAGCTCACCAAAGCCACCTCACACGTTTAATTGGACTTTTAAGTAGGCAGCACCACTAACAAGCTGTTTTACTGGCTATTCTGCAATGAACCAACACTGTCAACTTGAAATCTAGATACTCATAGCTCTTGAAATAATATGGGATTTTTAAACCTGACACTCTGTACCATAATTTATCCCCAAATCCATGCCTCCAAAGCCCAGCAAAGCTCTGAGAAGGCGAGCACCGATCAGGGCGAGGGAAGCCCTTTGCTTTTCCCTTTGCAAAGGGGTGTGTGGGGAGGATTAACCAGGGTAGGGCCACACGTGTGCTTGTGTACACTGAAGTGAGGAAGGCACAGAAGCAAAGAAGACCCTCACAGGCCTCCTGGCCCCGCACCAGACCCACTCACAGAGCGAGGCACGGGCTGCCTCCTTGGGCAGCAGAGCAGCAGTTCCCAGGCTTCTCCCTCCCCAGCTGCTCCTCCCTGCCCCTTGAGCAACACAGGAAGGGCAATGCAATTGCAATTTCCTGATTTCTGTTTACAACCCACAGGTGGAGAGCACCTGCCACTGATTACCATGTGTTTCGGGTTATATGCAAAGACAAGTTTCTGTCACTGTATTTTCTGTTGTGGGGATTTCCCCCCTGTATGCCCCACTGCTGCATCTTGTGATTGCCATATGCTGCAGAGCTGGTTCACTAGAGCCACACAGTGAGTAATGCTCACTTCCCACTCCAAACAGCTCTTTTTTCATTAAAAAGTCTATTCTAATGAATTGCTTTTTTGTCTGCCATCTGCCCTCATCCAGAACCATCTAGGAAGGGGGTAGGAACAGGCAAGGAAATCAATTTTGGAAAAAAAAAACAACAAATCTCATTAAATTGCCTAGTTCTGAATTCTTTTAATCAAACTCAAGATTCTCTCACCACACTCAGCTAGAGTTGACCCCTCAATTACAGTGAATGCTGATATACAGGATATCCAACACTGGTTGATGATACAGACCGAGCATGAAAGAAGAGGTGTGATACCACTACAGAGCCGTTTGGGAACTTGTTGAGCACAACCCCAGCTACAAAACATTACTGTCCTTTTCCACCTCTGCCTTTGAAGTACAGAGCAGAACCAAGAGAAAGCCTTGCCAAAGAGCAAGATGCAGCTGCCACCACAGCCAGACAAAACGTCTCCGTTTCATGGCAAGAGAACTGAGAAGTCTGCTTTAAAAAAATCAGGCTTTCTTATTTGGTAGGCGAGTCCTGCTCCACCTTAATATACACAAACACTCTTCTGGAAATGCCTCAGAGAGACACAGGAAAGGGTAGTAAGAACAAGGCCTAAGAGGTTCATGAAGATGAGTAAGATGATTCCATTGAAGTAACAAATGAAACACACGACACTCCCAGTTCCTGTAACCCTGAAACAAGAGTGCACTTGTTCATATTTCCTCTTACCCTTCCTAAATTTGTTTGCTTTTAATTTTACTTACAACATAAGTAGAGGCTTAAGACATGCTGCTTCCAGACATCATCTGTTAACTAATTATGGCATCAGACAGATGTGGAACAAATATACTGGCAATACACTCAAACCAAAATTTTTCTGTCAAATCTTCATATTGCGAAAATGAATCCATGTTCATGGCTTATTAAACATAAAAGATGAAGTGTCATTATTTTAAAGAAAACAGAGAACTGCACAGAGTCCAACTGTACAGCAATCTGTGGATGTGAGCCATAGAAAGCATATATTTGACTTTTTATTCAAGTTTAAAAACCTTTCTGGTATATCTGCCCCATTATCTTCATTATGGTCCAAGAGTCATTTCCCATGGGCCTCAACAGAGCTGAGCTTAGATTTCCCAAACCCCTTTTTTGCGTTTCACTTCCTTCCACACCCTCCCAGATTTTTGCATTCCTGTCTTTCTAGGAAACACCTTAACTGCATCCTGATATGGCAAATATTTCTTTATTGTCACCTCATGGTACCTTCTTTCCTGGAGGGAAACCTCCCAAGAACATACAGACCTCAGGTTTGTAAGAGAGACAAGGGAGAAACATCGGTGACAAAGACGATATCCCAAAGCTCTCCAGCAGAAATCCACAGCAGTGTTCCTCCCTCTACCCCCAGCTTTGAACTCACCAACTCTCCCCCCTGGTTTTTCACCTTGTTTCTGGGCTAAAAGCCTCCTAGCACTAGACTTCCAGACTTAGCACAGGAAAGCATCTTTGAATGAACTCTGCTCCAGCACCAAAGAGCTCAAGAATGCACGGAGGAACAGCTCAACTCCCTGAGGCCACTGCATGGATTTCAAAAGAAGTTTCTCTTTCAGTACTCAGCTAGCAATTCAAATACCAATGTCACCCTTCCCCAACCAGCTAGGCTTTCGTAAGTACAACAGTAAATTCCCATGATGTCATGCCTCATCTATTGTCCAGAAACCAGCAAGTAAATCTGGCAAGTCAGCCATTTCATAAGCATTCCTTTGCACTGCATTATTTATGGAAAGGCTAAGCTCATCTAAAAGCACCAAGTTTTAACCCAGAAGATAAAATTAATATTTTTTTTAAAGCTTTCTTCAAAATTATCCCATGATAGAAAATGTTCCTACTTAAAACTCAAGATCTGAAATTCTAAAAAAAAAAAAAAATTAAAAATTAATACTTTTGGGATTTGAAAAAGACCACTAGATAATCAGTGGGGTTTGCAGGAATGATTGCAGTTATTTCTCCAATCATCCCAAGGGAATTAAAGCAGAAATTACTCTTCTGTCAAAGGCACTGGAATGGGATGACAAGCCTACAGGGAGCAGTCCCAGAACAAGCACTGCACACACACTCGGGAAGGATTTTAACCGTGGGACTGTTAAATCAGCTTCATCTCCAAGAGTGAAAAAGGGGCATTTCATGCAGTATTCATTGACTACATCTGGGATCTGATCTCAAGCTGATTCCCAGCGGGTAGCAAACACCTATCAAAAGCTTATGAGCAGCTGACTAGTAATATTTTTTTCTGATTCAGCTGAGGAGTGACTGACTAGTTGAAGGGCTCCATATCCTTTATTGTTACTATTTAGTTCTGTATGCTCTTCTTGTACACTATTTTAACTGAAGTAAGCAAATACAGTCATTTGAAATATAATTCAGAGTCTCAGAATTTAGACCAGGAAAGAGAGACTGGAATTTTTCCAGCTTGAGCCACAAGAGCTAAAGCAAGTCTCCATCCCCCTACATAAAACAGCTGTCCCTGTGTTTGCAGAAGCAGCCTGCAATACAGCTGCATCCATTCCAGGGAGTGCCAATGGAGAAGGCAAACATATTCCCATTTCAACTGGGCACACAAACGGTCTGTGCCAGGCAGGAGGTCATGCAGTCATGCCTAAATGTTTGTGGATACCTTCTCTGAACAGCTTATGCTGCTTTCAGGAGGCTGTTGGTGAAGAGGACACATTGAGAAGGTTCATCCTGGCAAAGCTGTTCTGTAACAACTCCTTGCACGGCGCTGTTAAATCCTTCTCCAGTACATCTGGTACAGAGACATTGCCAGAGACACAAAACAAAGTGAATTGAAGCACTTATCCCACACAAAACAGCCCGTGCTTTTAACAGCTTAGATAAATCATGTTTACTTATTTCCACTGAAGAAATTGTTGCTGTTTTGCTCATCCAGAACATGTCAACAGAAGAACTTGTGTGAGAAACAAGTTCAAAGCAAGACACAAATACATGTCAGCATTCTAATAAACCATAACAAGATTCACACTCTGTTTGAGCACATTTCTGGACAAACCTGTTAGTAAGAAGGGCCAGCCACATCAGCACTGCTGAATGTTTTAGAAGGCACGTTTTAAACTCGCTCCCAGCTGCACCAAACTAGCTAAACCACTTGAGAAAACAAGGTGCCCACACTCACTCAGCAGCAGACGAAGCCTCGGGGTAGGGTTAAGCAGCTCTCATGTTGGGAGGGCAGGGATGCTGCTGCTTTATTGTCCAGCAGCTACTCCACAGTTACACTGGACAACTGCTCTCTCTTTATCACACATTCAGACATGCCAGTGATGGGTATTAGGGAAAAGCTAACAGCTTACTAAATACTCTTTAGTTCATCTCAGGAAAAACTTGTTCGTGTGGCCGTACCTTTGTATTATTCCAAAGTTTTTTCCCCACAGCAAAATAAACCTCTGTTTCTAGGCAGCGGGAATATTTCCTTAAGGGTGCAAATTTTGTTTAGCAGAAGCTGTAGAGATAATTAAACTGCTGTTTCTGGTGGTTTTGGATACAGCTGAATACCCACAATGGCTCCTACACATTACCCCACACACTTCCAGCCTTGCAAGTTATCTCCTTCACTAATCACATCCTAAAGAAGGACCAGTGAGGAACAAAACTTCTGCTGTTAGACCTACTCGATTTAATAACAGTCTGTCCCATTAATGACAACAGACCACTTTTCAAAGGAAAAAAAATAAAGCAGTACCCTGCCATAATGCCACTGCCTTAATGCCACTGGCATTATAAAAAATAAGGAAGTCTACTGAATGAAAACACTCATAATTAAAGCGAAACAAACCGATACAGCCATCCCATCTTACACCAGAACAGCATCATATGACTTGATGCTCAAAAAACCCCAACACAACCCACCCCTAAATCCCATGCTTCCCTACATCCCGTAGAGAGGAACTGCCCAGTCACAGGACGCAGGGTTCTCTGGAAACAGTCACTTGTCTGGCTATCAAAAACTACAAAGCCTCACTACTGTACAAAGATACCAGCCCACGAAATCCTGCTGTGTCACAAAACGAGTTGGAGTGGAGCTGATTCTAGGCAGACACTAATTACTGTCTAGACTACACTTGTGAGAACCAAGCCCTTCGCTTCTGACTGCCTTTCCCTCCGTGTGGATACAACTTTTGACTCGTTCACACACGAACTTCCAAAATCTGAGGCACAGCACAGATACTGAGGGGCAGAATTTTACTGTTTCAGTGACAACCTGAAAAGGTGGGAAAGGAAACCACGTTTTTGTTCAACACCTCAGTAATTATGGGTCAACATATACTGGGTGGCAGCTGTAGGTGCCTCCCTTCATAACAGAGCCCCCTTGCCTTCCCACTTCCCAGTCCATGCACCTACATTGGTTAAAAATGCAAATATCAAGGAGGGAAAAAAGTGCAAATAATACACAACAGGCCAGCAGAGGAAGACAGGGATGGGCATGGTCAAGAGATGCAGGCCACAAGTGACAAAGACAGGCAGTACTATCACCTGTATCTGCAAGGATGAAAGACATCAGGAGGACCATTAGAACTGTGGAGAGGGCTGCAGGACATCCCCAAAACAGGCAAGATCACGGGCTGCACATGAAGGTCACAGAAAAGGACAGCAGGATGAACTATTCTTTGTTCAAGAAACCTGTCTCTTCAGAGCAAAGCACATCCCATCATCAGTCTGGCAAACAGGCAAACTCGGACCCCCTACAGTTTATAAAAAAAGCTGGGGTGGGGGAATGAAGCTGTTTGTAACAGGAATTAAATATAAACTATCTCAAAGACAAATCTCTGCCGACTACTAAATGCACAATAAAATCCTAATGTAAAGTCAGAGTGTGGCTGGCTGCGCTTCCTCACTCGGCCCTTCCAGCCACAGAGCTGAAATCCTCACTGGGGCTTCTGCACATGCACACAAAAATTCCAGAGTGGCAGAAGCATGAAACTGAGATGAGTCACTGCTGCTATCAGCAGTGTACAGCAGCAGTGAAGCTTTCCGTTTTTACTGGGGAGAAAATTAAACCACCCCAAATCTTAAATGCAAACAGGAATTTTACTTTCTGTCTTGCTTTAAGGTCAGAACAAACTGGCATTACTGAAAACCAAACTCATGCTGAGAACTGGATTATGCTCCCACTACAAAAATCTTGCTATTTATAAAGGTAATTCTTATTAATTAGAATTTAATGTAGCATTGACATTCTTCTTTTTGTTGACCTTGAGTACTTTTTCACAGAAATTACACTTCAATCCCTTTTTTCAGTTGGAAATGGAAACACTGACCTATTCATATCAACAAACGAAAACAAACCCAAGAAAAGTACTTGGAAACCCTGATATTAAGTAACTTAATGGAAAAGACTGCTAATCCACCACACAGAAAAAAAATGCTGGCAATTTGCATTCAATAGGGTCATGTCTACACCAAGCATAGGCTGTTTATACAGAGATCAAGACACTGCATCAACAAAGTCCTGAAATGATTTTGAAATAATCCCAGCACATCCTGGGCAGGGACCACACGCTGTGGGATTGTGTGTCCTTGAATTCTCCACCATGTGATGTATGGTGAGAAACAGACACAATCTTCAGCTTTTGGGGACCAACTGTAAAACCAGCTCCATTTCAAACAGCAATCTTGCTTCAAAGGATGTCCAGATGGGTAAGAAACAGTAACAAAAAAAGGCAGATCATGGAAGGGAAATCAATAACTGGACCCTCACCTAGGTCTTGCCCGAGTCTCCAACAAAAGCTTCAGTCCAGTAGGATAAAACTTAATCTTGCATTAAGATTTCTGTCATTATCTCAGTGCACTTTCTTGACACTGAGCTGAACTTCCAATTCCTAAACTCTTTGGCAGCAAGTTACATTCCTGGCCTTTTGGACTTCCTGCATTTTGTCACACCAAGTGTGAAGAATTCAAAACTGACTTCCAATCGATTTATGCTGCCTTCTGTATCACTTGGCTCCCCTGGTTTATTCATCAACACCACGAGCATTTGTTTTTTGTTTTTTTTTTCACTCAACAACTTCTAAACCCAAGTGTCCTGATGTGCAATTAGGGAGGTTTGCACCAGACCGTTTGCAAAAGGTGATTTCTCCAGCTCACACAGCTGTTCTGAGTTCTGCGTGGTGTTTCTGCAGTGTGGAGAAAAAAACCTGGTGAAAATCAGGGTACCTGCCTCAGATGTTATCAGTGCAGTGGAGCAGGTAGAAAAAGACCTCCAGTGAGTGATTTAAAGAATATCATCTGCCCAGCAAAGGAACAAGGATCTTATTTTATTTCTCACTGTACTGAGCAGTAGAGTCCCACTTCTCTAGAAATTGATCCCTGATGCCAACATTATTAAAAAGAGTGCACCTAAAGACAAACTGAGGCAGGTGAACACCATCCTGCCTTCATCTCTCACCTGTGATCCCAAAAACAACGGGGTGGGTGCTTGGACCATCACACTGAGAGCTGCTCCACAATAATGGAGTTCACAGAGAGAAAATACATCCTTTACTGAAAATAAGCCAAAACAAGCCAACAAAATCCCCAAACCACTAAAAAAGGAAAAAAACAAAACAAACAAAAAAAGAGATTAGCTTCCAGACAGCTCATACTCCATGAATGTGCTCACAGGAATGGGGAAAGGATCGGAAAGCTGAGGTCAGGTTGTGGCAGTCCCATTTTAGATCAGTTTAGACTCCTGGAGCACCACACCCAAGGATTACTTGAACAAAAAAGAGCTGGAAAATGACCCATATCTTTTTATCACTTATTCTATTCTTTGCCAATTTTTTTCAATGTATTTTTTTTTCCTCCTTGAAAAATTGAACTCAGAGCAATAAGCAAGAAGTTCTCAATAAAAAACACAAAATGTTAATTCATGAAACTGCCTTAAGGATAGTGCTCATCAGAAATCTGATTTCAGTTTCCAAAAATTAAGCTGTGGATAAACAGCTTTCAAAATAATAACATCGAAATTATTAGAAGGAAAAGATGGTATTTAGAAAACCAAGCTGTAAGATGAGGACAGCAGAACTCCAACAAAAGATGAACGTAAAACAACAATAAAATAGGCAGAGGTATTTTAAAAAGCAGCTTGCAAAAGGAATAAAGCTAATACTTGAAGTATTTTTTTTTTTATTTTATGAGAAGAAACCACAGAGCTAAATAACCCAAAGGGCTTGTAAAACAAGTAAGCTGCAAATACAGCCCCAAGAATGGATGCTAAATGCCAGTACCAATAACTGACCTCAGTATCCACTGCAGAGGAGATTAAAAAGTTCCCCAAACTTTTGTCATGACAGGATATATGTAACGACCTGTGGGGACTGTGCCCTGGTGTGGTGCAGGGAGCCTCAAAAAGACCAATTTNACAGGATATATGTAACGACCTGTGTTTGAGACTCAGGCAAAGAGGCTTTACAAGAAAATGACCAATAAATCAACAGAATATGATTGTATTAAC
>VWZN01019723.1:312889-354904 GCA_013396955.1 Regulus satrapa | reverse complement strand
CGGGCGGGGCCGCCATCTTGGGCGGGGGGCGGGCGCGCTGCCCTCACGGCGGCACCGGGCCCTGCGTGCGGCGCCGCCGCGGGGTCATCCCCGACCGCATGGTGCGGGGATTGCAGCCAGGCGGTTCTTCAGTGTACTCAGGGAGGGAGATGACACAGCCGCTGGGCACTCTGTTCCGCACGCCAAGTTCTTGCTCATGTTCAGGTGGAGCTTCCTGAACGTCCGTTTGTGCCCCTTGCATCGTGTCCTATGGCTTGGCACCACGAAGAGGAGTCTGGCTCTGTTCTCTCGACACCCTCCCTCCAGATACTGAAATACACTGATGAAGTCCCCTCTCAGTCATCTCTTGTGGCTGAACAGGCCCAACTCTCTCAGCTTTTCCTTGTAGCTGTTCCTCAAAGCTCCAGTCCCTTCAGCATTTTTGCAGCCCCTGCTGGACCCTCTGCAGGAGCTCCGTGTCTCTCTTGCACTGAGGGGCCCAGGACTGGGCACTCCAGGCTCACTCCTGGGCTGAGTAGAGGGGCAGGATCACCTCCTTCTACCTTGCTCTCCTGGGACGTCCACAGTCCCCTCATGGCCTTCCCAGGGCAGGAAGAGACCCCTGGAAAGGGAGAAGGCTCTGGGTTCTGCAGCTCCTCTCTGGGGACAGCGTGGGCTCTGGACCTTCCTGGGCAGGATCCTGATGCTCTCAGGTCTTGCACGCTCAGCGTTGCCACTCACAGCTGCATTTGTTGCATCTCCCCAGCTCATGTGAGTGACGGCGCTCGGTGAATTCACAAGGTTTTGTGTAGTTTCATTTAGCGCAACTGAGGATTGTGGCACCTAGTACAAATAAACAGTGATGGGTCCACGACTCAACTGTTCCCAAAGAGCACACTTTACTGAGATCAAAGAACAAAAAATGTACTTGTGTTACAGCTGTGCTGTAGTGGTTAATGTTCTCCAGGATTAGGTGGATCTCTTATAGAGGAGAGTCTTTCTGCAATTCTCTGCCACACCTTTTCTCTCCTTTCATGAATACCACTGTATTTGCATCAATCTTTGTCTTGTCACTCCTTAGCTTACTCAGATTATTGAGTAATGAGCACAGAGATGTGAAGGTACATTAATGACTTCCTTTCATTATAAAAACTCACCATACACTCAGTCTTTTAACTGCATTTCAATCCAAACTGGGATCTTCCCTCTTATTGTCTTACCTTCTCTGATTGTTTAGTCTCCTTAAGAACCTTTAGCAAGAAAGTCTTGAAAGTCTTTCAGAAATCTCAGCAAACTGTACCTCTGCAATCCCTCTTATCCAAGTGCTTGCTGGCACACTCAAAACACTGCAGTCTCAGTTGATAAGGTGAGACGTCTCTTGGCAAGCCCAATGTTGACAAAACTCTTGTTGACCTTTCTCTGGTAAATCTCATCTCCCCACATAGGCACTAATTACTAGTCTGTGTGGAATAGGTGTCCTTTTTAATGGTCGCTGCTTCTCCAGCTTTCCCTTAGAGACAATTTTTTTAAATGTAACATTTGATACAATCCGCTTCTTAGATGCTAAGAAAGTTTTAAGGAAGAATTTATACCACAGTTAGAATTTCACTGCACCCCAAGAATTATTGCAGCCTTGAGTTTCCTGGGTGAACAGTGTCTGTTGAGGATTCGTCACTGTTTATCATGAACTTCTTTTTAAGTCAACATCTCCACTTGACACAGACCAGAGATGAATGATGAAGTGTTCCAGACTCAGGGGGTTCTTTTGGGTTTTCCACCATGGCTTTATCATCTCTCAGTACAGGTTCTGCAGCCAGTTTGGCTGGTGGATTTCAGCTTCTAGCACCTGGTGCACTAAGATTATTGAAATAATCTTGGGTTATTTCAGATCCTCTTGAGGGTTTTACACACTTTATAACTCTTCTTTGATTGTATTCATGGAATCTACCATAACCCTCTGAGATACAGGTTTCATTGGGTTTTTTTTCCAAATGAAATGTCTTATTTTGGTTAGCCTTCCCTTGTGTGTGATTAATCAGTATTTATGCTTAATCAAAACCACTTTCTGGCTTTTAGGTTTTGGATTTTGGGTTTATGGTTTTTTGTTTGTTTTGGTTACGTTTTGGTTTGGTTTTTTTATAAAGTACAATTTTTCTGAAGTATATAATAAATAGTTTTCCTCTACCCATGTCCTGATTATAGTGACTGTCCATAATTTTTGACCTCCACTCAGTACAGAGTTGAAGTTTCAAGTAGATGATACTTCACCAGCTTTCTAAGATGTCATTCCAGATTAACAGCTAAACAAGAGCTCTTCGTTGTATTTGGTGAAGGTTACATAGAGCATTTATAAACATCAATTTTCATTTGCCATTTTATCAAACGTAATTTACTATTGCAGGAACTTTCTGCAAGTCTTAGACTCAGCTTTAGATAACTTTTTGGAATGGTGTTTTTCTGTCTGTGAACTATTTATCCTAATTTCCAGATCACCTATTGGACTTCAGAGATCCCAGTACAGATCAATTTTTTTATTGATAGATGCACCATCCTATCTCTCACTATTTTGCAACTCATAAAGGAAGATACAGAAAGCCAGATAAAAAGGGGATTTTTTTTCCTCTTATCACTTGAATTTTCCCACTGACTAGGTTTTTTTCTTCCATTTACTTCTTCTCTCACAAGGACACTTTAATAATAAAAGTTGATTGTCTCTAAATACTTGTAGGATTATAGAACTAACTGTGCTTTGGGTTTTGACAGAACCCATCACAATGGAGTTGTTAGATTAAAATATTTCGACTACTGCTATTTAATAACAGCATAACACTGCATAGTAATTATGAAGATTGTCACTGATTTAGCACTATTGTTTATTCCACATTAATAACAATAATTTATTTGGCATCAGTAGGTTAGTTCAATGGCATGTCTGAGTGTGCTTCTTTTTTTTAATCTTAATTTGTTAATACAAATACGTAATCTTGTGTCCAGCACAAGACCACTTTTGGAGCGTGTTGATACTCAGTATTAATAGAAATGCTTTTTTTCCTTCCTTCAGTAAGGAATTTGAGCAGTTTTATTTATATGAGTGGAATCTAAACAATGATATGCTAAATACATAGGATATGATTAGAGTTTAATAGAAAACAGCATACAGTGTGTTGGTAAGGAATAGCATAAGTACAGCACATTGATTAAAAAAAGAAATAAAATAATTTAATATATACTGGCAGTGAATGTGTTTCCCTGTGTTAATAATAAAAGCTGGAGGTGTGGAGTGACAGCTGCATAACTGACTCTGTTCCCAAGAAGGGTTTCTTTAAGAACAATAGTTGGGTACAAGAAGTAAACCCACTCCCCAGAGTGCTTCATAAAATATGCATTTTAGTAGTTTGTTTGGAAAGGAAGGTGGATTCTGTGGCATGCCCTGGAGGAAGATGGTGGATTACCCTTGTTTTGTGAATATTTGAGGAGTAAATGATCCCCTGAGGTAAAGTCCTGATCTTGGTTCTAAGCTAGAGAGATAAGCAGAGCTCCTCCCTACCCGTGGGGGAGTGGAGGCTTCATGAAGCCGCATATTTTCCCATGGGAATTATTGTAGCGTGTGGCTTTTGGATCTGTGTTGGAGAAAATCCAGGGAAGTGCAACGACTTATAAGAAGTGTCCATGCTTTGGGAGAAGGATGGCATCAATCAGTTCATAAATCTTCCATTTTCATGATCAGCTGCAGAAAGAAAGAAGGAAAAAAAAAAATCTTTAAAAGCACCTGGGAGTTCCTCAAAGTGAAACAATCTCCAAGACACGGAAAAGATCCCCAACTTCAAAACATCATCCGTGTTTATGTCGCACAAGGAGGGGTTTGTGTTTGTTTCATGCCATGGAACAGATCAGCACGAGTTAACAGGCAGAAAACTGGCATACTTCGGTTGGATTGCTGAGGTTGTCCTCTCCCTCTTGCTCATAAATTACATCTGGACTCCTGTGGTTTACCAATCCTAAAGTTTCTGTAATTGCTCTCTTCCTTACCTCTTTTTCCTCCTCCCTTCTCTTCCATGTCTGTCTTTCACCAAGACATCTGACTTAGTCTCCTGTTTCATCTCCGTGGATGTTTTTCTTTCCCATACAATGTTTCATTTCTTTGAAAGCCTCACCCTTACTTAGCGCTGTTTGGCCTAATGTCACTTTCAAAATATGTCAAATTGCACTCAGCATTAGTGATCCAGGAGTTCATAATACCTTTCCCAACATTTGTCCTACCTACTCAGCAAGACAGGAATATGGCTACAATTCTTGAAATGCACATATTCCAACATTTTCTGACTTTGAGGAACTTGGTCTTCTGTGGTCTTCCAGGACTACACAAATATGCTGAACTGGACTGATTTATCCGCTGTGCTGGTTTTGAAATCTGCTCTTGCTGCATCACAAAGGAAAGCAGAGAACAACATGAGAGAGCTTTTTAAAGGCAGAAGCAACCTGAATTTGTTCTTCATTATTGTGAGCATATGTTCTCTATAATTATAATAACACATAATGCTTTTCTTCCCTGAAGCATATCAGAGTTAATCTTCCCGGAGAGGGATTATACTCTTGTGAAGTTACTTCCTGCTACAGCCTTTTAAAAATCCACAAAGAAATTACTTGGCCCTACCTTTTGACACAAAGTGGTCCATATTTCTTTTATCTGCCAGGAGATGGTGCTGCCAGCCTTCCATCTCTTCCTTTCCAGTTTTTAGGAAAGGTGGCACATGTTTATGTATAAATAAAGAAGATGCTTCTGCCATCTGACTGGTGCACTTTTCTCCTAATAGGAATCCCAAGAGCAACAGAAAACACCTTTCCATATTTAAAGCTCACTACTATCTTACAACTGCACCTTTATGTTTAAGACTCGCCAGATGTCAATTACAAAGCCATTCAGGAACTTTCCAGAATTTTTTTTAGTATTCCACGGCAGGATGATGAATATAAACCGCTTAGTTTTATGATTTCCTGGGTAGTTTCACACATGCCTTTCTCACCTTTACAGACATCTGTGGATACACTCTGGCAATATGGTTCATACTTTCACAGGCATCCCAGCCCTGTTCAGAGAGCAAGAGCTGTGACACTGCTTTAAATGGAAGCAAGATGCAGTCTTAAAACTCATCCTAAATCACTTGTTGTAATTTAGGCAGTTCTGTTAGCATCAGTGTTAACAGGTCATGTGGCTTCAGGTTCCACTTCACAGAATTTGGCCTGAAAAGATCTCAGAATGTATAATGGAGAGACACATTTTATTTTGCTTGATCAGATTTATAAATACGTGTGAATGCCACAGAGAAACATACTTCCTTTTAAACTTAAAGGATCCATTTTTTTTGTCTTTGTTTATTTGGTATCAGATTTTCTTTTTGTCACTGCAACTGTTTGGTAACTCTCCTGACTAGAGCAAAACAAAACAAAACAAAAACAAACAAAATCCCTCAAATCAAGCAAACAAACAAACAAAGCAAAACAAAACAAAACAAAACAAAAAGAACTGGGCCTAATGTCAAATTCCCAGGTTTTGTTATGTTCTGTTTCTGAAATACATCCTGATGATTTAACATATATCCTGGTGATTTCTCTTACCCACCCAACAGCTGTCACAGGCACAGGTGGAAGTTAACATCTCTGCTGTCAATTCCAGCTCTTCAGAGGACATCAGATACTTTTACTGATCCTCTTTTCTCTCCGAGGAAAAAGCTTCTTTGATGTGAAATTTAATAGAAGAAAAAGATCTAAGTACAAGGTAAAATGGGTTTCTTCTGGGCAGTATTTTTGATCAGACATTATTCCAGGAGTATTGTTAATATAAAGGCAGCAAATGAAGTGTGGGCCAGTCTCCAGCTGTACAACTTTGGTGTGTGAGACACAGAGGGAACTGACTGCCAGTACACTCCAGCAGCCTAAGCAAACCTGGCAGCTGGACAACTGGACAGCTACCATAGTACAAAAACAAACCCAAACAAACCACCCCAAAACATTTAATTGATTTAATTTGCATATGTTTGGGTTTGGAAGGATCTGCTGGCATTCTACCTTATGCAGACTGCTTTGCTTCTACATTTGTGTGTCTGTGTCTATGTGCTATATCTTTATATACATATAAAGAGTTCCTGTTTAGGCTTAGAATTGTATGAAAGAGACAAATGAAACTCTTTTAGGCAAGCTGAAATCAGTATTTGATTACCTCACAAGTGAGATTTATTCTCATGCATGGGGGTTGAAAGGTGGTACTCCTGGGTTTTATCCCTTGCAAGCTAGGTTGACGATACAGGATTTAAGTTTAAGTGGAGACTGTCAACATGCTATGGAAAATTCATGTATTGAACTGTCCCATCTGCATTACAAAGCAACAGAAAAAGAGTGGGCTAGAAAAAGGCTGTGCTGGAATGGATTTGTGCCTTCTAGGGTTTTTTTGGCAGTACCTCAAATACGGAGTAATTCATGGAATACATGGAATGTAGCGTTAGATTTTGCTTGCTGTTCCTAATTAGAGCTGTAGTAGACCACACTTTTGAGTGAAGCATCATCAAGAGTTGCTTGGAAAGAGATAAATGCCTGAGCCAACCAAATAAGACCTTGCATTTTCCTTGGATTCCACAGTGAGAACTGGAGTCATGAGCCTCCTGCAGAATCAGATGCTCTTGAAAAAATTGCTGCGGTGGGGTGTTACAGCAATTCTCCTTCTGTAAAATGAGAAGTTGTGTGCCTATCTTAATGGTCCTCTGGGCACTATCTTAAAGCCTCAACACAGGGGAAAGACCAGGACAAGAGGATCTCATACAGTGACCTGATGACTCTGACCTGAGAGCAGAAGGACAGAGCAGAGTTACCCTAAACTGCACCGCTGACTGAATGAGCCCGTTCAACCAGAACTGGAGGAATGTAGGCAATTCTTTTGCTGGGATGCTGCAGCCCTTAATGCCTACAAGCTATCAACCTGTTCAGAGGTTTCATTCTCCTTAGTTATTTTTGACCCTGTCAACTCACTGATATCTTAGCGATGTAAGTGTGAAGCATTGCTGCTCCAGGCTAGCAAGTACTTCACACTCTGAATAGGTGTAAGTGCCTGCATCGAGCAGGAAATCTGGATCCAAGTCCTCACAGTTCTTTCTCAGACAAAGTAGTTCTGAGTCTGTGAGCGAGACCAAGAGGATTTAATTTTAAATCATTTCTTTACAAAGAAAAGTTCACCTAACGTCTTGGGCCTGTGAACACTGTCAGAATCTTCATGTGACCAGAATTCACACCTACCACCTGTTCCTAAAAAGAAAACGAAATCTCTATGAGTAGCCTGTATCCGGGATAGCAGTTCCCCACTGTAAAGTGTGTTGGATTTGTAGACAGCTTACTGATGTCAGGCTCTGGAGCAGCCCTGGCTGACTTCAGCCAACAGTCAGGGTTCAGGTGATGCAGACTGGCCATTTCCATGATGGAGCTTTGCTGGAGGAGCTGCATCCAAATTGCTTAAGCCCTGTGTGTGATTCAAGTCACCTGTCCATCAGCTGAGACTGCAACTTTTTTTTTTTTTAATGTCTTCTTATTTATATGCCTTTGATGTCTCATTTTCATGGTGCCTCATTTCTCTCCACTGCAGGGTTTGCAGTTCTGTGTGCTTGAAATGTGACTCACAGAATTGCCACTCCCCAGCCCTGCCCGATTCCACTGCTCCGGGATGTGCTCAGCAGCCAGATCTGATAGAGGACACACAGCAGCAAGACAGGGAGAAGGGCACTTCCAAGGGACACTCCTGCTGCAGGACAGAGCTGCTAGAGGGCATCTTCCCTCCTACACCTGTGCAGGCTCTTCATCCTTCTCCTGGCCTACCTGCAGTGGTTTGCTTGGAAGTACAGTCTGTGTGGTGGTAGTAAAGAGCCTGGAGAGACCTGCCCTCAGCAAATATTCTGGCTGTGTTATTCGCTGAGCTGTAGCTTAGATCACCCTGGTAACACAGCTCTGCCATCATAAGGCAGCTGGGAGCACTTGGGTAATTCTGTAATCACAAAGATTAGGGCAGGAGTCCCCAAACAGTTTGGACCACTGGAGTGTAATCAACTCTGAAAACTTACTGTACCCTGTTATTAAAATTTGACCTAAAACCATGTTTTCATATGATTCTGTAGAGTCCATACCAGTGGCTCACGGGGCACAGTGCTGGCCAAAATACTTCAAGTGTACCTAACTTAGGGTACCATTAAAGAGACTGTCTAAGTCTCCTCGCCTTTCTGTGTGTGAATTGGTTTTCCAGTGGTAGAGCATGGACAGTGGTATATATTAGATATGCAGTGCAAGAGCCAAGTATTCATAGTTGTTATTATACACCTGCTGACTTAAAGCACCAATTTAAAAGGACTGGGAAATAACCTGAAAACAAGCATAGTGCTAGACCCATTTTAAAGTGATTATCTTAGGCAATTTTCTTTATGAAAAGTGACACTAAGCTTGTGTTTCTCACACACGACTGCAAAGTGTTACTGGTGGGCAGAAGTTTCTAAGGTCCCTAAAGCAGAAAGCACAAACACAGAGTTTACTGTAAATCTAGGACAGAAACTCATACTTGCTTATTACTCTTTTAATATTTTTGTTCTCAAAAGAATCCTGATTTATTTATAACCAGGGATGTTAATATGACTCTCTGTAAATTATTTTTGCACTTGGGGAAAAGATAATAAAGGGAGTGTTTGAAAAAATGTCTGTTCTGAGCAAATGCCTGTTAAGATAGTAGGTAAGCAGCACTGTAATTAAAGGACTCAAACACTTTTGAAATTGCTGAGGAAATGTGTGACAAATATCATCAAGAATGTGGCTCAAAGGATACAGTTCATATCTCTAAGACACATAGGGAAAGCAAAATAATGATCCTATGCTACATGGGTACCTGGCTTCAGTTGAATCAAACTTAACTCTGCTGTCAGGTATCAGAATTGGGTAACTTTTCTTGTTTTATCTGGGATGCTGAGAAAAGAGGACCTGTGGGATTAGGACTAAGAAGGAGCCTGAAGCAAGTTGTAAAAAGGGCCATGAAAAATGAGGAATTTAGTAGGGTGACCAAGAAAATGTTTAAGCGAAGAAAACCCCCAAACTCTGTAGTGCCATCAGAGCTTTTGTTCTTTCTTTTGTCTCTTTGATATCTTCTCCTTTCCTTTTCCCTTTAAGCTTCACAAAAATGATTCCAGTTTGGCCAGTTAAATGATGCTGAATAGGGTTTATCCTTACTTGTGTTTGTAATTAAATTGCATTGAATTCTTAGGCATACTCATCATTTATTTTGTTGTCTGGTTGGGTTTTTTAAAATTTATTTGTGTTCACAAATACAGGTTAAAAAAAAAAGGAGCGTAAGGTGTAAATAGTTCTGCAGAATTGACGTCTACAGTTGTTGGATTTCTGGATTGTCTGGAAGACTCCTCCAAGACTGGGAAGATTGAGACACTTGTGGTAGGATCCCATGGGCCTCCACTTACATTTTCCATGTAAGGGCAGCAGTGTCTGCACAAGACCTCTGTAACACTGGTCACCCTGCTTAGGTGCCCTCGTCAGGATTGCAGACTGATCAGATGTCTGTACCAGCACCTTCCAGCTCTGTGGCACAGGCCTTGCTGGAGGAGTCATTTCCCAGTAGGAATCAGTAAGACTGTTCACTGCAAAACCATCCTTTTTTTTTTTTTTTGTCAAAAGTCAGTTCTTCTGGGTGCTTTGATGAAAATATTGCTGGAGCCAGTGTAAGCAAGGATGCATTGCTGCTGCTTCTGAGCAATTATACTGAAATTAAAGAAAACATCTCTTTTCAGGGCCTTTTACAACACTAAAGTGATTAGAACAAAATTAAACCAGTTGAATTTTAGTGTGCTGCTGTTGGACAGGTTTTCTCATTTACCACAGCTGATACAAATCCAGGTCGTTCTCCCTTGAGAACAGAGATTATTTGTTTTCTGGGTATCTAAGAAATGGTTTAAAGCATAATTCACCAAGCCCCAATCTCCAGAATGCAATGATAATTCCCCAAGAATAAAAACATCACCACTGACTATACAAATATATTTGTACATAATGACTATGCAATAAGGGGTCAAAAAAAAAAAGAGACAGTATAAAAATAAAACAAATTAAGGCCTTGAGAGAAAAAAACCCAGCAACACTTCTGTTTATGTAAGATGAAATAAGTACAGTTGCTAGTTTTAACACAGGATAACTTTAATGTATTTGTTAGTAGATTAGTGAGAACAACTCACTGCATTAATGCCTTCAATGCTATGTAGAGTATTGGGATGATTTAGTATTATGCATGTTTGGAAGACACAGCCCTGAGGAACCTGTAACTTTGAAGTTGGAGTTTCTCTGAGAGGAGATAGGAACCGTGTAATTTCCATAGGTCCCTTCCTGCCTTAATGGTTTTATGACTCTAAAGCATTATTGAAACTAAGCTGCTTTTATTAAAATATTTGCTTTGTTAGTGGCTGACAGCATTGTGTAATAAGAGCAATGGAGACATGTTAAGCTATAAAAAGTCATAATCAGTAAAGTATGAAGCCATAAACAAACAGCTGTGCTTTAGAAATGTGTGTGTGCAATTTATGCAATGTAGAAGGACAGTTTTAAGTATGAAGAGATGTTTTGTAAGGTTTTTAAATTTATATTACTTGTCTTGCTCCTATTAATGCAAAGATGCTGCATATATGGTAGCAAGTAAACCTGAATAGTTTTTGGTTTTATTAAATTTTGTATGAGTTTATTGTTTTCATATTGCTGTTTTACTGTGCAAGCTTCCAGTATTTCCTATCATAACTTAAACCATGTTCAAATGAGGGTCTTGAAAAGTTTAATTAATGAGTAAACTGGCTGTTCTTACCTGTATACAAAAACACCCAGAAAAGAGGAGTTTATTGCTAAGGATTTAGACTTTTATTTATGTTTTTTCCAGACAACATGACCAGTAATTACTGTTAAATGTGATTTCTAAATAGTCTTCAACCAAGACACCATAATTAAAGTAATGTTTAGTAAAATTTAGTACAAAATTTTAACAACATTTTTCTGTCCCCATCTGAATCCAGAAATCCAAGTTATGCAAAGGTAGGAGTGGCTCACAGGACTGCAAACTTACAGCTAATTGTGAGTGGGTACTGGCATAGGGTCAGCCTAGGTGCTTAGTAACTAAAAGTTGTTACCATATGATTATAACTAATTTCCAACATCAAATGAGTCAGTCCTCTACAAGCAGACATGGTCAAATCTCATACATACATACATACACATGCAAACATATATCTAAATATTTATAAATGAAATATATGTTTCAGTATATGTATATAAGTACATATTTCTAGTACACACACCAGCACAACTGAAACTATTTTGTGTATTACTTATTTTTTTCCCACTTTTTGCTTCTCATGAATATAGTGCATCTTTTAGGCTATAATTTTAGACAGAAGATTCCAAATCCATTTCTCAGTTGAAACCAATGGAGTCTTGCTCTAGATCATTTCATTTTGATGAGTTAAACTTCTTTAGTGAACTAATTTTCTGTGGTTAATTATCAGCTCATCTCATTTCTTGCATTAATCCCATATTCTCCTGTTTCCTTGATTACAGGCATCACTACCAGGACCTTTCATTCTGGAACAGTACAGAAACAGCCTCCCACACAATAACGCACAGAAGGACTGTAAACAAGGTTTGCCTTTTGATGCTTAAATTTGTTTTTACCCTTAAGCCCAACTTGTGAAGGTAGAAAGAAATTGGATCACGCAGAACATCTGAAATTGTAGTAAAACAGGTTTGCTGACCATGCCTGTATTCTGCCAGGGTGTCATTTGGATTGATGCTTCTGCTAAGGATACCAAGCTTCTTTTCTTAGTGAAGATCTTAGTTTTTGTCTTCTCTTTACAACTGTTCTTTTTGTGCAGTTTGAGACTCAGGAGCTTTCACTGTGAGAAGATTGCTCCTAAAGAGAGTTGGATCATGCAGCCTAATGAGTGAGGATCTGGTGTCACTCACTTTGAGCCAACAGTAAGCATGACAAGGCCAGACCCAGAATACAGTTCAAAGCAGACAAATAAACCTGCCTTGAATCTGACAGGTAGGGATATCAAAGTCCTTGTACCTGGCTTTTTGTTACGTTTCCACATCATCCATCCTCATTTGCATTGCCACGGGGAGCAGGAGTGCTCCTGGCCTCTCCTGCCATGCATTTCTCTTCTTGAGGAACCACGCAGCGTGTGGGTGGTGGAGGGAGGAGGGAAAGGTGTCCATCCCTGCGTGTGGTTTTGCAGAGGAGACATGGCCCGGGAGCACAGGCTGTAACTGGAGCTTCGTACCCCAGCAATTCCCATGTCGTGAAAACCTTCAGACATCACTGGCAGGGAGTATACATACATACACATGCTGGCTTGCTGTGATTTGTAAGGCTCAGACTGATACATTTTATCCCACAACACTGTTTAGGAGCAATATGTAGAGTTTTTAAGCTAGGGACCTTGGAATTAAGAAAGTAAGTAAACAAATTACTAATAGCAAACAGGAGTTTTGGGAGTGGGTGGGTGCAAATGGATATGAAAGCTGAGTGACAAGGAAGGAAAAGAATAATACATCAAACTGCATATACCAGTTGCTTTTCTCTCAGTGGAGTAGGTCTGAGGCAGCAGCAATCTCTCTGTTCCAACTGGAAAAGGAAAACATGGGAAAGCTTCACAAGTCAATGGAAAAAAAACCCCAAACAAGTAGGGACAGGAAATATGCTGCTAAATGTAAGATTTTTAATTTTTGGTCATTCCTTCTACAAAGGTCCCTCAGTAGTCAGACATTCCTTATTTCTAAATGTTAAAATTTCTTCAATATCACAATACTTTTCTTATTAACCAATGATGTTTTTATAATGCACATATATTTATTTATATTTCTTTAGAACTTGATGATTATTTTTCTCATTGTTTTAGAAATTGGGATTGCTTTGCACAGGAAAATAATTCAGAAGAAGAATGCAGGGCATGGAAACCGACTGACATCCCTGTTCCTTGTCCGTGTCTCTGATTCCACAGGTGGCAGGGTGGAGAGGGTGCTTCCTTTGGCTGCATGAGTAGGAAAGAACTGATTACCATGGCCAAAGGAACACAGGACTTGTCCAATCTTGTACATCCCAGAAAGTCTGTAACAGACATCTGGACCCCATAAAATATGTTGTCAAGAAATCTAAGCTAAAACCCAGGTTTTTAACATCCTCTAACCCAAAATACCTGAAGAAAAAGACTGAAAGCCACAACTACTAAAACGATAAGGGTCAAGAAGAGGTCAGGAGAGACTGGGCACTGCAGAGGCCCTTGGTTTCTGCAGTAATAGAAAGTATATCACATACAGTTCTAGCAAGAAGCACTCACCTCCACTTCTCTTACCAAGGAGAAAATCAACCTTACCACATTCCTTCCAAAGTGGATCTGGGAGGCAAACTCCTCCTGGATCTCAGTTTGCCAGAGGAGCATCCATCTAGTAATTGTCAATCAGAGTCGTGAAGGATCTCAAGGGTAAACATCATCTTTTAGACAATACAGTGGTTTTGTGTAGTTTTCATCAAAACAGCAAAGTGTTTTATTGGTCTGTGTATTCTGCTTTTTAAAGTTTTTATCTTGTACACACTCGCTTCTCCACCCAGATACAGGTGCAGTTTCTGAGTGCATTCTTGCAATCCATTATCAACTTCATGCCACAGTCAGGACTCTTTGGCCTTCATGTTTGGTTTTGTTTGTAGGTATGATGTGAATAATGTTAATGGAGAATGATTACAGATGGTATGCACCAAGTGGGAATAAGATTCCATGTACAAACTCTGCAGCATGAAGTTATGTTAAAAAAATGTATTTCAAGGACATATCCCTTGATAATAATCTAAATGCTGATTCCAAAAGTCTTCATATTGCAGATAAGATCTGACACTACAAGACCTCGAGCTGTCTCTCTCAGGAAGAACAGGTAACCTGTTCAGCCAGCAAGAAGCACTAAGTGATGGGAAAGGAGAAAAAAACCAAAGGGAAAAAAGTCTCCTTTGGATCATGACAGCCAGGTCATGGCTGATTTATTAACAGCTGCAAAAAAAAGCCACCTTAAGGCCAGTCTAATCACCTGCAAACTTTGGCCCAGCAAGCTCATGGCATGTGTATACAAGGTATGATAATGGAGCAGCAGCCAGCAGTGCTGCCCTTCCAAAGTTTTGTTGGTGAGTTGTATGGGGTGACACTGAAACTGAGCAATGGAGTGTATTATTCCTGCACTTGCCTCTTCGAGCTCTTCTTCTCAAGTCTTGCTTCTATTCAAACATCAATTGCACCGAGCAGATCTCTCCTGCAGCTGAGGAAGCAGTGCTGAATTCCAGGCAGAGCAGATGGCAAGTCAGTTTTAAAGGTTTCATCTAAAAGACCAACATAATGATATAGGACTCTATGGCATTAAATTAATCAGTGCTTAGAAGGTGACGGAATCAAGAGTAACAGGATTTATTTGGTACACTGGGAGATATATTTTTCCATATTTTTTTATCCTTGTTGTCAGTCATGTGATTGCATGACTAGCTGGGGAATCAGAGGCAACTCCAGTGGAAAAGAGAAATTAGGTCATCTGGTCCATCCTTGCTGCCAGGACATGACTGTTCCCTGCAGTGGATCCCTTCCCACACAGTTATCTTTCCAACTGTCTTTTAGAAGATGGAAATGCAATTCATAGCCATTTGGCTATGGCTTCCAGAGTTTTTGAGAACTTTTTATTTGGCCAAAAATGCTTAATGAGAGACCCAGATCTAACAATTGTAAATTAATTTCAAAGGAAAAAAAAATCTCAGAATTTCATTCTCAATAAAAACTTTTTAATAGAAAAATTATGCAGTATTTGGGACAACTGGGGACACTGTTTTCATTAAACAGGAAATAGTTTCTGTGACTCAATTCTACCAATTAAACAATAGGTTTTCTGCTAAAAAGATCAAGCAACTAATTTGGTAAGTAGTTCAGGAAGCATCCAGTACTTGTGATACTCTGAGCAGACCATCATCAGGAGACCCAGCATTCCTGCTAGCTGAATGTAGGGATTCCAGGTTGCCTTGATAAATTACTCTAAGTGCTTGGATCCCCATCCTTCAGCAGAACATCTCAATGGGCAAACACACAGACTGCACAGAGAAGGACTGGTTATTAAGGAAAAAAAGTTAATAAACACAAATGGAAAAGCAGTGGTAGAACTTTGAGGGGAATGGCACACTACTTCCCTTAAGGCAGCTTCAGCATGACTTCCATGATGCCTGCAAATGCAAACAGCCTCCATCTTTTACCACTACATCACTGTGCTCACTGAGTAAATCCATTATTTTAATTAATAAGTGGCAGTCCAAGTATTTCCCTAAGATGTCCTTTCACAAAGGACCCGTTTGCTTTGTTTTACCCAGAGATGTGACCAGGTAGGTTGGTTGAAGGCTCAATTCACTTTCTTTAGTTCGGCAGGGATTCTCCAAACTCTACTCAGCCTCACTGGATCACTTCCTTTGGCTGCCAAATTCTCAACCTTCTTTGCCTTCTCACACTTACCCACATCATTTCCTGAGCCTTTTAGACCAGCATCCTTCACCAGAGAATTTTGTTTGAACTTTACCCTGCAGCAGCATTCTCACCAGAGAGGATTCAAAAGCATTTCAGGAACTTCAGTAGAAACTCAGCAGTTCAGAAACAAGCTCATCATGACAAAATGAGTACTATCTCATCTGAACAGATCACAACCACTGCAATCTCAAATACAAGTGCATGTGGTTGCTTTTTATGTCTCACCAGAGAAATAATAAGGTTTTCTTGATAAAAGATACATTTTTCCCTTCTCCAACAGAGTCCTCTCAGGTGCTCAAGAGTTCAGGAATAAAACAGGATACTCTCTCCAGTTGCCTTATTAAATCTTCAAATTAATCCACATAGCTTTTCCTTTGGTTCCCAGCAGAACTACTAAGACATTCCAGGGTTATTCCATCTCTGTTATAAACCCTGACATTATTGTCACATTCTTATTATCCTGCTTGTCTTTTAAAGTACATGAGAACACTTCATTCCTTTGCATAAATAATGTTTGACCTTGCCTTAATTCCAATGGGCTCTATCCCATGATTTTAGGTAGTCATTGCAGTTACCACAGGTTGTCCAAAATTCATCAATCATGAAAGGTGGGAGTTCCCAGAGTTTGGATGCTCTCCACAGCAGGGTTGTGAAACTTTACAATAATAACAATTATGATTAGAGCCACAGTGACACGACAATTTTCCTTGGCTTTGTTGCAGTAATGGGTTTCTAGATTCCACTTGATGAGGAAAGATGTGGTTACCAACAGAAGAACACACTAAATTATAGATCTTTTGTGGGTGTAGCAATTTCCTACTGTTAGAGAAAAACAAAACATTCCAGTACTACAAATTCACTGAACAGTCAACTTGTTTTCTTTCCTGTTACTTTCCTGATGGCACCATTTAATCCTAGTGATTTACTAATTATTAGTAAGACCTGCCTGGTTTTCTCAGCAAGTGAAATTTAGAAAGTCAAGGAATACAATGTGAAGTTTTAGGATGCTGATACTGATCTCATATTTGTACCTGGATGGAAAAGTTACATTTGGAAAGCTTGAGCACCTTTTAAAAATTAAAGTGCCTTTGACAAGAATGATTTACCCTTTCTCCTCCAGTTCTAACTGGACAAAAATATTTGCACCTGACCCATCAACTAAGCCAGACAGATAAGCAACATCTCCTTTTTATCTTTTAAGACAGTGAACTAACAAGTGAGCCATTTTTACAAAGAGCAGCCATTTGGAAAAAGAAAGCATGTTTATTTCTTTGAAATGTCAATGCCTACGCTGTTAAAGATCATTCTAGTCGGCAACCAAAACAATTCCTTCTTCCTCAGCTGGTTTTTTTTCCCCTTTGCAATAGATGCTTTGCAGATGCACTCCAAAGCAAATTGCCTCCCTCATCAGGCAAATTATCAGCGGCAAAACACAAATCTAACTATTGCAGACCAGCAATGAACTGAATCCTCACTAAAATCAGCAAAACCTCGAGCAAAGGGATGTGCAGCATTAGGACCCACCTCTGAAAACCAGTTCTGTTACAGATGTACAGAAATTCTGCACATCTGTATGGATGTACTATCCCTGCATAACACAAACTGTTCCTGCAGCACTCCGTTAACCCAGGATTCCTCTCCGTGCACAGCTGCTGACAGCAGAATGCTTCCAAGATTTTGCTAACAGGCAGCACTGACACTAAAATAAGTGGGTAGAAACTAGCTCAGAGAAAGCTTTTATTTGGATTTCTAGTTATTAGCAGGATAAGGATGTGGAACAGGCTTCCAGTACCATAGGAGGAAAATAATCTAATACCAGCCTGATAAATACTGTCATGGCAACTAAAAGGATGTGATATCTAGGGGTGTCCTCCAGACCTATTTTAACACATAAACCATAGTGTGAGTT
This sequence comes from Regulus satrapa, assembly GCA_013396955.1. Lineage (NCBI taxonomy): Eukaryota > Metazoa > Chordata > Aves > Passeriformes > Regulidae > Regulus > Regulus satrapa. The sequence continues at coordinate 337,411 of VWZN01019723.1, read as the reverse complement.
GTCCCACTTCAAAGCAGGTCTTGGTTAGGATGGCACATTTAAGGCTGTATCCTCCACAGGAACCATTTATATTATTATTTCTCAAAATTTATATTTATTTTTATCATTTATCAAAGCTCCTGGTCTTAAACCGTATTGCTCAGATTCGGGAGGGGTGACCAAGTGCTCTTGGTACATTACAGCACAGAACCAGCTCAGTGGTGCAGTGGAGCAGCACATGCAGAGATATAAACATCTTTTCAGCCTTGACCACACACCAGACCTTCCTGTATGCCATCCCTCACTTTGAAGTGACAAAGTAGCTCAAGTCCTTTCCACTCTGGAGGCAGTAACAGGAGACAGCAGTGTTTTCATTCCATACTGACAGACAGGCTCTGATTTTCTTGTTCTCCTGCCTTACACCACTTCCAGCAGTGATCATCTTGCTGGATCTTCTCTCCTCTGGGCTCCTACACACCTGGCACTGGGGTGCAGACCATCTCCTTATTTTCAATGCAACTTGCAAGAGATGAGAGCAATTTGTGCCTGTGAGCATCTCCCCACCACCATCCAAGCATGCCCAGCCCTTGCTCCAGAGCCTTCGAAGGACAGGGCAGAGAGGAAGAGCAATGCAAGGACAGCTGGAGCAAAGCAGAGCAGGTGAGCAACCAGAACATTAGAAACGACACAGTGGGTAGGGATGGAAGTTTCACAGCAAAGTAGCTTTGAATTTGGCTGCTAAGTAATTCAAGCACCTAGCAAAAGCCCTCATTTTGTTCCCCACTGAGCGTTATTGAAACTAGGGGTATAAAACTTGAGGGGAGGAACAAAATGGAGTATCAAAAAATTGGGTCAGGTGAATCTGCTCTAGCTGCAATTCTGCTGTACACAAACGTCTTTGGTGCTGCTCTGGTACTCCTTGAGAAGGTCCTCTCGTTCCTCCCACTGATGAAACTGTCAAACCACAAACCAGCAATAGGCTGGCGTGAGTTTCCACTTGACACAATGCTTACTGACCACTATTATTTGTTTGAAGCATTTTGGCATAGCTGCATATTAACAAATGTCTATACTTTGAAGTGTCCAAATAAAAATGTATTTTATGTGGGGTGCTTATTCTGTTTGCATAAAACCCTACTGAAAACCTGGTATATGAAAATTGAAAATTATGTTCTCAAGGTCCTGTATTTAAACTGATTAATTCTAACATTAAAGGTGAATTAAGTAATGAATAAAGTTCACCAACTACTAAAATGTTTTAAATCATATAAGCAAGATCTTGTTCAGCCCATTCAGTCTGATCAAGTTGTTCTATAAATTTTAAGTCACCTATACATTGAAACCAATGAAAGTATGCTAACAGAACAAAGGCAGCTTTTTGTGTCAGTCTGGATTTTTCAGAAGGGATGGGAATGGAAAAACCTTGGCTATGCCATTTTATAATAGCCTAAATATTGTGTGGCCTCCTGGGTCATGTTGGCATTATTTTTTTTTATATTAACAGAAACACAAGTACTTTTTAAACTTCATTGGGCTGATTCATGCATCCTCCACTACAGAGGCTTCAGCACTTCTCAACACATGCATAAAATCTCTTTGGAAGCCTTGAGTGAGTATCAGAATGCTATCATGTGCTATAATGTGTTACTGCTGTTCCAGCTGAAACCAAACTCTATCCCTCCCTGGCTGGCACGCACCGGAGCTCCCTGGGGATTGCAATTTAAGTTAATTCATAGCATAGGAACATCTCTTCTCCCTCTCATTTTCCTGCTTTCTCCAGGACTGTAATGACCCTCTTTTATTGTTTCCAACAGATTCACAACAGATTGGAAATACCCAGCATCTGCTCAGCAGTAACAGCTTCAGCAGCCACACGTGATTTGAAGCCTCTCTTCTCCCTCCAAACAGGTTTCACAAACTGTCCTTTTGCTTCCAAAGTAGAGGGATTTTACAGTGACAATGACAACAACAGAAACGAGGATTTAACTAAGCAAAGAGGTCGGACAACAAAGGATATAATCTGCAATAAAAAAGCTCATGAGCCACTTCAAATGGCATTTAGGGAATTTCTGCTCAGGAATTCTTACACTGATGTCAATGCACAGATCCTATACTACAGACAAACCGCCTTTAAATTAGTTTGCATATACAGAAACACAAGTTTTAAAATACTTGATGTCATAGTTTCAGGCTTACACTTATTATTATCAGGTGTACTGGTAGAAGACAACAAAGCATTCCCTTAGGAAGCTGGAGTCTTTGCAGTGTAGCAGAAAATATCATGGCAGTAATCCAAAGCTGGTACTAACATTTCATCCTTCCCACTCTGGCATTTTATACAGCTGAAAGTTGGCCAAGCTGTAATTGCTGGAGCTTTCAGCAGCCGTGTCAGCTAGCCACATTCACACAAAACAGGGCAGTTAGTTCTTGTTACACAAGTCTGGGATTTCAGCTGTACAATGGCAAGAGGTCTCAAGTCTGTACTCTTCCAATAATGTCAGGAATAAATTACATCATCCTACATATGAAGATTTATTGCCCAAGTTTACCTGGGAGGGAAAGACTCAGCAAAGTCATTTAGGGAATTACAATCTACCCTTTTTTTTTGTGGTATCATCCCCCTCGCCTACACATTTCATTCCCTTCTCCAAAACCATGCAAATACTTGGCCAAATTTTGGAAGTAACAATGAGGAGATGCTGGTGTATTCATAATTATTAAAATGTAAAAGCTGATGCTGCAGTTTCAAGACTTTTTTCATGTAAAATGTAGATGCAATCAACAAGAGACAGCTAGAATTTGCCCAGCTTGATAAACATCAGAAAGCATATTTCATAAATTAAAATATAATCTAGACACAAGGCCCAGCTGCTGTTCCTGTAAGGAAAACTGACAACTCTCTCAACAAGGTGCAAAAGAAAGGAAACAAGAGAACAGTGTTAGCTGACAATGCAAGCTAAGACAGCAACCAGGAGACAGCAAAGAAAGCAAAATCTTAAACGAGCAGATAAAGCTGGCTGCTACCTGCCAAACCTACCAAACGCCTTTACTAAAGAATGGCAGCACTTAGGAGCTAAAACCTTTATGAAACAAATAAAGAATCAGTAAGAAATGCATGGGTGAGGGGAAATTACGAAACCAAAACAGCGATTAAGAAGCACATGAGTTTATGTAGAGTCCTGCCACACAATACTTTGACAGCAATTCAAAGTGACTGCACGAAGAAAATTGAACTGATACAATTTTTTTTTTTTTTAGAGTGATGCATGTCAATTGAAGCACAGAACCTGAACAGTTTTGCTGTGGGAACACTCATTGTGCACACTCAAAGAATGAATAAAAAACATGGAAGGTGGAAGATTTACCACCAGAAGCTTTCAAGGACTAATAATATAAATCCTTTTTCGTAATGTGATTTCTTGCCCAGCCACAACATTAACAGGAGTTAAATATTTTCAAATATTTACCCACCAACCTGGGAAAGTAAGAGGTAGAGATTTAGGAAAAAACTCTTAAGGGATCCAGGGGGAAAAGAAAAAAGCAGAGCAACATATTGTTACAAAAATCTCCAAATATGAGGGAAAACAGTAACACTAAATGTAGTCTAAGAACAAGAGAAAGCAGATCAAGATGTAGCAGCACACAAACTAACATTCTAGAGCAGGACAAATTCCTCTGCATTACTAAACATGTAGCTGGAGCACTGTAAGGAGGTCCCATCAGGAAAAACACAAGGGAACACAGCAGAGAATTCCAATCGATTACAAAAAAATTGCATCATTTAGATGAGAATATCTGCAAGCCATGAAAGAGTACCAAGAAATTTGCTATCTTTTTGTAGTTCGTTACTAAGGTGAAACAATTTCCTCTGGTAGATTTAGTTATTAAGAAGTCCACATGTCAGATTAACTATGAAAAGTTATCCAGGGTATTTTTCTAAAACAAGGTAATTTAAAAGCAGACTTTTAAGAAGTATGCAATAAATTTGAGAAACGCATTTCCAGCACAAGATACTTCCTTTTAAAAGTTCAGCCCTTAAGTTATAATACGTAATTGTTACAAGTCAACAGTAGGTGGTTTATAAAATGTAATTTTATTTAATGTTACTTTGCTGTTACAGAGGGCATAACATTTTCACAAGGCTTTTTTGGGACTACAATCAATGATTAGCAACACACAATAGTGGTCCAAACTCTCTAACAATCACTGGACAAACTTGACACCTTCTCACATGTGCACAAACCTGCATGGAAAAGTACTAAATTTTATACTTGGACATGTGAACTTCAATTGGTTTTCCCATTCCAGTGTATTAAGAAATGACATGCACTTTAGTCTGCCAAAAAGCACTGCCTGTACTCCAGCAGTAACATGCTGCTTCTAATACATAGTAAAGTGAATACCAGAACTACAAAGGCAGGAGTGTAAGTGAACTTTTATTGGGAAGGGATATCAACTTAAACAGCAGCAACTGAAGATTAAGAGAAGCCCCTGTTTTTGAACACACAAGCTTCTGTATTACATGATACGGGAAGCAACTCAATTTGTGGTTTTCCAAACTTTCAATGCTCAACTTGATCTGGCCCAGAACTTCCATATTCCTACTGAAACGAATACACAGTAGCATGTGAAAGTCAATTACGGAAAGGAAACCCTGCAGAGTAAGAAGGGAATGTGGAGAATTAAATGCTATGTGGAACACTCTTTAGTTGCATTTAACTACATTTTCATATCTTACTGTAATACAAAACACAGTCAACTGGCAGGAACTGGTTCAGATTTGTTTTTAAATACCAGGTACACTTTAGTCCGCTACATAAGTGTTTGGAAGTTACTTATGTTTATATGAAATGAAGCTATTAATACTTTTCTACAGCAGTAACCGCACACCAGGAAGGCCAGGACAAACACAAATCAAGGAATGGAGTTTTCCCAAAGCTGCAGTGTGAAAAGACTATAAATTGATTTCCATACACATGGATGGGTTTTCTTTGCTATAGGAAATCCAAGTGGAGCTATAAGGAATGGAGACGTGTAAAAAGGTTCCTTGAGGAGGAAAGGGAGAATGACGCCCCACGTGCAGTTTAGTTTTCTGCACCTTCTGCAGCATCACATTCTTCTCCTGCACTGTCTGATGTCCATAACTAGAACAAAAAGAAAAACAGTGTCAGCTTTCAGAAGCGCAGCTTGAATTCCAGAAGGAGGCAATTCCTGACTGTAAGGAAATTACCAGGATAATGAATTAGACTTAGGGATGCCCACAGAGTACCGGAGCACTGGCACTGCACGACCCTGGCTTCCTGTACTTGCTGGGAGAGAGGTAACGGGACAGAGCTCCTCGTGCACATTTTAAATACAGCAATTATTCAGAGAGGATATTCCCTGAAAAACTGCCAGAGCTGCATATTTTAGTACAACTTAAGTTCCATAAAGCACTTTTCTTAAATGGTTTATCATTATTGTAACATCAACAAGCTGATTTTATTAGCAGTACGTTGACATTTCAGAGCTTTTGAATGAAAATCAGGACAACAAAAAAGCAAGCTACACTGGCTGTACACCAGGAGAAATTTTGTTTTGAGGAACTCATCGAAAAGGTTTGAGTAAGATTCCCTGACCACTGTTCCTACACAACAGTCAAACTAAGTTATGAAAAGGTATCACAGGTAGACAGCCCAAGTCAGTGCTGTGCTTTGCACTAGAGCAAAATAAGGGGAGTTTTTCCATCACAAATTCAGTCTAAGCAAACACCTGGAGAATAGAACCAGATAATACATTAAAAAAGCAACTTACTGTTAGGTTGTCTCTAAGCAACTGCATGATGAGAGTACTGTCTTTGTATGAGTCTTCATTCAGTGTATCAAGTTCTGCAATTGCCTCATCAAATGCCTGGAATAATTAAACCATCTTTAGCCTGTCTGTTAACTGATTATTAAGCAAGCAGAAGCTAAACCTATCAGAAAAGGTAGCTTAAAAAAAAAACAAAAGGCAACATCAGAAGTTAATGACCTGCTCTATTTGAAACAAAACTACAATAAAGAAATAATGAAAGCTTGCCATGCTGCTGAAATTTAAGTCATATTGTAAATACAGCCTGCTGGTACCCCTTCAATCCCACTAACAATATGAGCCAGGAAACCAGAAAATGTAATAGGATCATTTCCTTCACAAACTCTAGGAAGTAATAATTCATATTCTTAAACATAAACTCCCTTCTACTTTCCCTGCAGGCATACTGGAAAAGAAAAAGTGACTTACTGTCTTTGCCAGTGTGCAGGCAAGCTCAGGATTGTTGAGAATCTCATAATAAAATACAGAGAAGTTAAGAGCTAGACCCAAGCGAATTGGATGTGTTGGCTGCATCTCCTTCTTGCTGATATCAAATGCCTCCTGATAAGCTCCCTGTGAGTTTTCTATTGTTTCTGTAAAAGAATGAAAAGCACAGTTGTTTTGAGTTCGTTTCAATTTTTTTAAAGATATCTAAATCGCTCCATTAGCAGGAGACTCTACAGTGCTGTAAGTAAACCTGTTCTTAGGAAAACACTGCACCTACTTTTACCAAAGTAATTCCATTTTACACCCATCTTAAGTACAGCTGCCACTGACAAAACACAGGGAGCAAATTAAACTACTACAGAGCAAAGGTATCCAGGAGATAAACACACAGAACTTGGTAAACACAAGCATCCAAGACAACTTCAGTCTTCAGCAGCCGTTTTTACCATCGGGTGTGGGGGGGAGGCATTTGCATTACTTTTTCTACAGAACTCGTACTTAATTTCTTGGAAGGCCCAATTTCTTAAGGAAGTTTGGAAGGCATGTACAGCATCTTCCTGAAAATCTGAAGGTTTTCCTCCAAAAACTGCATGTAGACAGGTCAAGATAAAAAGCCCCAGTGTCGTGCCCAAAATAACGGGGATAAACACCACAGAGAAAAGAGGTTACCAGGTCAGAGAGTACTTCAGGAGTGCTACCTCAAGTCTATTCCAGATTCACTTCTGACAGACAACCAAAGGGCCAACAGCTGCCCTAAACATGCTGCAGAATGGAAGGAGACTGCAGGAAAAGAAAGGTCATTCTCAGAGCTCAAAACACAACTCTGTGAGGGAACTAACTAGTACTGGCACTGCTCTAGTAAATGCTGGTAAAAGAGGTTGGTAAGCAAAAATAAGTACTGAAAAGAGTCAAGACAGATTTGGATTTTCTAGTATTTACACAGTAATCAGTGAGAAAGGATTATGCATTGGTTGAGAACAGGTAATAGAAGGTAAAAAGCTAGCAAATCCAGGAGATAAATTAGGTTGTAAGTACAGAAAATATATTTGAAGCTAAGAAAAGAAACAGAAGTTTTCAAGTGGAACATCAGAAAAACTTCAAGTCTTGAAGGTTGCAAGAAGTAACACAGAAAGGTCTGCACGGTGATACACGTAAGCTGTAACTTCAGAGCTAAACCCCAGCAGGATCTGCTAACAAGGTTGTATCAATCCATCTCCCTCGCTCTGTATCCCCTATCAGCTTGTGTGGCATTTAACTGCAGTCATTTCAGCAAACAGGAGCTGCTATTTCTCTGCTTGGACAAGCCTAGATTTGTAGCTGTTGTTTGAGACAAAGTATAAATAAGATGCTCTCTGTGAAAGCCAAAGGCAAATTTTCCCTGCTACCCCTGGACTCGCTGCTCCGATCTGAATCAGATTAGGGGCTAAGAATTTCTGAATGCAACACATTAATGCAGAGACTTTACTCCCTTCTGTTTGTCTTCATCCTTCGAACTGAAAGACGCTCCCACAGCAGCTGAGGAAAAGCCCTTCACTGGAGGGCTGCCCCCTTCGTGTGCTGCCCTCAGATCTCGGCTGCGGGATCCTGCCCCGCCCCAGCCCAGGGGCAGGCCCGGCAGCACCCCCAAGCTCCAGCAGCTCCTCTGGCTCCTCTCCTTTGTGCCAGCATGACTGCACGACTCATTTCAGTCCGTTATGCAGAACGGGATCACTAGCTTATGCCATACCAAGAGTTTTTAACATCACAACCTTGCAAGCCAGTTTTAATAATTAATTCAATACATCTGCTCAGTACAGAGTTGAAATCTTCTCCAGAAGAGGATCCTGAGGTATTTACAACTACCTATGCACCTGTTCTAACTCCTAGGAGAGGTTTACAGTCTCAGGATGCTCAGTATCAAGTGGCAGTTTCCAGACCTTTCCTCTTGAATCCAGGAGGGCGAACTAAAATTTCAGGAACAGTATTATTCCCATGAAAATCAATAATTTTAGAGTACAGTTCCTGCTTTTTGTCTAGAGCATCAACCTGGAAGTTTTGTGGCTTTTTTATAAATGCAGGCAACTACAATGAAGTCTGCTTCACAGTGAAATGGTTAACATTTATATATCAACAGGACTCTACTACTGAGTACAAAATGTTACAGAGATTTGCTTATTCTCCCCAACCAATTTTATTTTAGTAGAGACTTACAAACAAACAACATTAAATATATTACCATACCTTCACCTACATTGTTTTCCAGAAGATCTGAATAAGCATTATGGAGCAAGTATTCAGGAATTAAGGGTAGATGACAGGAACACCAGCTAAAATTCCCAGGCATACTTCAGGTCTAGTCAGAGTTTAGCTGTCTGTATGGAAACTGGAGATCCCTGACTGAAACACAGCTAACTCATTTGCAGTCTGTGTATTTCATTTCCTGGCTCCTCACCCACAGACCAGAGCTGTGAAAGACCCCCGAGAGTACTTACGTTTTCTGTCATCACCACAGGCAACCTCAGCAAGGTATCGGAAGTAGTCTCCCTTCATCTTCAGGTAGAATACCTTGCTCTCTGGATTAGTTGCATTAGCTATTAAATATTTGTCCAAGAGCTCCTGAAATGACAACAGAATAGGCATTGACATATTGCAAACACCACTGCAACTAAGATCAATCTACTTCTCTCTCAGAAATTCGGATGGACTCAAAATGTGCTACAAGGCCAAACGGAGTTTTGAGGCATTTTAGATAGATGCAAAATTATTTCAACAAACTGAGTATAGGCACAGAACCAGAGACTACATTGAGATGAACAGAAAACTGGCCAATCAGACTGTAAGTACTAAGGAAAGGTTTACTGGTGTACAGTTTCAGGACTAAGTTTGGTTTCAGGATATGCACGTCTCATTTCAAAAACATTGCAAATGAGTAAGCATTTACTGGAAAAGCAAAACACAGCACAGAAAGTTTCAAAGCTACTTTCTCCCCCCCAATTGATTGTGTTTATCAGACTTGTGGTAAGGAATCTCCAGCCCACCTATCACAGGAGGTCAAGGATTCCAACCCATCCAGTCGGCAGCCAGCCTCACCAAGCTGCACCAGCCCTTCACAAGGCTCTAAAGGAACACCTGGCTCCGGCACAGCAGGGAGGAATCCTTCACTCCCAGAATGGAAAGAGCTACACAGTGCTCTCCAGCACACCCTGAGCTGCTGCAAAGATTGCTGCCCTGCCTGATAACCAGAAGGACAAGGAAAGATTTGCAAGCAAGAGAAGGTAAGTCCCTCTCCAAGGCTGCAAGTCATCCTCTGACAGGGGTGAAGAAAGGAGAGAAGCAGCGCAGGACTAGAGAACAGGGCAGTTCAGAGAACTGACAAAGCAGCGGAGCAGCTTCTGGCTGACCTGTCCCTGGACTCCAGAGATTTTACCCAACTCATTAGAGTTGACAAAAGATGCAAATGAGTTCCTTGAGACAGACGCAAGGAAACCCTGCAATACTCAGAGAAACTTCAGAGTAGGAATGTAAGTGATAAAGATCAGCATTTAGTTATTCGGAAAGTAAACAGGTCATAAAAGAAGCAGAAAGTTTCCACAAAGCTTGCAGCTGGCTAGTTAAGACTTTTGTTACAGGAACATGTATCCAAATTCATGAAGCAGCTACGAAGGAAATACTGAAGGAACTGTTAGCTTTCTGCACAAAAATCCTTAGCACTTTAATGGGCTGCTAGAACACTATAATCAAAACAAGCTAATTTTAGACACGAACCTACTCCCTATGCACATCACCATACCATGATTACTTCCTTTAATGATCAATGGAAGCAGAGCAGTCTGGCTCAAAGCGCTTACTCATTCCAAGTCCTTCTGAGGTTTTGGCAACTACTTTAAACTGGCAATTGTAGTACGGTACTTCCAATTGGGTTTAAAATTATTTCTGCATCCAAAGTGTGTGTGTCCCATGGATGCAATCCTGCAGTGCCCAGACAAAGCTCCCTCAGAGATCCCCACCAAGGCAGGAAGGAAAGTACAGAGTCATACCTGTCTTTGATATCACCTTAAAGAAAACAGCAACAAGCCTGACATACCCTTGCACTTCTGCCAAATCAGACAGACATTTTTAGATGTTTCTGTAAGGCTATAAAACCTCTGTCAAACCCTATACATTGGCTATTTGGCAAAGGCATAACAAGTGAGGAAATCTGTGTAACAATTTAACACAGTCAAGTATGCAGGCGCTTGAGCAAACATATAGAACAGTAGAGCTCACTGGTGTGATGGAAATAGCAGCAACACCTTAGTTCTGCTTCAAAAGAAGAGCTAAAAGGAAGTAGGGCAGATGGGTAATGCAACATCATACTGGTACTGTTAATGTGCACGAATCCTTCCGTATTAGAACGAGTTATGCCCCCTCTACAGAGTTCTGCAAAGAAAAAAGCTTCACATTCTGGCTCCATGTTTTCCTGCTGCTTTTCCTATGACAATGCCAGCCCTCAGAGCGCAACACTACACAAACCGTGCTCAGAGCCTCAGAGACAACAACGGGGCAACCTCGAGTCCAACACCTGAGTTGGATTTTACCCCCCAGAATGATGAAACGTGACACATACTACACCTATGGTTTAGAAAGGTTCCATAAAATGCTTGAAGAGCAACCACCAGCCTCTAAAAGCCATCCTTTGGTTGGGGCTTCATTAAGTAGCAGAGATGGGATTTAATTCAGATTAACTGTGCCACAGTCTGAGGAGCGCTGACCAGACAATCAGCGAAGATACTATACGGCATTTTAAACCAGGTATTTCACAAAACCATGTATTTGATTCATTTTTCAAACGCTGAAAACTTCCAAGATGTTACAACTGTATCAGCAAGGGAACTATCAGGCATTTTTCTTTTATGCTTTCCAAAACATAGAAATTTACTCTATACATAGCACACAAAAAAGTATTACCCATTTTATTACAAAATTCTGTCTTTGGAGGCAGCTCTAGCACTAGACCTGATCTGGCTTGGTTATGGCTGAAAAATACTTAAACCCCTGGAATCTAGTGCACACTAAAGAAAGTTTACAGGAGAGCTTTAGCATGGCAAATTTAAGCAAATGAATCTGAAAGCTACATTCCCTAGAGCATCAGTGCCCACTTTTCCTTCCCTCCAGATGGGGTAGGCCACACACTTCTCCTGGGAATACGAAAGGATTTTGCCATGGCAGCCCTACCATAAGCAAGCAGCACTGTGGCCTGTGTGTCAGGGCATCCTTAAAATGCTGCCTTCATTAAGCAGGTCTGATAACCAGTGGCTCGGTCCAAACTTGGAGAAACTTAAGAGAAGAAGTTGATGCTGAGAATGAGCTGCAGTTTTTCAGACTGCAGAGTGGGTTACTTCCCAGGCACTCCTCAGGTGGAGAAGCTGAGTAGCCAAGCAGCTCCTACACCCAGTTCATGCTGAGGGCCTCCTAATCTTTACAAATAAAGAAGAGACCTGTGCCTTTTCCTTCAGCTAGGGTGGAACATCCTCATTCTGGACTTTACATATTCAGTTTTGTGTTTAATAGCCTTAAATGGAACAAGATCCCGTTTATGAATCACACAGCACAGAATCCAAACACACTCTGAGTGAAGCTAATTATTTATCAGGTGAGATATTAATCTTTCTAATCAATAATTTATTTGGTGTGCTTCGTGAGCCATTCCTCTAGGGATATTATCACCATTTCCTGGAAGGCATCTTACCCTCCCTCTCACAGACAAGATGTTGATGGGGTAGTGAGAGCAAACAGCACAGTAAGCCAAATTATTTACCTTACACTGTTGAGTCAGTAACAGCCAGGAAAACCCACTCTTTCCTGCATCTGTTCTCTCATCTTTCACCTTCGCAGCAGACAGAAATTAGGAATCCTTACTTGAAACATCAGCTGATATGAAGTAAAATGACTACAGGAAGGCAAAGCAATGAAGCAGACCACAGAGAGCCTCCAAGTTTTGGTGATTTTACCAGGCAGAGACAAGCACTGCCAGAGGTATGACTCTGGGATGAAGTAAGGCAATACAGTAGACTGCCATCTCTGCTCACATACACTGAATGTGCCCAATCCTTGTACGTATTAAAACACAGCTGGCACCATCACTTCTGAAGTGCAGCTCTTCCCATCACCTTCTTAACCAAGCCTTGAAAAAACAGCAATTATGTGCTCTGCAACACAAAACACGCCTCAAAAGCTGCCTGAAAGGCACTCGATGTCTGAGCCACTCATCTCCCCAGATGGGGGGTGACTCTCAGAACCAGGAGCAGCGTGAAGATGCAGGAACCAAAGCTTCATCCTCAGACCAGACGCTCTGTGTCCCACTGCAGTTGCAATACAATGGGTTTGCAGTGTGACAGTCTGTGGCTGGTAGCTGCTGCTGCTTTCCCCACACTGACATATTATGCTCCAGTGGGGCGTGCCGGTCCTCCTAGAGGATTTTCCACTCCACTTCTCCTAAGTGTTGCTCATCCACCTCAATTTATTTCTACCTTCACAGTGTGCTAACACTATTGTCCTCTTAAAAGCATTATATTCTCATATATGGTATTCTTTTCCCCTCCTCCCTATAGAAGGAAAACTTATTTATCTATCTATTATAGAGATGCCAGTAACAAAGGGCTAACACTCCCTGGAGCAGGTCTGCAGCTGCCTGAAGAAGCCACGGGAACAGGCTGGGAGCCTGGTAGCCAGATACTTCTTCCCCCTGAAAGATGAATTATTTTTTCCTTTCTCTCTCCATTGGCAAACATATTCCTCTACATGCCAAATGAAAGTTACATTGCAATTGCCTTTTTGGATCGTTTTCCATTCTACTCTTGTTCTTTCCCAACTACCTAAGTATGCTCTCAGTCCCTTTCCCCTCTGTTTAAGTAGGCTCAAGGGTTGAACACAGGGTACTCACTGCCCACTGGAAATACTAAGTCAGTGTATCTGCTCTCGTCACTCCCCCATTTTCTCAGCTTTATGAAAAGCAAGCCCTGAAGGAATGTCAGCCCTACCTTTCCCTGAGGGTATGTCTGACACTGCCAAAGCAGTTCCCTGAAGACAGAGCTCCTCAATAATGATTTGTGGCGTGTGCATCCAGCCAACCTCTCCTTATGGCAATGCCCTGCACACCTCCCCTGCAATTCATGTTCCAGTCCCACTCTACATATGCTTTCTGTTACCTCTTTTGGGGTACCTCCTTGAAAAAGCTGACACCAAAACAGAGTCCCACCGCTCTCTCCCCATCTAAGCCTGTTTTAAAAGGCAAGACTGATTGAGACATTCAACCACAGTGTACACTAAATACTTTCTATACAGTTCAACTACAGGGTGGGTTCAAGTGGCAGAAAAATACCACTGCTATCTGATCTGTGCTGTTCTCTTCCCACATATCCAGCTATAAAAAAATCTCATCAGCAGAGACTAATTTGGAAAAAAACCCCCAAACCCTTGAATACCAAAGTGACCTTTTTTTAGCTTCCTTCAGCAGTTGGGCCATTTACAATCAGACTCCAGTAAGAGTAGCCAATACAGGAGTGCAAGTCTCCTCATATATCCCAATACCACGAGCTGGTGGATACATTCTTCACTCTTAACCATTCAATACCAGAGCACGAACACCACCAGGTCAGCTCTAGAGATTGTCTACTCATCACAACTAGTTTGAGGCCAACTTTCAAAGCATGCCGAAGACAGCACGCTCCTAGGGACCAACAGAAGTTCTCAATGTGGTAAACTCAAGTAACCCAAAACATTTACAATGTCACCATCACTCAGATGTCGACACCTATGACATGTTTGGGTCACATCACCAGCACCAAGTAATTTCATGTTATGCTATTACAAGACTGACCTACATTGTCATTTGCATTTCTCACTGAGTACAGTTTTATCATTAATTTTGCTCCACTAGAAGGAAAAAGTCAATGTTTCATCAGAAACAGCAACTCTCTCCAGAAGTTTGTCTCATAAGTTAAGCTGCTGCAGGGTATTTAGCAAGGAGGAGTGTGTCACTAAATGGCTGGCACAGAATTTTCTGAATGAAGTTCATGTTAGATAAGTTTGATTTTTCAAGTCAGACTGTTTCAGCAATAGCCTTGAGCCTTAAGCCCATATACATTAGTTAAGTTGTTTAAAATACTTTATCTCAGCACCATCTCCATCTTCTGGGAATGTAATTGAAAAGGCTATTTTTAAAAGTGAACATCCTAACTATTTGTGTGAAGTAATTGGTATTTGCAGGTTTTAGTAACTTAAAACAATGTCCTTCACCTGGCTTGAACTCATATGACACAAAAAGCATCTAGAGAAAAACCAAAATCCCAAAATCCTACAGTAGTAATTTTTTGGACAGAAGAACAAACTAATAAATATTAATGTTTATAATATAAAGAAAATAATATTCCTCCTCACTGCATAATGGAAAAGATTCAAGTATATGGAAAAAAGAAAGAAAAAGAAAAAAGAAACCAAGCTGAACTTCTGCTCAGCAGGTCTTAGCTGTCCAAGTGTTCTCAGACCTGCTGACAGAGGAGGTGCCACCATTCCTATTTTTCACAGGTTTTACAGGAACTAGACTGAGTTTTACTGTCGTTTCCTAGATGTTCCCTCATTTTCTGAACTGACACTGAATGTTCTCTATTTTGAGCTTTAAGGGCGGAAAAGCTTTTTGTTTTGTTTTGTCAAGGAGCACTGAAGCTCACCAGGAGAGCAGATGTTACCAGGGAAACAGCTAGTAACCCTTATTTCATGTTGTACCTAACTGCTACAATTGTATGTACACTAATTGCCCAAATCCCAAAGAATCAAAAAGTCACATGCAAGCGAAGAAACTGTTTCAAAATAAACCTATTTTGAGACAAGGTTCCTTAAAAATAACGCACAAGCACAAGAGGGCAAGGTGACACTTCTCTTAGCAAGTCAACTCACCACCCTGAAACATGGATTTATTATCAGAGTGCCATCTAGATGGGTAGCTTGTACCTCACAGGAGCATCATGAAGTGTGTGAGGCTACAGAAATTCAGCCTGGGCTGTAGTATGCAAAATATTTGGAAAAAATATTCAGTTTCAAGTATTTGTGATGGTCCATCCAGACCCAATATGAGATTAAAAAAAACCTAGAAGCAGCACAGAGAGAAACGGTGTCCATCCTAACTGCAGTCAAAAAGCAAAGCTAAAGTTGGTGAGGATCTCAGACCAACATAATCACCTAATATAACTTAAATGTGAATTTAAACACATCAAATATTCCAAGGTCTGTGTCAGCACAGATGACTGCTGCGGGCTCAGACCTTTCAATAAAGCTTCTACTCACAAACGACTGCCTGTTTTAATCATCTAGCAGAGTCGTATTTAAGACTTCTTGACTATTTCAAGTACAGTCATTCCAAAGTCTGTAGCATGACTCACTGAAACCTAGGTGTTTTTAACGTTGAGCAGTTGTTTTCTTGACAGGAAAGGGAGAGTCCCCTGCTGCAACAGTAAGATCACTTTATTTTCAACAGCGTAATTGGAGGAACTGAATTCTTCATCCTTCAGGATTCGAGCTCTATGCATCAACTCCTTTTGGGAGAACATTACGTGATTTTCATACAGACCTCTCCAGACTAAGGGTGTTTCAGTTTATGTATTGAGGTAAATATGTGTGCACCTTTCCAGTAATGGCACGGACTTGAGGTGACCTGGCAAAGCACTACTGAAAGCAGAGACAAATGTATCTGACATGAAAATGGGGAGGGAGATCTAATTCATCTTTTCCATTTGGTTCCATGCCTTTGTCTATACAGTGTCAGAAACTGGCAGCCAATACTTGGGATTGGCCCTGAATGAAGTATCTGGAATCCCACTTAACAAATGCACTGGAAGCCTGAGCTCCAGCACGTCTGCCCACACTATTCCCACCTGGGGTTGAGATTAATTTAATCTAGAGTTCACACTCACTGCTTATACTTCTCCTCAAGTTAGAAAGTTCTGTGGTCCCCAGAGAACTATGTAAGCCAGGAACTAGAAGTATATGGAAATGCAAGTTCTCCTTTCTATAGATTTTCAAAACAAATTAACAATCTAGTGAAAGTCAGAGAATTATTTAAGTTTTTATGGAAGAGCCTAAAGTTTTCCAGTTTTCCCCAACAAGTGGGGGAAAACTTAAATATTACTTATTTACTTAAAATAAAAAAAGTCATTCCTCTTTTCAAAAATTGTAAATTTTTGATGAATTAATGGCTATACAACACAGCCAAAAGCTTTCAGGAAAAATTCCTTGGCATCTGACATATTTATCAGAAATTGATTCTAACATTCCTCCATGGCTGCGTTTTACATATTTCTAATTCCCTAAAATACTTCCAAGTGCTCTTTTCCTCTTAGCAAACACACATTTTAGACACCAAATCCTTCTCTGCAGAATTCTGGCCACCTAAAAGCCTCTTTCAGCATCTATGTGTGACATTGCATCATATGACAGACTCAAACAAAGTCTAAATTTTCATTTAAAGATGCTTCTATGCTCTGCAGTGACAGAAGGCTAAAGGTAAGATGAAATGACCGACTGAGGTATATCTAGATGATCAGCACTCAAGAGGAACAACAGCACACAGGAGTTATGTGGTCTGAAGGTACATTGCCCTTACACAAAGAACTAATTTCGACTTGCCTTGGTTCTCTTCTCTCTTTGGGAGCCCTTGATCAGAGGCTTGGGATCACTGAAACTCAAAGTGGTAACACAACAGATGCACTTTCTTCCCACTGCACAGTGTAGCTTGGAAGAGCCTTTTGCTCTTTATCTTTATCTTGAAGGAAACCCAGCAATCCATTATTTCACTCAGTCTATTAGGAGTGTGCTAGTAATTTGTTATTCCCTACATGAGATGCCCTACAACAATGAAGTCTAACCTTAGGTCATAAAAACAGAAGTCAGCATTTCCAGATAACCTGGTCACAACAACATCTCACAGAAACTGAGCCGTGACTTTTTGCTAAGGGCCTTGCTACCTACTTTTATTTAAAATAATTCCTGCTTACAGTAATTCTGCAAAAATATACTGAACTTCAGAACAAAATTTCCTGAAGTTTTATCCAGCAAAGATGTGGCTGTCAGTCAGGTAAGACTGTATATAGTGTATTTAGAAAAGTTATTATTAAAGCAAATGCAAATTCTTCTGTTTTCAGAGTTGAACACTACTCCTCTATCAGGCTACTTCAGTGAACGGATCATATAAATTAAAGGAGAAAATAACGAGTAACAGAGCAAGTAATAAACCCTTATCAGTATTCAAAACTGGTAAATCAAACCCTTGAATACTTTAACAAATTTAGAGAAAGGTACAGGCAAAATCATAGCTAATTCAGGACTTCCAGTTCTTTTATCTTGCCATCTGATGTTTTGGTGGTTGCGCAGACCGCAAGACATGAAATTCACCACTTAAATTGTTCTGCTGCCTCTCCTAAGTGCCTAGCTCACACAAACCGGGCACTGTTACATATTGAGATTCACAAGACGGATCAGCAGAGGACGAGCTTACAAATCAGCAGTACACACAGCTGAAGGGATGTTGCTTCCAGCTTCCTGGGACGCAGAAATGATGAGGAGGAACTTGTAAACACCCTTCCAATAAACTTGGCTGTACTGAGTGCCTGGCACAACTGCAGTGCTCAAGAATAGTCACTGCTTACCTTACCTGTTTGTGACAAAATTGAGTGTACTGGCAGTGAGAAAGGACAGTCCCAAGTAACATCGAGGGGCACTGGCCCCTCCTTCTCAAGGGCCAAGAGCATAAAGCTAAGTATGAAAACGTTGATTAATCGAGTGTTCACCTACCAAACTTACAAAGTACATCCATGCACTTTTTACCAGCCCTTCCTCTGCCATTTTCCTCAGTCTTCCTCTGAAAATCGGGCATCCCCCATTACTGAAACGGGAATACCAAGCTGCAGTGCCTGTACAGAAACTGGTACAATCTCCTCCTTTAATACTGTGCTAAACTATCCCAATGTGTGCCATGATAAAGAACTCGAGTGTAATAACCCTCAAACTCAAGCGTGTTCTTTCCTCATCCCTCTCTCTCAAACAGTATTCTGTGTTTTATTCCAAAGGCACGAATCCCATTAGTACCCAAGGTAGCAGAAATGCCTGTGAGACACCTGCCTAACAGGTAAGTGTGACAACGATTTACAAAACCTGTTAAAAGCTTCACTGCATTAGCAGAAAAACAGAATTTGTGGTCTTCTTGCTCAGTTTGACCTAGAGAGCACATCCTACTTTCTCAAAGCCTCCAAAGCAGTAAATGTCCTCCAAGAAATGTAATAATTCTCGACAGCGTTCAGCTGTAAGGGGAGGGGGCAGCAAGCAGTCACTGCATGGGATGGCAGCTTCAGCTACCATCAGAATTCCTTCAACTATTTTTAGCTGGACTCTTACACTCTGCAGTCTGTCCAAAAACCTTGGTGCATTCTAGGCTTTGTTTCTGCAAGAATCGGTCCCTTCTCAGAAATTATTAAGTTTTCTTTGCACAAGAGTGAGGAATCCAGCAGCAGACTCGACTGAAAGATGACAGAGAAGGTAAAACTATGAGTAAGTCAAGTTCAGAGCTAAGTTTCAAGTATATTAAACAAAAAAAAAAAAAAATTTGAAGCATTACGTTTCACAATTCTAACCACAAATGTGTTGATGGTTGCTAGAAGCTGTGCTAAGAACATAAAGGAAAAATCATCTCTCTCTCCACCAATTACTTTCCACAAAAAAAAAGATTATTTATTCCTAACTATTAATTCAATTCACTCCACAATTCTGGACTTGACAAAAAGTTACATTCCCAACCTGACTTTCATGAAGTAGCCTTTCCTTTTAGTCCCTCACTTAGGAATAGCAGTTGCTTTAATTTACAAAAGGTTAACAAATAATACTGGAAACCACAATTGGGACAGCTATCTCAACTCCAAAGGAAATATTAAGCGATTAGCATACCTAACCTCCAAATCAAAACTGCATCCTAGACAGTTCCCTGTATCAAAAGACTGTAAAAAACCCTTTCACTGGGTTTCACCTCTACACCAGATATAGTTCTGTACTAACTCCGTCTGTTCCCTGACAAAAGGAGCAAAGAGAAAGAATTCACGAGACAAGAAACTCTGGTAAATTGTTTACATAGCAGCATGAAGTGATACCGAGTGAATTTGACAAATTTCTACACGTGCAATAAAAAAAGCCAAGGATTTTACGTTTCTGTGGGCCAAAGGTAGCAGCAGGGAAGAAACAGGGCTGTGGTCAAAGTTACCCACCCATGAGACATTCCAGATGACACGAGGAATCTCTCTGCAAGAAAATGTCAACTTCACTTTCAATAGACCTCTGAATTTGGGCTGTTGACACAAACTGCTTTAAACATTACCTCCCAGCATAAGGATTTTTGCTCTACTCATTACATGTGACTAACTTCAGAACTAGATCTACAAAATGGATAATAATCAGAAGTGGACAGACCTTTTACTCGTTTTTACCGAGTAATAATTGTTCCTTAATTATGTGGAGCAAGATTGCAACCTTGGGGGGGGAGGAAAGGAGGGAGGAAAGGGGAGCTCTGTGGCAAGAGCTTTCAACAATTAACAGTGCAATCTCCCAGAAGATCAGAGCATCCTATGGGCCTCAACACAGGACAATACACACCTTACAGCTCCAAACTTCACTGCAGGCACTGCCACAGGGTGGCAAAAAAGAATCAACAGCCTAAGAAATGCGGCTGTTCCTTCATTTCTCAAATTCACAATGCCCTCGCTCATTTCTAGAGAAACAAGCCAACATGGCCTGACACAATACAGTATAAAAATGTTTACAGAATCCACTGTGAAAACAGATGTTGGGAAACAAAAGCCTCAGGTATGTAACGTTTCTATACAAAATTTTAAAATAATATTTAAAAAGCACTTTAATGTTTTATCTAGAGACACAAGAAGTAGCCATTATGACACAGTTGTTTTTAACCCCTAAGGATTTTGTATCTTCAAGATTTAAACTGTGGGCAAATAGTTATCAAATCTCATCTCTATTACTTCAGGAAGAGCTCCAACACATCAGGACCTAGAAAATGAACACATGCAAACACACAAAACCCCTCAAGCTGCAAGTGGAGAGTGCTTCCAAGGCAAGGGCTTCTGTCTTCCCTGCCTTTACACCACTAAAGAACAAAGAGGCC
The DNA here is from genome assembly GCA_013396955.1 of Regulus satrapa. NCBI lineage: Eukaryota > Metazoa > Chordata > Aves > Passeriformes > Regulidae > Regulus > Regulus satrapa. The sequence goes on along the minus strand of VWZN01019723.1, from coordinate 316,983 downwards.
CCAATGAAACACAAGTTACAGCCAGGCAAAAGGACCAAGGCTCACAGAAAACCCACCAGTTTAATCTGCTTCCCCAGAAAGGTTCAAATTCAAAAGTTAACTTTAAAAAAACAAACCCCTATTGCCACTGAACGGTGGATTGTGCATTTAATTAAGCAGACCTTATACTGTGTGTTCCATCTTCAAAGTTTCCCACAACATTTCAATAGTTCTATGAAAGCTGCTGCTGCTGCATCCACCCTTTCTATATTATCTAGTACCCATCTGGAAATCACTCAAGAGAAAGCAACGTGAACTTTGTGCTCAGAGTATATGAAACAACATAATGCAACTTTATCTTGAAAAAAATTAAGTTGCCAACCTGTTTCTTTATTCAAGGAGAAGAGTTTCGAGAACAGTTTTAACTATGAGTCATGAGGGATGATTCAACATTAATTCTTTACATCACCGAAGAATTAGTCAATCAATACAGGGAGTCCAGCAAAATCTCTTCGTGTACCTTTCAGATAAAACATTGGTGCAAGCTGTTTGACAGCCATGCTGTTTCTCCATTAAAGAGCTACTCTCATCTGAAAGACCAGTCATAAAATGAACAGTTAAAAAGCATTCAGATCATGCCTACTTGTGAGACAGGCAGTTAAAGAGTGACAGTTAAATAATCAGTAAAAGCTTTATTTTTATGTATTTATCTATATACAGATATCTCAACATAATTTCGAATGTTTGTATTCTAGTAGTGATTAAACTTAACTTCTTTATCAATCCACGACCTGAAACAATGCCTCACTTAACTGGCTTGGTGTATTTTTTTTTTTTCAGGAAAAAATTAATTACAGATTCCATGTTCCTGACATTTTAATTTAAAAAATAGCAGTATTTTTAATGCTAGCACAAGTATTTTTAAATGAAGATGTAGAAATATGTCATACCAGTATTAAAAAAAACCTTTTGCAAAAAACTGATCGTAGTATGACTAACAGCAGTCACACTCCACCCAACACACCCACCCTTGCTAAATCCAAATACTCCAGATGACAAGCAACCTTTCCATACTACTTGCCAGCAGTTGTTAGTTTAGCTGCCTTCCTAGGATTAAAAAAAGCATCTGAGATTCAGCTGAAGAGATCTGAAAAAGCTACAAGCCGTTACCATAGTACTAGCAGAGAGGAACTTCTCATTCAGAGGAGGAGCCAAAGCCATTGTGTGGCTCAGCTTTAGGAAACCCACCCTTTGTGAGGCCTGCTCGTCAATTCCAACCCCTCACATGCTGACTCATGGATCACAGCAGTGGGAGATGGAGGAGGAAAGGGAGGGAATCAGAAGAGAACGGAACTGCACATGGCCCTCGAAGGAAGAAGAAAAAAAGAAAGGCTTGTAGTAGACAGGCAGCATCTCCTCCTACCAAGGAAGGCACATCTCTGCAGGTCGGGACAGGACGGGAAAAGCACGCTCAGCTGCAGCTTTTGGTCTTCACTACTTCCTGCAGCCTTCCAGGCCGGAAGGGGAGAGTTGCTGAGAACAGAGAAAGACTGGAGTGCATTGAAAAATTCATCTAGCACAGGAAGAGCTTGCTTTCCCTACACCAGAGGTCTGCAGAAGAGCTGCTGGCCACCATCAGAGGGGGTGGAATAACTCCCGTGGAGACACGGGGTGCACTGGTTCACTGCCTCTCCCCGTGGAAACACAAGTTCCTAGGCAAAGTTGGGAATACCAGTATGAGATTTTATGCATCACCTTCTCCAAGGCACTAGGTTTGGTAAAAGGACAGAGGGAGATTAAGAAGTCTAAAGAGTGAGTTTTATATGGAGGTTCCAAGAAGTTGGGCATTAGGAAGAGTGGCACAAATGCTGGCACTTGATCGCAAAGGGTTCTGGTGAAACTCTTGTCACACCAAGTAGGAATCCTACAAAAGTCCCATCGTTTTTACGGAGATGAAAGTTTCACAATTTTAATACACCTGTAACTGGAGAAACAATTTTTGCTCTTATGGTAGGAATGGGCTCTTAAATGTGTGAAGGAATTAACTCAACTGATTCATAAAGCTAATAACTATGAAAATTATTTTCAAGAAAAGAGAACTCACTTCGATTTAGAAAGAAAGAACCTAGATGGCAGCATACAAGGAAGCATAAAGGTATTTTCAGCACAGTCCAAAGAAGCATTCCCTTGTACGTGAGCCAGAACACTTAATCAAGAAGAAAAATCAGTTTCTTCCAAACCAGTCACCTTTAAATTCATGTCTCCTAAATCACTCTAGGATAAATTTACCTCAAATTTGTTTGTTTCCTTACAGACCTGCTTCCTCCTGTTCTCACATTAGCAATACTAGACACCAAAAAAAGGTGACCAAGAGGAGCAAATCGACCACTGAAGATGATCTGCCACAGAATTAGTATTGCATTATGCACATGCAGTTTCTTGCAGATACAATTCCCTGGTCATGGCAAACAGGGTCCAGTAGCCTCCACAGTGCTGACACACATCTCTTGAGCTGACACTACAGTGCACTACAGTTCCTATCTATAGCATCTGGAATTCTGCTGCTCCCACAGAAATGTACTTCTGGGCTTTGATGCATGCTTAGGGTGTCATTCCATTCTTTAAACCTTAGCTTTACATTGCTTCATAACTATTGCAAATTCATCTCAAAGATATCCTGAGAAGTCAGCTTGCATCTAACAAAGCAAATTTCTACACGTCTCTCTTTCCCACCTTCCATACAGATGTCTAAGTTTGTAAAGTCACACTTATGTTAAAACATTCCTCACAACGTCCCTTGAAAACCCCTTGAGATTATTTTTCCTCACGAGGAAGCACACAAAAATGCCCATATGGTTTCAATGTTTCTAGCAAGTTATCAGCTGATCTGAACAAAGGGGTTTTCACGTTTTCAGCTTATCTTATGCATAGGTAAGTTTACTAACCACAGCACAGAGGCTAAATTCCCTGTTATCTCTGCAGCTACCTGGCGAAATGCTGCGTATGGATCACTCCATCCAAAAATGTACCTCACAGACACTCAAAAAATGGAGTATCACAAATACTTCTACACGTGTAGGGCCAACAGCACAGTGCAGTTGATCCTCCACGGTGAGCAGTTACTCCCAAGCACAACACTGCACGATACGCCCCAGCCAAGTTCCCAATGCTTCTCCCAGTACAGCAGCACACTCAAACACCGCATTTCTTTACCTTAAACAAAACACAAGCAATACCAAAGCCCCCACTTACCAGCACCGTGGTGCAGATGGACCTGAGCTCCGACTCCACCTTCTCCCGATAGTCCTTGATAAGCTGCATCTTCTTGTCGCTGGTGTCTGTCTTCTGCTCGATGCTGGAGATGACCCTCCAGGCCGAGCGCCGTCCCCCCACCACGTTCTTGTAGGCCACGGAGAGCAGGTTGCGCTCCTCGTTGGACAGCTCGGCGCCTTGCTCCGTTACCGCCTTCATGCAGGTGGCCATGTCATCGTAGCGCTCGGCTTGCTCGGCCAGCTTGGCTTTCTGGATCAACTCGGTCTTATCCATGGTGGCTGGCGGCGGGATAAGAGCAGTGGAGCAGCGGAAGCAGAAGAAGCTGGAGATGTCACACTACTATCAAAGGGAACGCACTTCAAAACCTGACAGGAAGGAGACGGTAACCATGATGGCCATGAACACAGTCCCACCCGCACCCGTCGCAACCCAGCAAAAAAAAACCACGAGAATTCCTGGGAGCCTTGCCTTCCCTTCCCCATCTCCAGGTGCTTCTCCTGGACAGGTGGACTGCAACATCCTGCCCTTCCATGCAAGGCTACGGGGACTCGTCCCAAGGGTCCACCCCTCGGGAAACCACGACCCAGAAACCCAGCCGGAGAAGTCACAGTCGGTCGCTGCCATCCAAGGCCCAAGCAGTGGAAAGAGCCGCTTTTCCATTAGAAAAAAAGTCATCATCTCCCTTTTCCTTCGTGCCCTACGTGAGCATATGAATATGTCCTGTAACAGGGACTCGTGGAAGGGTTCCCGGTTACCACCCAGCCTGGGGCCCTCGCCCAAATCCCTGTCTCCGTGTGCTACGAGCCAGGCGGGCACGACCGCCGGGACTGGCGGGGAAAAAA
>VWZN01019723.1:226738-311907 GCA_013396955.1 Regulus satrapa | reverse complement strand
CGAAGGCAGCGTTTCCCATTGGCAGCCACCCGTGTGTTTGCCGGTTTTCATCCTCTCGATTTCGCCCCGGCTCTCCAGGGGTCAGACCGCGCTGGGTGACACGCAGTGGTAGCGCGGTACCCACCCGTGGCGGTGGAAAGGGGAGCCCCTCTGGCCGTGTGTGGGTCCGAAACGTCGTGACCTGTGTGCACCCGGGCTGCCCGAGCCTCACGGGATGTGGGAAGCACACGGTGGGTTCCTGTTGTTGGTCCTGCCGCACAAAATCAGGTCAAATGCATCTGGCGTATCAGGGATCAGGCGAGGTCAGGTTCTGTGCACCGCCAGGTCTGTGCGTGTAGTGATGAGATTTCTCACCTTTGCTTTGAGCTTCACCAAATATAGTCACACTGAGGAACTTCAGCATCCAGATGGGATGATGAATTCTCTGAATCAACCTCAGGATGTTACTGTCTCAACTCATAAAGCTCTTGGTCTGTGTTTGGACTAGAACTGGGGCTATGTATGCAGAAATTCGAGCTATGCTGTGAGCAAGGCACTTCTCTTTGTCATTTGAATTTGGGAAACATTCCTTTAATTAAGATAAAATAGACCTATCAATAACAACCTTTTCAAATTTATTTAAACTCAGAAACCATTCTGGATTTTCCCCTGAAGTTGCCTTTTGGTAACTTGCTACAGTTTTAGGATGCCCGTTTATTCTTCCTTGTTAGTCGGATATGTTCTCATTTTTATTAATCCCTAATAATTATTTTCATTTACATGAAGTAAGGACCAAAATTGACCAGTTGTGTAACAAAACCTTTTTTATTAACAACATGTCTCTACCAACTAACCATTCCACCAGTAAGGCACGGATGAGTGTGTTTTATTTGAGGAAGCACAGCTGACCTAATTGAGACTACTTCCTCCACTGGTTCACCCTCAGAAAAGAAGATATTAAGAATTACCCTCAGACCATTAAGTTCCCATCTTTCTCCCACCTATTGAGAGGCTGCATTAAGAAATACAGAACCAAGTTAAGAGTTGGGAAGTGCTGAGCAGAGCAGTTTGTGTGCACAGAGCAGTGTGATGGATGCAGGCTGAACTCCACGCCCGATGCAGAGTCTGATGTAGGTGGGCAGAGCAGCTGTATGACCTCTGTGTGTCTGGCTTCAAATCCCCTCTGTGCTCCTTGCTTTTCAGGCTTGGGTTTTGTGGGCTTACGTGCCATAAGACTGCCAGCCATACCAATTTTAATCACATAGCCATAAGCTTATTTTCCCAGAAGAACCCTATTGCTGAGTAGGAATGTTGTCCTTTGGGGAGCTTTTCTGAGAGGGGGCTTGAAGAATTTGTGTTTAGATTAGAAAAATGAATATTAAGAGGAGACTTGGTGTTGTCTCAAAAGAAGAGTAAATGACATGGATCTAGAATTGTTTAAATGGAAGGCAAATGTGTATCAAATGCACATTAATGATTTTAAACTGTGAATTAGAAGATTTGCAATTTTCACAGCAATGAGGCCATGAGATCGTTTTCCTGTGCTGAGGGCAGGAAGCCCTTCCACTTAGAAAGCAGAGCCTGGTGAGTTTATAAAAGTGTTTATGTGATGTAAGTTGCCTGGTATAGCAGGAGAGTAAGCTCCAGAAGATTTCCAGTTCTGTGTTTTTTATTGCTTATTCCATATTCTTATACAAGCTTAGTCCATGTATACGTTAATGTACGGTTTACTGCATAACATTATTCTTTATTGAATTACAAAACCTAATTTTCTGTAGAGCATTTCAGGAGTGCTATAATCTTATTGACCATTAATGACTTTACTTTTGTCACCACTATGAAGTTGTTTGCATTATTTTGTCTTGTGTGCAGGAAATTAAATAGATCAACACTTCTGGTTACCTATATGGAGAAATTTAAGACTTAAATCTCTCAAGTGGTAAATACCATATCAAAGACCTTCATTTCCAGGGTGGTAAATGCTTTATGCATGCACAGAAAGTCCACCTCCCACTGACTTCAGATGCACCTACTCACATTCAGCATCTTAGCAGCTCACACCACAAATTACTCAATTGGGGTGTGGGAGAAAAATGAGGACTATATATAATGCAAATTCCTCAGACTGACACGTGAACTTTACAACAGAGTTAGAAGACAGTTTTCTAGAGCCTCTGTTATTTGCTATAAGACTCTTCTTGCTTTTTCCCAGCAGAACCAGCCTCCTGCATCACATGATTTCTATCTGTACCACAAAGGAAATTGAGATGGCACAGGCACAGGAGCTTCCTTCCTACTGTCTGTACAACAGGTACACAGCAGGTCAAAGCAGCATCCCACAAAGCAAACATACAGCACTGTGAATGAAGGTAAACACACAAAGAATCCCCAAAAGCAGACTTCTGTCATGGGATTTACCCAGACTACCACTGAACAACAACAGGGTGAGTGAGCTCTTTGGACATGCAGCATGCTCCTGAACTATCCAAAATAGTGCTGTCATGGGTAGCAGAAGAAAAACTTAATAATTTTGTGTCCTGCCTTGAGAGGGATGGAGATTCTTCACAACTACTCTTGTGTCTGTTCACTTAATGGCAAGAGAACATATTTTAGGTTTATTAAGGCCCCGTGTTCTGGTGGTTAAAGGCTTCACTCTTTGGCTCCCATACTCTTCCTGTAATCTTTTCCTTATTATCAGCCCCCTAATTTACACTGCTGTCCCATCTCATCCCCTTCTGATTCCTGCCTTCTGCTCAGCTTCTGCCTGTACATTTGTTCTCCTGCTGTCATTCTTTCTGTATCTCTGCCCTTCTTTTGTTGTTCCAACTTTTATTAAAACTTCTGGGCAGAGAAGAAGACTTGCTTAGGAGGCCTAGACATTTAGCAGTCTTATATGAGAGCTGGAGTCCTAAAGAAATTCTGCAGGCAAATTTTAAGGTGTCAGCTGAGGGTATTAAAATCGAGTTTTCTCTTCATGTTTTCCATGTCTGGTTAGTTTTCCATGAAAGCAGCTTAAGACTTAACTCCCATCTGGCCAGTTTCTTGAAGAGTTTAACGGTGCCACTCTAATGGTTGCAGATGTTGCAATTCTTTGATAATCAATTTGTAATAAACTGTGTCATCCTGGACAGAACTGAAATTCCCTCTGATTTTCTCCGTAAGAAGCAGCTAAACCATTCTAGCTAAAACATGAGAAACATTCTAAGTGTGTTCATATAGACTGCTCTGTGTTTAAGCCTTTGGAGAGGAACTAAACCAGTGGTTATAACTCTTCTAGATAAAAATTAAACTTACTTAAATTTGTTTGTCTTGCACGTGATTGGGGGACTGAGGAATGAAAGGATAAGGTCTCTTGTTACGCTTGTAATTTTTGCTCATATCTTAAAGATGCTACAGGGGGGGCAGAAATGCTCTTAATTAAAAACAGAAAGTCACCTATGTAAGAGGCTAAAGCATCATCAAAGTTCAGTTAAGTGACAAATAAATGTGAGTCAGTGGGATCAAGCTCTTTGAACATTAGCCTGATTCCATATTGTGTCTGTACTGTGCTTTGAGAAGGCCACAGACCTTAAATTTTTGAAAACACTTGCGTAGCTTGCTCATTACTGGGACAAACTTACTGCTCCAGAGGACAAGCCTCTGAAGATGCTGATGTGTAAGTGATGGTGGGTGCTGTTTTATGCAGATAGTTTTCTTCTGCTGGGAGAAGAGGGATGAAAGAATACTTGGGTCAGGAAGGCAAATGCCAGCGTGGGAGGGTGGTACTGAATCTCAGTTTTGCTGCTGAGTGCCATTTGTCAGGTTTAAGTGGCACCAGGATCAGTGTATCTCCATGCTGGGAGTAGTTTGGTCGTTGCTTGTAAAGGATGGTATTGATTGATATGGATATCAGCTGCAAGGTAAATGCTGCTGTAGTCTGATGTGCTGAGGCAGCTACTGATCATGCTTGAGAGGAAGGTGTCAGCCTTTGTCTGACACTATTTCTTCCCTCCTACCGTTTCAGTAATTGATGTTAGAAGCCACACCTCTTTTTGGGAGGTGCAGTATATCTAACCTTATTGAACCCGACGGGGTTTCTCTGTATCCTTTCCTTCTGTGGTGCTGGAGAGTGCAATAGGCTCTGGGGAGCAGAGTCAAGCCTGTGTTACCCAGGCGAGCCTTCTCCCTACCTCAGAGAGCTTTCCTTTCCTCCTGACGGCCTGGGAGGGAGGGAGAATGCTGGCTAAACAGATAACAAAACCTTTTTTCTGCTGCTGGCATTAAAATGCATGTTTGTCTGTTTTGGTCCTAAGCAGTGCAGTGAGTCTCTTGTGAAGTAGATCCAAAGCCCTGGGACCTCACTGTGCTACAAAACAAGAGTCAAGAGTCACGTGTGGTGGAGTCCCATATGGGATTCCTCTCCAGGAGCACCCTGCACTGGTCTAGCTGGACATAAAGCTTTTGCAGATTTCCTTTGGGCTTCTCTTTTATTTTCACCGGCTCTGTCTTGCAAGTGTGACTGATGAGTGGGAGGACAGGAGCCAGCTGGAGTTCGTGGTACCTCTCAAAGTTGAGGTGTGTTCTTTTTTTATGGAAATGAAGCAAATAGCCTTTTAATGGTTTTTGTTCAGATACATGCAACTTGCTCTGCTAAAGGTTGATAAAAGGTCCCCTTTTGCATGAACAAACATGGCTGGAAAAAGTCACTCAGATTGTCAAGTAAATTTTATCCTCCTATCTGGAGGCAACAGGAGGGCCCCTAGAATTAAGACAAATGTAGCTAATGTCCTTTTAATGGTGATTTGATTATTCTTTCATTATAAGTAACTAGTTCCCTTTTCTAATTATACGTCTTGCTTTTATCTAAGAAAAATCACCCAATTTATGGGAGTGGACCATTAAAATTGCTCATCCATTAACAGTATATTGTAGTGCTATGACATTGCTGGTTTCAGAAAATGTCTGTATTGCAATAGATTTTTATAAATTTTTGGTTCTTCTAACGTTTTGCCAATGCTTGTGACAAATGGAAAAGCAGGTAGTGAGGGTGAATGTGCGAGGCAAAAACCATATGGAGAGGTCAGAGAGCACAAACACTGCACACATTTAGTGTGCCTTTTAAGGAGTGACAGATATTGGAAGGGAAAAGGATGCTAGGGAATAAGACCAAAATGCATAAACACGCACTGGTACTTGGAAAGGCTTCAGGTTTAATAAAGATTTAGGAGATTCAGGGAGAGCTCAGTCTGTGTTTGACCTCTGCACTTCTTGGTTTTTCTTTCTCTCTTCTTCTCTTTCCCCTGCAACTGCCATAGGAGGATGTTATTCAAATGGGAGAAGGGACATCAGTCAGCCAAGTGACACAGCAGGGACAGGAGAGGGGGCATTGGAGGTGCAGTTGGGAGCATGATTTGAGAAAGCCTGGGTCCTGCAGGCAGGTAACTGCAGGCAGGTCCCTGCAGGCCACTCTTGCTAGTTTTGGGATGGGCTAGGGATGCCAGCAGGCAAAGCTGGTGCAGAGAGGTAATATCTGGTAATATCTCTTAGTGTATCAATTAACAGTTTGAAAAATAGACAGGCATTTGATCTGAAAGTGTAGTTGATTGACCTGATTAGTGTAGTTTCTCTATATAATCTAAATGTGCTTTTTTGTTTTGTGTGATACAATATTAAGATTGGTGGATATCTGAAGGTCAAGTGTTTGTCTGTACAGGTAAATTGACTGGTAAAGGAATTGTGAATAGTTTTACCTGTAAACTATAAGTAAACTAAGGTAATTCCTTACATGGAAACTCCATTCTATAAAGAAAGCCACTTTTATTCTGAAATACAGTTCATGCTAGGGGAGCAATAACAACAGTATGATTATCAGACTATTCCCAATGTAGAGCAGCCATAAAAATAAAGAAAGGGAGAGGACAAAAAAGATATAGATGGAAAGAAGGCAGTCAAGTGGTTAAGTAGAGATACCTGTGGAAAGATGTAATATAACTATCCTTTCTCATCTGCATTTTACAGACTGAAATTAATTGTGTGGTAGCACTCAGAAATTTGTTAAAAGGTGAGATATTTTGCTTTTGAAGAGTTCGTGCTCTTCCATCAGTTTGGTGTGGCAATAGGATGGGTATGTATTGAATTTTTCCTTACAGTTTTAATGACAAGGTTCTTGGTTATGAGTTTAATTAGGACTCAGCACTGTCTTTCATGTACAAAGATCAGAAGTCTGAGGACTATGAAAAATGCATGTTAAATGTCTCACTGCTTAAGATTATATAGTGGGTACACTATTAATAGTGATTTATATGTAGAATAAAAAAATTCTTCAGGGGAAAAAGGGCATAGTGTATGCATATATATACATATTTTAGGCCAAAATGCCCTTTGACAAGCCAAGAACAGGGCACTATTCATACATCTTTAGTAAGTGAATTAATTTTGGCAGTTAACATACTGCGTCTCTGCTTTACTGAAATATTTTATCACTGTTGTACTTATCTGCCATCATTATAAGCAAGCTGCTTAATGATGGCCTGTGGTAATGCAAATCGTATCACTTAATTACTTACAGTAATGTAGGAAGTTTCAGGTACATGGGTGAGTGTCCACTGAGCTACAAGCATGGAAAAAAGCTTCAGACTAGGCAAGGAAGGGTCTAAGTGTGGGGCTGCCTCCTGCATTGTTGGGTTGAGCTTACCAGGGGGAGGTTTTGCCTTCTGGAGAAACCAAATGAGAGATGCAACCTCCCTTTCCCTACCTTCATGTTCTACAGCAAATGAGAGAGCAGAGCTGTCTGTTGAGGTGAAGAGCTATGCTTACAACATATAGCCCCAAAAAGAGCACGGTAACATGCTGATGTTGGCAGATAAAGCCATTTCTGCAGCAGCAGATACACTTCTGAACAGGGAGATTCAGATGTGGTCCTGATCCGTGGGTGAGTACAAGAGGAGTTTAGTCTGAAGGTGCTAGATGCTCACAGTGTTAAACATTGATGCTGGGAGGAGTTTTCAGATCAAATTTCCATGTGTTTGAACACTGGAGACTTCCAGATAGAATGTACTGAGCAGCTTTAAGTAAATCCCACTATTTATTTAATTTTGCTTCTTTATGGGGTTCCTCAAATTATTGTTGTTCGTGTAACCTTCAGTGAAGTGTGTCTGAATGTTTAGATGTTATATAGTTAGCATTGCCCTCCTTCTTAAGAACAGGCAATTCTATGAGTTTGCCTTATTTCTGTAACTTTAATACAATTCAAATCTGTTTCTGTACATCTTTACCTGAGCTTAAAAGCTATGCATAGACTATTACAATAATTGGATAGTTAAGGGGAAAGTTTTGGCATAAAATGTTATATTGAAAGTATCAAATATTTCATAGGGTTGTTTTTGGTTGTTTTTTTGTTTTGTTTTGTTTTGTTTTCCTATTGTCACAGATTACCACCTTTGTTAGCTATTCCATTCAAACGTTTTCCTGGAGGGATGGTGTCTTAATTTCCTGGGTGTGATGTTGGAGGAGTACTGGTTGACCAGCTTGCTTTATTGTTTCCATTTTGTTTCCTGTCATCACGCCTAGGTAGGAAATGAATGTTCTGCTCTGTCAAACTCTTCAGGAATTCTTACCCTGAAGAAGAGGGTTGCAAAACTTTTCTCATGGAAAAAAACCCCTCATTCTTCCACAATATGAATGAAAACACCTCTGTGCCATGGGCAAGGATATATTTCACTAGACCTGGTTGTTTAAAGCTCCATCCTACTTTACCTTGAACACTTCCATGGATGAGACATCCCCAAATTCTCTGGACGACACATATGAATGCTTTGATGCCCTCATCATAAAAAAATGTCTTCCTTATGTCTGATCTAAGCTCTCAGTTTAAAACCATTGTCCTGTTGCACAGGCCCTGGTAAAAAGTCTTTCATCTTTCTTCTAAATCCCCTGTATATACTGAAAGGCTGAAATAAGGTCCCTCTTACAGATAAAGAGAAGTGTGTATCCTGGAAATGTCAGATCTCTTTTCCAAGACTGTGTTAGGATGCTCCACAGAAAGACAGACTCGTATTTCTCTCCAGTAGGTGTAGTTCCAAGTTACTGGATTTTTGATTATAGTAGTCCCAGCATCTCTATGTAGCCTGTGGAAAACATTTCCAGGGAGTGATTCTTCCCATCTCACTGAGATTCTGCAAGTGTCTGTTTCCAGAATTTTAAGCAACTAAATAAAATGAAAATAGACTGAACATAAGCCAAAGTCTACAAATATGCGAACAATTTGATTACTACTAATAATAATGGCTGAAGATTACCCCTAATGGATCAATAGAAACATTACATATTAATTATGAGCAGGTTATGTTCACTCTGAAAGCACATAAATGGTCATCAGGCCTGTATGAAGCATTCAATTTCACACTGTTTAAAGTGGCATTTGTTAGGGGACTGAATTTTCTATATTTTCCCCTTATGTGTCATACTTGCATTCAAAGTCATACATTTTTTTTTCAGGTGGAGAGGAATATTCCATATTTCTGATGCAATTGTTTTATTGTTACTCTTGGCACACAGCCATTTAATTTGTTTGAAGGAACAGTAGTTGCAGGGCGTGATAACTAGGGTGATTGTCATCAAGAATCATTTACTGTTTGCTTTCACAGAGCACAAGCTCCTTTTGATTCACTTTAAAAGGATAAGGCCTGATTTTTGTCCGGTGTAAATCAGAGAAAAATGCTGCCTGTTTTGAATGTGTGTCTTTTGTATTTAATTAATTCCTTGAAGATTTTTATTGTAAGCTCATTGTAACATTTGTGCAATCTCCATTGTACAAATTAGTCTATCCTTACTTTTGAAACTCTTCAGTTGGACCTCTGTGGACTGTATGTTTCTCATGTGTCTCTGTGATGGGAGATTTGATACTGGGCACTGCTTCTTGCAAGGTGAGAAAATTGATTTTGACAGTGGTTTAATGCTTTCAGGACTTTTCTCAGTATGGTTCTTCCTGATATTCTGTCAGCTTTATAAAATGACACTGAACATTGTGCAAATGTTCTTATTTTGCTGACCACATTAATACTTAAATAATTTTTGTCCTAAAATATACTTGATAACGTGGCATTTCCTCGGTTTCATTTTGTCCATAGGGTTTTCACAACCTTGTCTCAGAGTTCTCTTTTGACTGTCAGATAACATTGTGTCACTTGTAAATTTGCCCAGTTCACACTCTTTCTCCAGATCATTAGTCAAGGCACTGAGCAGTAGCCTACATCATTAGGCACTGTGCAGTTTATCTTTAGCCTCAGTGAAAAGTAAAACCTGTATTCCCTCTTTTTTGCTTGCATCAGTGAGGATGACAGAACTTGATGCACCTGAGAGGGTCGCCAAACAAATCTTGTCCCTGTAGACTTTATCACTGTTTGAAGTTTGAACCGATTTGGACCAAAAAAAAAAAAAATTTTAAAAAAAATGCTGTGAGCAGCTGTGGTGGCATCAGGGTCTCAGTGTGGTTCCAAGAAACCTGTAGGAGTTGGAGTGGAGCCCTCAGATGAGCCCCTGGCTGGCAGCTGACCCTGTGCGTGGCAGTGAAGAGTGGGCAGAGGAGATGGGTGTGTGTCAGGCCCACAGCTGAGCTGGGCATGCAGATCCACTGCGCTGGGATCCATGCAGGCACTCGACGTTTTTTTCCTCTTCCTTCCATCAGTCTTCCTCGTCCTTACTGGAGAGATGTATTCCTGCACGTTGCTTGTCGGTCAACCTGCAGGAGGTAGCGTGGAAATCCACAATCCCTGGAAACGGCTTTCTTTGCTATGTTATATTCCCAAAGCTTCAACATAAGGAATACTTAGTCCTGGCATCTTTTACATTCCCAAACGATTGCTTGGCTCCAACTCAGCGGCGGGCTTTGCACTTTTCTGGTGTTGCTGAATTATTGATGCTGCTTCATTGCAAAAGAGCTCCTTAATGCCCATGTTGCAGTACAAGAGCCTGATGTGAGACATTCCCTTCTGTAGTTCATCTCATCCGTCAGACACACAAGGGAAACTTGCAGAAGGAATAGGCTGGGGTGAGGGAGGAGAGAATATATGAGCAGATGGGGGAAAAGTGGGATCAAATATCAAAACACCAGGATAGGAGCCCTAGCTGAGAAATCAGAACAAAAAGACATGGTTCATTACTGGGAAGGAGATGGTTTTGTCTAGTCCAGTTTGGCAAGGAAGATCCACACTAGTTTTCCACATTTTTCTGAGGCAGCTTCTGAGGGAGTTGTTCCTGCAGGCCTGTCTCCCCTCTCAGGTTTGCCTTTAATTATGAACAACAGAGGTGTGCTGGGGGAAGGCAGTACAGGGGATGTTGGAAAGTTCTGTGCTTGTTCACTGAAGCATGAGAACAAATTCTGTGCACATTTCAAGGCAGGATTGTCTGATTGCCTACATCTGCCTCAAATTCTGCAATCCCACCTTATAATTCACTCAGGCTGCCTCTGCAAGTGCAATCTAAGCCTAAAAGTTAGTCCCTTTGTATCTACCTCCTTTCCTCCAAAAAAACAGTCTCAGTATCTCTTGAGCCTGAATTTGTCTTTGTTCAACCAAAACACCCCAGTTCCTTAGAATATCCCAGCAAGATCCTAATAAGACTTTTGGTACTAGCAAGTTAACTTTTTTACTGTTGAAAATAACTCATACTTCTTGGCATCAAACTTTGTTTTTTGCCCTGCACCACATTAGCAAGGGATGATTGTGCTTAGCTAGAAATATAAGGTGCTCCTAGTTGGCTGCTAAATTATAGCCTTCTAAGTTTTTAGCAGAAATTCTGGTGTTAATCCTTAAATACATAACTTTATACTCCATAATCTTTAGTTTTATTCTGTCTGACTCTTAGCCTACCTGTGCAATACTCTGATCTTCCTCTGTACCAACACAGCCTTTGAATCTTGTGATATGCTCTTGTTTCATTAGCATGTTTTCATTTTCTTGTGCCAAGGTTGTTAATGAAAGTATTAAATAAGATGAGTTCCAAGGTCTCAAGCTTGAAGAAGCTTTAATTGGATGTGCAGGGTACATTTTGTAGATAAACAAAGGACACAGCATAGATCCTCATGGGAGCAAATCAGCCTAATCCTGATGCCTTCTGTAGAGTTATTCTGCTTATTCAGAGGATACTGCTTCATTTCAGTCTTTTGTCCTGCACACAGATAGCAAAACAGTCCCTTACCCTATGGCCTGGGTAGCTTTATAAGGACTATGAAATACGATTTGGATGAATCATGATTGAATGGACAGCACTGATGTTGAGGTGGAGGACAGAAATACTCTTGCAGCAACTTTGTAAAGGAAGACAAGCAAGAACAAGCAAGAGGGTATTGTGGAGATGTGGGAAAAGGTAGAGGATACACAAGCCAAAAGCCCTAAATAGACAGATGAGGAGCCTCACAAAAATGCTGTACATTCTTGGGGCCATCAAGTAAGAAATGCACTGTGCTCCTGGTGTGGCTCAAAAAGCCACTTGTGAACTACAAATACATCTTTATATAAACCATCAGTCAAGTATATTGCATGTCTTTTTGTGTATGGAATAAAATTGTCATGATTCATGTGTACCTTTTACCTTATTTTATGTGCAGAATTAATGGCACTTACTGTGGAAAGGAAATATAATTTCAGTGTTTTTTAAAAAATGTAAATAACGGGGAGCACATAGAGTAAACACTAAGTAAACCCGCATTACTAAGCATCTGAAAAGCAATTAGGAGTATTAAAGCCACGGGCTTCAGAAAAGTTATCTGCCCCTCCAGGAACCCCCAGAGCTGTTGTGCTATAGGGTATCAGCCTTTTTCCCACACTCTTCTCTCTCTCTTCTCTTTATCACACTGATGGTCTGGTGACACAAAGAGGAGAAAACCAGGAATTACTTTCCAATTTACAGATATTAACCCAGTGTGGTTGTCGTTTAGCCTTTTCCTCGGGTTTAGGTCTCACAGACTCTGTCCAGACCTAAACAAATCTGAAGTTACAAGGATTTCATCTTTCCAAATTTTTCATTGTCCCCTGATCTTAAAGGCAGTTGTTTAAAGGCAGTGCTTTTCTGGTAACTCAAGGAGAAATTTATTAAACATGGCATGGATTCCTAGATATCCAGGGAAAGAGCAGAGAGTAGAAGGCTAATAACTGAGAGAAGCTTCAGGGGTTGTACCTATCTCCATTAAGAGATGGCTGCTTTTGGTATGGGGTAGCAAAATGCATGAGAGGCAAATTAGTGAGTGGGCGTGTTTAGGGCTGCCCTCGGTTTGAAGGATCTCACTGTCAAACTTCTTGCAAGCAGGCAAAACTGTTTTTTGGGTTTTTTTTTAATGAGGATAAGGACAGAGAAGGAAAAATATGTCCTATTCCTCCAGAACACTGGGCTCAGACTAGGCACAAGCACACTTGCTCCCAGTTTGAACACCACCAGAGAGCTGTGTCAATGAACAGTCTTCATGCTAAGTGACAGCACTACTTTTGGTATAAGTTCATTTAATTCCAGCAGGTCAGTGCGAAGTACTCTGCAAAACTATAGGAAAACTGCAGAGAATTCCCTATAGCAACTGTCAGAATTGCTTTCCTTTAGCAAGTGTCTGAATAGCCTGACCTCAGTGATCTCCCTCCTAATAATGATTTATGCTGGCTCAAAACTGAGAGCACCAATTCAACTGTAAGCCAGCAACATCTCTATAAGTTTTCTTCCTCTGTTTACAGTAAGCGCTTTCAGAATAAAAGAACACCTTCCAACTGTTGTGGTTTTCCTTTAGCTGTGAGGTTTTTTTTGACTGATGTAATAATGCCCTATCACCTGGGTAGTCAGCTCAGTGAAGGAGGAGGCAACAAGTTTCATCAACGATCTGGACATGGGGATTGAGTGCACCCTCAGACGGTTCAAAGATGACACCCAGTTGGGTGGGAGTGTGGATCCGCTGGAGGGGGCAGGAAGGCTCTGCAGAGGGATCTGGACAGGCTGGATCAGTGGGTGGAGGCCAGTGGTATGAGGGTCAACAAGATGAAGTGCTGGGTCCTGCACTTGCTTGCCAACAACTCTGTGCAGTGCAACAGGCTGCAGAGTGGCTTCTCTAGCTTATCTAGTGGAAAGGACCTGGAGATGTTGGTTGGGAGCAGCTGAACACAGGCCAGAGTGTGCCCAGGTGGCCAAGAAGACCAATGGCATCTTGGCCTGTATCAGGAATAGTGCCGTGGGATACCTTCCAATAGACCAGATTAATCAAAGCGCTTTCCAGCCTGGCCTTGAACACTTTCAGGGATGAGGCATCCCCAGCTTCTCTGACCAACCTGTTGCAGTGCCCCATCCTTTGGAACGATGTCTTCCCCAGTCTCCACTCTACAGAGTGATGCTCCAGCTGGGACCCAGAACCAGAGCACAATCAGGTCTTGGTAACAGTGTACTGTAGTGGGCCCTGGTACCATTTTTGAAATCTTACCTTATTTATTTATTTTTGTCACAGTCAGGGTCCTATCTGTCCCTCTGTATCATTCATCTGCTTTTTTTCCTGCACTAAGCAGTTGTTAGAGATTTGGCAAAGAGGCAGGCTTCTCAAAAGGCCATCAGTTCCAGACTTCAGTATGGGACTGTGGTGGTAAATCAGCTTGCCAACAGCTGGAATGCTGAAGACCAGCACTTTGCTCTTTGCCAAAATACAAGAAAGCAGTTAATGGTTGCAGCAAAAAAAATCCCACAAAACCAAAAAAAAAACCCCAAAAAAACCCAAACAGGTATCTGGCAAAATATGTTGGAATATCAGTAGAAGAATATGGGATATTTTCAGAAGAAGGATCTACTTCCTGTTATTCTGAAAGGGTTAGGCTCCTCCAACAGGTTACTGAATCTGCTTGCAAAATGGGTTTAAATATTCTCTGGTTTGCAGTAAAAAACATGAACTGCAGGAGCATGCTTAATTAACACTATTCTACAAGCTCTCCTACAAGGATCTGGGGAGAAGGCAAGGATGACATTCTCCCTTCGGTGGCATTTGTCTCTCTCTTGTTTCAGAAGGCCCACAAGGTGGAAAAACTCATGATTCCTTGACTTGAGATACTGTGACTGTGTGTTGCCCTTTCCATTCCTGTGTTAGTGTTTTAGCTGCAGTTCCAGAGTTGTACCAGTCCTTAGGCTGAAGCAGATCTCAGAGTGCTCTGGAGTAGGAATTGCCATTCCCAGCTGGACATGGCTGTCAATGTTTATTGTGTACCGAGTGTTCATCTCCATGCTGTTAAAGCAAATTTGTGAAATGCACTGTACTCGACTCCTGTTGCTCTGACACCCATCTAGCTGAAGTCAGGCATGGAAAGGAAATGGAAAAGACAAAAATCACTCTCCTGTGTCATCCCTTACAGTAGATCACTCTTTTTCCATTTCACCACATTCTTTACATTCTTTCACAGTCAGGGCTGGGTCTGGAGGAGAACCAACCAGATCACAAGCCTACTGCAAAGCCACCAGCTTGAGGCACGGGGGTAAATGTTAGTGAATGTTAACCTGCAGGAGAATGAGGAGTCTGCCTTGTGGAGCTGTCTTGCTCTTTCCACTGAAGGATTAGGAATCTGCTTCTACAGGGAAAGGGAACAAATATCCTCTGTTCAACTCTATTCCCTTTCAGAGATGGGGAGAGGAAAGGTTCCCTTCCCCTTGAAAAAGTGGAAAAGTCAGGACCAGCAGTAGATTTGGTCCCTGAACTCAGGACATCATGTTGTCTGCCTTCTTGTGTGATTTTTACCATTCATCTTTCCCCAAATCCGGACAGGCACTTGCTAGCACACTTCCAGAAGGATGTTAAGGTACAACAAAGATGGTGTGCCTTGTTTGTACAGTAATCAGCTCATCTCCATTTTGATTGCCAGCTTTCACTGCCAAATGTTTGGGAGAAGCTTAGTTCCTATGATATTGCAGGTATATGTCTGCCAGGATGAATCTGCTCTGAATGATGTTGGCTTTCTTCAAGAATTTGTCCTTTGAAGCATTGTCCAAAACAGACATTTCTTTGTAAAGCCTGGCAAAAGGTGGCTTGAGAAACCACCCCAACCTACTTCAAGCCAGCTTCTGAGCTGAAAGGAGGAATATGGCCACAACAGTGCATCCCATTGTTGGAGGAAATAAAGATGGAAGTGTAGCTTTTTTCCTGCTCAAAGAAAGTGAAGTGAAACAGGTGCCTCCCAGCTTTTGGTATCAACCTAATTGAATAGAAAAATTAGGCCCATAAAGTAATCTGGACTTTATAGCTAAAATCTCATCTCTGTCAACGCATTTCAAGGATGTGCATCATGCCTGTAAAGGACATTATAATTATGGCAATAGAATTTACACTCTAATTTGTGCTGCTCTTGCCACAGAGTACCCTGACAATTTTCCTTCTGTTGTCATTCTGCATCCTGAGAGATGCTGAGCACCTATTAAAGCTTGAAGTCTGGTGGGGGAAGTGTGCTTGCATCACCCAGGTTTGTCAGTGAATTGTTAAGAGGATGTAAACAATTTAAAGGCAATAACCTGGTGTCCTGTGTGTTTTCAAGCAATGCCTTGGCAAAAGGCAGTGATGCCCTTTGTGAAGCTCCTATCTATCACTCTGTCATCATGCCTGTACTTGGTGTCTCAGGGGCAGTACTCCTGTAGGTATGAGGTTACTGCTCTACTGAGTCCTGCCTGGGCCTCCATCTCAGCCCTTTCCAGAGGTACAGGAGCTGGGGAGGACATTAGGGCCTTCCTACAGAAAAAGCATTTGGATTGTAATGCAGCACTTCACTTGTGCAGCCAGGAAAGCTTTGCTCACCCTGAGTAGCTGCAGATACAGGAGGGAGGTGTTGGACACAGCCCCTGCTCCCGTCATCTTCCTCTGCCTGGATGTCACTTATGTCCTGCTAAAACCTCCTAACCACATTTCTCTCAGAGGTTTTCAGGCTTTGTCTGATTAATGAATTAGATGTAATCCCTGTTAATCCCTATTCTAATCTAATCTAATCAAGCACTTCTTAAGAGCTTGTTAAAATGGAACATTAACAATATTCTAACACTCCTTATGATTTCTTTCCTTTTGTACTTAATGCAACATCTTGCCTTTGCTTAATGCCACTTCCTTGCCTGTTTAGGTTTTTGGGTTTTTTTTTGTTTTGTTTTATTTTGTTTTGTTTTGTTTTTTGTGTATGCCTACACAATATTTAAATTTATATAACACATCATTTTGGCTGAAATCATTAAGAAACCTCAAGCACTCATTGAGCCTTAGGACTGAGACTATGCTCATCTCAGCTTAAAAGTTCAGCTTTCACCCACAGATCTAAGGTTCCTAAATGTTCCAACTACCTCAATTATGAAAAAAAAGAGAAGATTATATTAACAGATTTCTTGCAGCTTAGAATATTAATTCTCTGTCAATTAAAAGCATCAATAAAGGCTGTGGGAGCTGGACACTTAGGTGCACTGGCTGATGCCTGGTGGCAAAGCCAAGCCAAGCTAAAAAAAAAGCACATTTCACCCTCCAGATCATTTTAGCAGGTCCTTTCCTAGGGCATAACTTGTTGTTTACAACAAAGGAAATATTACAACTAAAACACGGTCCCCAGGGGGCACTTCCCTGTCTCCTTTAACCAGAGGAAACACGACACACCTTCCATGTGACCTGAGAAACTGCTTTCTATCGTGCCATACGGACCTGAGGTAGGCAGGGATGCCAAAACCATCCCTAGGCTGCTGTCTTATAAAACTCTGCAGCAGTTAATGCACGTCAGCTCTGAGAGACAGAGGTGTAAAATGCACTGCAATGCTTTGGAAGATTCCACCAGAACCTGTGTCTAATTGAAAGGGCATGTATTGCTGTGATGTGTCTTGAAATAAGAAAACTAATCCTTCTTCTTAATGAGTTGTGTGTGCTGATAGGGATACACTTCCCTGTTTATATTGCAGATTGTTTCCCACCACTTGCAAACTAGAGCTCAGCTTCATGGAAATGCTGCTCGAGTACTTAAAATACTCCAGCTCTTGCTGGCAGCTGGGGTCGATACCATCTTGTGAGGGGCTCTCAGAAGTCTGCAGGAGCTATTTTCAATGGGACAGCAGGTCTCTCTGTTCCTCTGGATTATAAATTGTGTCTTTAGGTTGGTCTTCATATTCAGAATGTGTTACTGAAAAAGTAAGTATTTTTTTCAGGTAGCTGTCTGCATCTCAATTTTAAGGACAACTAATGTCCTCAGAAGTACTGAGCACTTATGATTCCTTGGCTCCTGGCAGCTCAGTTCTGAGTTTCACTTTATATATGTAATTATAATATCCTGCATTTGTTATGCAAGCCATGTAACATTTTTTAAGATAGGTCTTTTGTTAACAATAAGTCAAGTTAAGTAGGAGTGCATTTTGCAACATGTATTTTATTAAGAACTTTTGATAAATGCTAAACAATGGGAAGGAAGGGAATATCGTCTATGCCTTCCATGATTATCACCACACTATCAGGCTTGTGAATATACTACAGGGGAATTCTACCTTGACTTCAGGAGGCTGCAGGATCCCACGGCTTGCAGCAAACTCTGTGCAAGGTCCTTAGGCCAGGCCACAGAACTCTCACCTAAAGAAAACATTAACAATGTACCAATTAAAATACTCCTGCAGAATGATGCCCAGCTCTAATCAGCAGAGGAGTGCAAAACAACAAGAAAAACTGGGAAAAGCCTGAGAAGGATTCTCCAAAGGTGATGGTTTAAAATCTGCCCTTATATAACTTGTTGAAGTCACCAAATATGAACCTGGGCCAGCAAACTCATTCAATTTTTTATTCTATAAATAGTTTCCTCTCTCCAGTGGCATGAGTCTAAGGTTTAATAATTGTTTGGCAGTTTGCAGAGAAAAATCTGAGCAGTGTGCCAGTTTATTGGGAGGGAGGAGCAGAGGGATGGTGAAACATTCTGCAACTCATTCTCACTGCAGCCAACTGACTTAAGGTTTGGACTTACCCCATTTGTGGGATTCAGCCTTCAACATGTCTGATTATTTGGGAAACCTAGGAAAGGCCAGACTTCAGGGGAGACACTTGTCCAGCACCCTGCTGGCCTGTCTGCTGCAGCACTGGAGCCTCTGCTGCTCTCCCTGCTGTGCTCCAGCACCCCAACAGGAGATTCCTGTGTTTTTATGCACAGCCATTTCTGCATAGTTTTTAATGTGGAGGAAAAGCACACAAAATCTTTGGGTTTGTTTGGTTTGGGTTTTTGCTTGTTTGTTTCTTTTTCTTTAAATGATTATCCTTTATGATTTGCTTTCCCAGCCTGGTTCTGTGTTGTTAACTGGAAATGCAGACTTAAAGGAGGCAGTACTGGAACTAAAGAAACCAGGCAGGAAAGAGAAAACAATGGCTTGGATAATAATCATTCCCTGGACAGAAATGGATAACCAGACTGAGAAGGATGAAGAGGGATCCCGGAACTCCAGCCCCTGTCTTTGAGAGGCTGTTTTGGGAAGGCTGAGGAGAGGGGGGCCAGCTGAACTGCGAGCGTAGGAGCCCTGTAGGAAGGGAGGGAGCTGGGGATGCAGGGCTGTGTCAGTGGGAAGCTGGAGACTGAGGGAGCTGTGCCCCCAAGGATGAGCAAATACAACTTGCTTGACCTGGGAACAGAGAGGATGCATGTAGGTAAGGAAATATGCTGGGAAACCCATGTGTGCCTGAGGCATTATAGTTTGGCCACATATCACTTCAGTTTTGTTGGGGATGAGTAGAAGGGGTTTCTAGAGGCGAAGTTGCGGATTCATAGCATTCAGCTGGTGGAAAGCAAACCTTTTTCTGAGAGAGCCAAAATAGATGTAGATGGTCACAGCTTAGTGTGAGCCTCGGCACTGCCCCCAGGAGAGGGGGCAAAGTCCCTTTGCTCACTGAGAATCCCTACTGAGACCCCAGGAAGGAGGGCAGTGTTTGTGGCACAGTAGTCATGACAGGACAAAGCTTATTTGTTGTTTACTGTTGTTAATCTTCAGTTCAAAAAGAATACAAACACATCAGAGTCATCCCTGCCTCTGCTGTGGATCCTCCACTTAGAGGAGGCTTCAGAGGGAGGTCCCTGGAGGGCAGCTCAAGCTGCAGACCTGCTTCGTGTCACTGACACGACTGTGTGTGCAAAAGGAGCGCACCCAGAGTGCCCCGGCCTGACCCCAAAGCTCCTCTGTGCACACTGTGTGTTCTCCTGGGCAACACAGAGCTGTTTGCAATGCTCATGCTCCTTCCCACCATCATCCCAGCTGCAGCTAGCCCTTTCCTTTCAGGCATGCAAGCCCCTCAAACAAGGAAGGGAGGAATAACCTGTCCAGGAGATACCTAAGAGGATCAAATTAGGAGAAAGGAACCTCTCAAGATTCTCCTGTGCTTTTGACCTACTATCTCATCTCTCCTTAATAGTGGCTTCTACTTTAGGGCAGGGCTTAGTAATGCTCATTTGGTGCTCAGATCTCCATCCATATGGTGGGCAACCTGTACAATACCTGTGGAAGTAGGATTCATTGGCATTCCAGCTGGCCTAGGTTTTCTCCTGCTGCCCCTTGCCTGCCAAGGATGTTCTGTGTGCCCCAAATAATGTATGAGGCTGGCAGAGAGAAAAGATCTCCAAAGACAGCATCCTGAAATTCCAGGCTGCAGTTCTTGCCCACTTTAAACACAAAATAGAAACTCTGTTCTTAAATACCTTGAATGAGGTGTTTTCAATTCATAAAACTTTCTGAGATTCTTCACCATTTGCCTTTTCACATTTTTGTTCATTGTGCAGAAAAGAACATTTAATTTTTAAGAAGACAAGGAGTATGTATGTTGTTAAGTAACAAATGTATTCAATATTTCATCAAGGGAAGTGTTTTAATAGGCACTTTGGGTTTCGTGTGCTGTTCGCTTTTGATAGCTTAGGTGAAAAGAGTTTTTTGAGGGAAAATGTGATCTTCTTTTGCCTAGACAAAATGTCTCTCAGCCCAAGCCATTACATTTACTTGTCCATGGCCCTAATCAGAAGAGTAGTGACACTAGTTCATAAACTGATGTTTATATCAGCAGCCTGATGAAAGACTAGAGCCCACAGGCTTTAAATATTGAGCATGACACTATTTTTCAGAAGCTGTACTATTAATATCATGATCATTTTTGTATGCAACTAATTAAAAGTTGTCATATGGTCTGTCTCCTGCATGGGGAATGACACCTGGTCCAAACAAAGGCAGTGCTGAACTTCACAAGCATTGGGGTTAGATCCTCATTTGGAGTAATCTGTTTCATACCTTCACCTTATTATGTCTGTATTTGATAGATTTCTATGGCAGTTAATGGTGGGCTGTGTTTAGACATTTGCATATGACTTAATGTTATGCTATTTACATACAGAGCATGGTACACAGGAATACAGTCAGCTCTTTGGAGTCTGATAAAATGCCAGTGAGCTTGTAGGTGTGATGCAATGTACCTGTGATCAGGGATGGCTGAATCAGGGATTGAAAATGAGCTGTCAGGGGATTTGTCATGAAAGCAAGCTCAGCCTACAGTGCCAGCTCATCTAACCTTTGGCTGCAGGGGGAAAAGGGAGGAACACCTTCTCTCTTCCCCCATGGTTTAGTATCTAAAATGACTGTATTAGCACCTGCAAAAAAAAAAGAGAAATAAAAAGCAGTCTGTTTCTGGTATTCTTTTTCCTCAATAAATCAAATGGTATTTTGTGACGATTACAGTCCTACAGATTAAGTGGCTTGATATAAAATAATTTTGTTGCAAGTTGTGAAGTGAGAAATCCAGAAAGGAAATTTCTGTTCTTCTTTGCCAAAAATTGTTGTCCTCCTTCTGGGCTGTACAGAGAGGATAATTCAGACACAATGGACTTGTTTCCCTCCTAAAAGAAGCACCACAAATCAATAATCCTACCAGGGGCAGGACTCATCTGCATGGGAAGTCAGACTGCTGTAATTATAGCTATATTGCTGCAGTTATGCCATATAATCTCTTGTGTATCTTCTTATTACAGGATAAAGAGTGACTTATTTTCAACTTAGTTTAAACTACCTTTTCTGATTTTAAGAAACATCAACTGTGTTGAAAGTGGCCGTGGTTCATCTTGGAAGAGAAATACTCACATGGGGAATTAAGTTGCCAGCATGATTAATTAAATTCACACCTTCCTTTATAGTGGTGTAATTCCCCTTTTGGGTGGTTAATGTCAGGTTCAAGGCAGTGTTAATACTTCTTGCAGCCTTTTTAAACTTCTGTTTAGAGCCTGCTGCTAATGAGCTGCCCAAGTAGAAAACCTGATTTCTGACATTTTAACAGAGGGTGCTTTCTGCTGTTACAATCAGGGCTGGACAAAGCCAGAAGTCAGTGGTGTAATCCTGTCCATGAGACCTCAAAGCAGTGGAGAGTACCCCATAAATATTATTGTTCCCATTTTGAAAAACTTGTTTATTTGTGCTTGGTTTGTGCTTGGTAGTGCTTGGCCCTACTGATGCTAATGGCAGAAATTGGAGAGTGTTGGAGTAAGAGGTTGCTGCCCCGAGAACACAGAGCATTTCTCCAGAAGTTATCTTTGTCTGGTTCCCAGCCCTGTGTTCACTGCATCAAGCAATGTTTTTTGTCTAAAAGAATGAGTGAATTCTCTAAGTCTTCCCCCATGAGCCTGGTTAGTTTTATCATCTCCAGCAAGATGCAACCATATGCACAGAAACCTGCTCAAGTCTCTGCATGAAGGTTGAGCTTGGACTGGTAATAAGGACTGACTTGTAGCCCTGAGGACATTTCTCCTGGTTGTTTGTCACGACCTGCTACACCTCAGAAACCAGAATGATCCCCCTTCCATTTCTCAATCAGACTGGTAAAAAGATGCAATATTGTCAAACACTATAGTCAGCAGTTTCGGTGCCAGAAGGGCTGTTCTGAAGTAAATTCTCCTTGGCTGGCAGCATGCTGTGCACTCTGCCATTGCTGGTGACCTGCCCTGGGGACAGAGTCCACTGTTGGCAGCGCTTGGATATCAGGTAAAGTGATGCCTTTTTATTCTGTTTAAAGGCAAACTGAAATAAAATGAGTCCTCCTTATGTGATTATTAAATATACACATTCCTGGTTTTATTCCATCAAGAAAATTAAACCCTATGGTTTCACCTTAGTATATGCTTTGGGAACCTAGGTATCAAAGAAGAGAAAAATGTCTCGAGCCACTGAAAATATTGTGAATAAAGATGGGCCAACAAATAGTTTCTGCCTCACAACTTCATTATATGAAGATTTCACAGCTAAAATCTGAGGTTAGTGATCTGCCTCCTGCATCCTAGGGTTCTGTATGTTTAATTCATTGATATGATGATGCCCATCATGGGTCAGAAGAGCTGTATTTTTTACCTGTAATTATTTTTTAAGGAAAAGTGTGTTAAATTGTCCTGTCACTAAGTTCATTTTGACCAGTGCCTTACTATGTGTTAACAATGTGTTAAAACCTAAATCCTGCTTTCTCCATAAGAAAGTGCACCAAAATCCCCTTCTGCTTGCTTTGTTGAAGTACAACACATGGTGCCTGTGCAGGGATGATCCCAGCTTAGAAAGAGTGGATCTCAGCTCAGTGGGGCGCTGACATGAAAAGTCAGGGCGGGATCAGGCTTGGGTTTTATCTCTCTCCTGAAACAGCTTCTTTTACCTGAAGATGTAGAAGGTGAAGCAAGCTGAAGCATATTCCTTGCCTCACTCCGGAAGAGCAGCTCCACATTTCTGTGTGATGTGGATTCTGTATGACTCTACAGAGTCATTTCCCGTACAAGAAGACGCTGTTCCAGCTTGCATCCAGACCAGAATGGTTACAGTGATCAGACTTACCCCTCTTTCTCAGCCTCCAGCAATACAATTAATACTCCATAACCCTGCAAAGAGACCCCAAAAGTCTTGCGGCGTGAGCTGATCTGTAAACAAGATGATGAATGCTTTTGGTGCAATATGGACTCTTTCTTTAGCTGCCATTTTTCAGGGACTAGCTCAACATTGTGCAACCAGCTCTATGGAGAGCTCTATGGAGGTTGCTCTATGTGCAACCTAGGACTATGTCCCTTGTGCTCCAAACTCAGGTGAACTTCTTTTTCCCTGTGTTAACTGGTAACAGCACACAGCAGGGAGCGGGAAGATGCACACCTGAAGCATGGATACGCTGCGTTCTTCCTGGAGAGAAGGAAGAGCATCACAGCTGATGGAATTTGATCACCTCTGTGTGTTGCCACCTGGATGGCTGATATAGAGGCAGGTACAATAATGTGCCTTTCTCTACAGCTGGTGTCCATTCCTTTTCTCTCGCCGTTCCTCAGCGCTGTGAATTAACTATCCTGACCTGATGTGCTTGGCATGCAGAGGTGATACTGCTGCTCTGAGTCACTCCCGCGGGATGAGGTAATGCTCCTGCTGGCTTCCCCACGCTCTGGGCGGCGGCTGCTCTTGCCCATGGGAGCGGTGATCCAGAGCCAGCGCGGCTCAGCACGGGGGGGCTGTGCCTCCTCCCAGACCGCGCTCCTGCAGGAGGCTGCTGCGCCTTCCTATTCCCCTTTAAATTGATTAACCCCTTTTCTTCGGGCTTTCCTTACGCTTTCATCTCTGCACGTCCTGCAGACAAATGCCACGGCTGCATCCCTCTGGATTGCTCTGCATTGTTCTCCATCCCTCTGTGTTCCCCTGCACATCTGGGTGGCCAGAGCAAGGTGTCAGGTCAGTGAGCAGTCAAATCTCAGGGAGCAAGGCATGCTAGCAGCTGTGTCCACTCTGTTTGATCAGAGACCGTTCACACCATGTGCCCTAATATGTATTTTTAAATTACGTTGCTCGTGGCTCAAGTGTCATTTACTTGGAACAGGCAGGCTTTCCTCCAGTGCAGCAGTGTATTTACAGCTCTGCTAGTGCTGGCACAGAGAGGATTCATCTGAGGGCATACCCACGTGGGCTGACAGTCCACCAAAGCATTTATTTTCATTTGTTTTTTAAATGTACATTTTATATCCTATTCTATAATGTAATATATTTTTAAAATAGATTTATATTTTATATTAATCCCAGCCCTTCTCCTGTCTTGCTGGGAGCAATCCTCCCTGTCAGGACGGAGCCCCAGCAATAGGAATGCGGGACAGGTGTCCCACACTGTCATGGGTGTCCCACGCTCTGTCCCACATTCACTTCCTTGAATAGCCTGTTCCAATGCTTGACCACCCTTTCAATGAAGAAATTTTTACTAACATCCAATCTAAACCTCCTCTGGCACAACTTGAGGCCGTTTCCCATTTTAAAATTTCCCATCACTGAACAGCAATTATCTTCGTGAGCACTGCCAACATTGCATCCCCCATGTTCAGCTGATATTTGCCATCACTACTTTCAAAAGAGGTCGATATGACACCAATCTGTTCCCGTAGAGCTAAGTCTTCCAGCACATAAACAACCCAGGGGTTTTTTGAAGACAGTGCATCTTTGAATGAAGTAGGAGGTGTCCTGGGCTCATGGAAAATGCAGTGATGAAGGCATGAGTGGTCTACAAAATACCTGCACCCTTCTCACATTATTCAGAAATCACTGCTAGATTTTACCAAATGGCTAAAGGAGCTAAGACAACAGTCAGTAGCCTTTAAACCTCTGATTTAGATGGAGAAATGTGCTAGAAAGGCTTTGAAATTCTACATCTAGCTGTATAATAAAAACACCCACATCCAGCAGTACTTGTGTGTCTGAAGTCTTCAGATTTCTTATGCATGCTGTGACATTTCCCCTCCACTTAATGACATTAATCCTATGCTGAGGCTTGTTGCTGGGATGCTTTCCTGCCTGGCCTTTTGCTGCAGTTGAGGAAATGAATACTTTGTGGTGTACAGAAGTTGTTATTTGGGTATTACTTTCGTTATGTGTTTTTTTCTTAAATTCCAGCATCACTTTTCCTTCTCCCTCTCTTTTGTGTGTTACTTTCTGTGTAGCATGAGCCCATCTGCATTTAGTCGAACGAGTGGGAACTGTGGGCTCGCAACAGTACATGATCCCTTCTATTACATAATTAAATTGCCATAATGTATATGACTTAGGAATATGTCTGAACAAGTTGCTATGAATCATACATTTTTCAGCCTGAAACTGCCCTATTTAGCTTTTGTTAATCATTTCACTGCTCCTACATTTCAAAGTAAAGCTTGCCTTTGCTTCAGCTCCAAAGGCAAAAGGATGGAAAGAGTGAAACACATTTCCATCTCAGTTATTCTAGTGCAATATGAACATAAGGTAAATTACAGCACGTGCAGTTGAAATCAGAATCTGGCAGAGTCTCTGTGCCCCATGATGAGAAGTTTCTGCAATCCTGACCTACTGAACTATCAGTAACAGCAAGCAAGTAGATGGGTAATTATTGTAGTTCAATATTTTACATAAATTTTAGGCACAGATTTGTGGGGCAAGTTCTTAAAAAATGAAAGCATTTTGAATCTGTTGTTTCCTTTCCCTACCACTAAACCTCCTCTCAAAAAAAAAACCCCAACCAAAACCAAAAACAAAACAAAATAACCCCCCCGCAAAAAAAAAAAAAAAAAAAAACCAACCAAAAAAATGACCAACTGTTCTGTCTTTAGTAGGATCCTGCTTTAAGCAAGATACATCTTGTCTTTATCAGAATCTCTGTCTGATCAGAGAGAGGATCCTGCCAAAAACCTGGGAGAGATTTGGCTAGAACTAAATGTAAGAAGTCAGTGGTAAAGGGAAAAAAGGGAAAAAAGTCCAATGTCTGCTTATTTACTCTGTGTCAGACTTTCTCTTCACTGGAGTTATTTTAGCTTTCCCTGTGCAGCTCAGAGCAGAGCTTGGTGCTGGAGTGCCTGAGCTTTTGCAGTCTGGTTCGAGTAGACAGGGTGGCTGAATCAGTGTGTCTGGGGAGTAGAAGTGTGAGTCAAAAGTGGCACGTACCCGAGTAAGGAAACCCACTGGGTTCAGAGAGCCCTGCCACAGCTCCAACACTCTCTGGGGAGGTAGTGGGGCTGATGGGCTCGTGTGCCTGTCTTTCTGGGGAGCTGCCCTGGCACCATTCCCCATCAGGGCCTTGTGTCTGGAGGCTGGCACCAGCCTGTAGATCTCTCAGTGGGATCACCCACCCTGCAGATCTGTCTCACTGGGGTCTCACTGGTTCTCCCCACACAAAGCAGTATCAACAGGCAACCCGTGCTTCAGGCTGCAGTCTGCTTTACTGTGGATTTCGATGAGTCACACTCCTTGCTTTCTTTCTGCCTTATTTCTGTCGTGTCAATGGCAGCACAGCAGTTGCGAGTAAGGGACATCATATTACCATGCAGAATTTTGTAGTGAATGAGTAATCGAACCTCTGCAATGTGTTTTAGAGCCAGGCTTGCAAAATCTCTGCTGTAGTGAAGGGTCTGACTGCCATGCAAAGGAAACACTGAGCAGTCCTGCCCTGCATGGGGGAAGGTAGTGAATGCTCATATTCTGGGGGGAATTTAATGTTCTGTTTTTTGCAGGATGTACTCGTGACACTGTTCAAACGGGTCCAGCCTCTTTTTCCACACTCTAGCACTGAGACTGCCTGGAATGAATAGCCAATGCCATGCTGTGGCTGTTTGGAAGGGGAGTGGGGCTTTTGTCATGCAGATTAAAGCACTTGCATTCATACAGGCAGTGACTTTCTTGGCAGACTAGGATCTGTCTGTTAGCTTTTCTTGTTTCATTAGAAAATTCACCAATGTTATCCCTATTCCTTGTTACTATAGGTGCATAGAATGAGCTTACATTTCATTCAGAGACTGTGTCGACTGCACAATGATTCTATTTATAAAGATGTATAGAGACACAATTAGAAAAATATGGGTGGGGTGACAGAGTGGTACCTTTTGCTCTCAGTGCCTATGATGTTTTCCTCTTGCACTGCACAGGAATCCCAGGGTTTCCCAAGGCACTTGTTAATGTTAAATACTCCTGACCTACAGATTGTCTTTACTGGGTAATAAAAATAGAAAATGTTCTTACTGGGTATAGTGAACTCAACCTGTCCATTTTACACCTGTGCATAAAATGTTACTGTGATAAAGCAGGATTGTACCCACCCTGAGGTTGAGAAGGAAGGAAAACCCTGCTCAAAGCTGGTCAGAATATGTCCCTCCAGGCTGGTGGCACGAGCAGGGGGACAGCCCTGGAGTTCTGCCTTTCTTCCCAGTTCCATGATCAGCCCATGCTACTCACTCCCCTGTTGCAATATGGACGACTTAAACATTTACTCCTTATAACAGCATCCCTTGGAAATTGTAACACAATAAAAATATTGGAGGATTGTCTGAGTGGTTTGTTATGTGCAGCATTTTGAAGCTATTTGAAAAACACAAGAGTTCTTGATGTAATTTCAATGTACACAAAACCACACAGACCACTGTAATAAAATAATACTGTGGACTCTATATGAACGACATTAATTTCCATCAGCAAAGCCCACAACATCCTGCTTGAACATAAGAATCTGTTACATGGCTGTCATGGTGGATGTAAAAACAAAGAAAGTTACTAAAAGCAAAAGAAAATTACTGATGCTTATTCTTGGAAAATATTATTTAATTATTTAAATTAATATTTTCTGATATCTTCTGCAGTGGAAATGATGCAAATGTCTGTCAACGAGTGCTCCAGGTGTCCTGGTTCATGAATTTAAAAAACAAAAGCTGCTTTGCTTTGATTCCCAGTGCAGGCTTTTCACGCTAATAGACCACATATCAGCTTTCTGAATTTTGCTTAAACACCTTTTTGTTAGAAAATACACTAATTTCCATCTCATACTAATCGCCCTGAGTTGCTCCTCAGTTTAGAGCAAGAAGTACTGACCAAAGAAGTCATGCTTTACTTCTTACAGAGATGAAGAACCACTCAAGGATGTCACAGGTTCTTTATTGCAGTGCAAAACACTGTGTAACTCTTTTTAGAGGAGGATACTTCTGGATTTCTCGAGATTCTTACAGTTAAAGAGCAGTTCAGGAAGGAAATAAATGAAGAGGAACTTCTGAAACTAAGACCCAAATTTTTTTTCTCCTATATATTTTTCAGGTTTTAAGAACGTTTAATTGCATACTGAAAAAAGATTGGAAATGTGCAAGTAAGGGCACTTTAAAAATGATGGCATCACTTTAAATGCCACATTCTAAAGTCATATAGTTACTCTCAAATGGAGCTCATGACTTCAGAAGTCTGTAAGCAGCCAAGGACCCCTATATTAGAAAACTGGTCGGCATCATTGTCAGCTCCAAATCTCTCTTCAGAAAACTGAAGTGAAAAATATTCTCATTCAGAAGGCATTTATAGTCAACATTTTATTCCAGTTAAATGTTTCTTTAATTATTTCAAAGCATATTTTTTCTATTCTTATCGCTACTGATCAGCCAAAACAAATCAATTTGTGTGTTGAATTGAAGAACTTCTCATTGAATTGAATTAATTTTTAGCCAGACTTTAATTTCTAACTCCCAATACAGCTAGAACACCTGTCTTGTAGTAGATAATAGATTCTTTTGCTTAATATGCACAGGTGTCCTGGAATACAAGAGAATAATGATGTGGAGTGAATTATCTGTGTTCAAATAACAACTCTTACTGTGTGTTTGTGTTGGATTTTTTTTAAAAGATGGAAAGAAAAGTAAGCCGAGGGAACATTAATTGTGTGTTAGAGGTGGGGAGTCTAATCCAAATGTCATGAAATGCAGAGCTTTTTCCTCTGCATTTGGTGAGCTCTGGACCAAATGCCGGGCTTGCAGACTGCAGCATTTTGTGATGGTAGTCTCAATCCCACTGCCTGATTCGGGGCTGGAGCTGCTGCCCAGATCAGCAACTCAAACTGTGCTGCCAACAGTAGCTCAGGGTCAGCTCCCTCTCTGGGTGGGGATCATGGTCCTGTTTACCTTTCCCAGCTGCAGCTATGAACTGCTGGGTTGGGTTGGGTTGGGAAACCTCTGGTAAGAGAGGGCATCTTCCCCTGGTGGGACAGTGCCTGCAGTGTGAGCTTGTAGAGAGCTGAGGCAGGCAGGGGAGCCTGCTGGTCCTCCAGGAATGCCACCATAAGGACATGGGCATCCTTGTCAGGAATCATCATACAGCAGTTCTGAGACTGAAAAAAGGGAGTCATGCCATATCACATGGTTCCAAGGCATGTTCTTTCACACAGAATTTTTAATACTGTAATTTGCTTACTTGTAACTGACTTGCTAGCAGGCACCAACATGAGCTCTGTGCTGCTGAGAGACAGCCCTGGTGACTGAAATTATTGCTTCTGCTTCAGGGAATGATCAGCAAACCCCTTCTCTGCGCAGTGCTGGCAGCCTGCCTCCTCTCTGGCCAGCAGGATCACTGTCTCTCAAGTGTGAGACAGAGTTACTTGGAAAGAGTGTGGGACTCCTCAGAGTCTCATCTCTCCCCATCTTTATTGCACAGGTGGTGGTCTGGAAAGATTGTTAACACTGACTGGAGGTGCTGGGATCACTGTGGCTGCTCTGCAGGCTCTGAGGCTTGTCTGCACCGTGCTGGGATGGTGAGATCCTTGCTATGCACTCTGCTGCCCTTTCTAAGCTGAAGTTTGTTGCCTAGAAAAGGAAATTTATTAAACCTGAAGCCGATCGAGACTTCCACTCCACAAATGTGAAGAGTTCTCCTATAGCACTCTCAGTTCATGATGGGTTGTCTCCCATAGGCTGCGCACTTAAAAGCAAGCAGTAGATGCAAATCTTTCACCCAGCATTGAAGGGCATAATTTTAAAAAGACTTATGAATAGCAGGAATGTCAGGTGTGGGTACAACTGGGTCCTGCCTTTACTCAGACATTGGGACTTCTGGTGAAATGCATCCATGAGCAAAGATGGGTCACCTGCAGGCTGCAGTTCTGGGAGTCTCTTGAGGGTGGGTGATGGAGTAAATCCCCAGATGCATCCTTACACTGGTCTGCCCTCTAGACAGAATTCGTAAGACAATAATAAATTCTCTGTGCTGCCTTTCTGAAGGGATGTGGTTTCCTCTACAGCAGTGCAAAACCCTTCCCTCTGCACCTTGCCCCACTGGTTCCCATGCTCCAGTTGGGGCAGTGGGCTCATGGGTCTCTTTTAGCATTTCAGTCATTTTATCTGCTCCATGAGCATGCAATGCCTGCCTCTCCTTTCTGATCCAAGCCCATGAAATGTGTGTGAGGATGGAGAGCTGGACTGAGAGGCTGAACAGCCGGTCTGTTAGCAGGGAGCCCTCCAAAACCATCCCTGTAGGAGGTGGCTCTGCCCCACGATGGCCAAGGAAGGCAGGACACGTGTGAGCCTGCCCAGTGATGCTCAGAGGGCTGCATTCCTTTGGTGCTTGTGTTTCAGGACAACTATGGCAATGCAAGCTGTGATTAAGCCTTGTGTTCAACACCACAAAATAATGTCCTTGTACAAAACCAAAAGCAAAGACAACCTTTCTTTAAATTCTCTAGTTCTAATTATCTCTGGAACAGCAGAAAGGGAAGAAAAATCATATTGTTGTTTCCATTAATGAATGTCCTCCATTGAAGGATGTTACAACAACAGAGATTTGGCAGTGGAGGTGAACTGAAGCTGAAGGAGCAGATGCTCAGGTGGTGTAAAATAGCTTTAGTTTAGTGGAAGTCAGTGGATTTTCATTGCTTTACCCTTTACGACCTGATTCATAAGCCCCGACACCTTGTGTCATGTGTTTGACTGCTAAAATCACTTTTTCTCTTAAACGACACTTAGAGTGTGTTGTAAAAGAACTTTTACGAAATTTAACAAAGAGAAAATTAAAACCTTGTGAATTAACAGATTTAATGCTCTGGCTTATTCTAATTCAGTCCTTGGGCAGTTTGCTTTGAGAAAATGCTATGACAAAATTTGGGGGGGAGTATTTTAAATAAAAATTCTGCTGGATCACATAACTAGACCTTTCTTACATGAAAAAAACTCCACCACTTTTGTTTTGAGAAGTAATTATGTGATACAAACTCTTCACATTTGCCAATATCTCATAGTTAGCCCTGAGATCATGGCTTACCTAATGTGTTGGGTTTTTTCCCAGCCCACGTCTGTCACATCCCATCAGCCCCCTGAGATGCTTCCTGGCCCCTTCCCTGCCTGGTTCAGCTGTGGTCGGTGGCTGAGAGGAGAGGAGGTGGGAGCTCTCCCAGCCTGGCAGTGTCGTGCCTTGCTCGCTGCTGGTCCCTTGCCCCATGGCCATGATAACTTCTGCCTTGGTCTTCTCATCCCGGGGTTTGAGTTCCTGTAGGCTATTCCCTTCTGCCTTGCATTTGTTGGATGTTCCATGTTTTTAACTCAGGTGAGGTTTGGCTGGCTGTGACAGCCCTCAGCACTGCTGCTGTGGTGGGTGGGAGATCCCTTCACACAGAGCAGCCCGGGCCTTCTCACACTCCGTGCTTCTGCCCCAAGCACAGCTCTGCTGTCAGCTTGTTTGTGTCACCACCTTGCCTCCAGGTGACCCTCACCTTCAGTGAATCTTGGCTGAGTACGATGCCAGGCCATCGCTTCACAATGTGCGTGGCAGCACTTTGAAAAAATGTAAGAGAAAGAGATAAATGGATTTCATAGCCCATTTTCTCCAAGAATCTAATAACCAAAGCTAGACATGAGAATCTCAGCATACCTCATACAGTTTGGAGAGAATGAAATAACACAAAGAATATTTCCACTAGTGCAGATATCCACTCTCGGAGCAGAAGACTGCCAGATGTCCCTTCCAGCCTCCACCCTTCTGTGAACCTGTGGTGGGAACCTGGTGCCATTGGTAGCGGGGATGCAATCACCCCCTCCAGGTGCCATGTGCTCACAGACCTTCCATGGGGGTGAACAGTGTGGCTGTGCTGAGGAGGGGCACAGCCTCTGCAGCACATCTCACACAGAGACTTTTCCTTCCCTTCCCCCTCCCCCTGGTTGCCCTTCTGCTTTTCTTTTTTCTTTTTTACACTGCTTTTCCGTGTACAGATAACGGCATTGCAATCACCATGAGCTCATCTTCCAGGAGGGGAAAGAGGAACAAGTCTTGCTCCCATCACACCTGCCTGAGTGGGTTTGCTGCTGGAAAGTCTTGGGAGCTGATGCAGAGTGAAACTGTCAGCATCCCTTATAAAAATTCTACACAGCAAAGATCAAAAAGGAATTAAACCCATCAGTGTATGAAAGGGTAGGGCTGGAGTAAACGGAATTTGAACACTGTCAGATTTGGTCCAATGGTATTTTTAATTGAAGACTAAGTAAATAAATAACTAACATTATTTCATGCCATTTCTGGTCCATAGTAAAAAAATCCCTTGGTTCTTTCCATGGAAAACCACCTGTCTTACACCCTAGCAGGGTTTTTGCACATAACTGATCTTTTTTCTTTTTTTTTTTTCCACTCTTCCTCTGCTTGTAATATGAATTATTCCTTACCCTGGATTTCCTTTCTCTCTGCCTCCTGTGAGGCTGAACCAGTCACATATGTCAGGTTTCAGCAGGCAGCAGGCTGCCTGCCCGGGTACCAAATGTAATGAAAATTCTGGTTTTTCCCATCCAAACAAACCAGTTACCATCCTCTATGTCTGTAGGAAAGGTGTGATAGTGTCTCAGGCCAAGAGTTGTCTCAACAATGACACACCCCTGGAAAAGGAGGTGTGTCAGGGACAGTGGTGTGTTTGTGAGTATTCTGCCCTGCCTGGATCCTGAGAATTTACTGTGCTTTCTGTCATCTTTATGAATGTCCCCTTCATTTCTATTTCCTACCTCAGTACATTATCCTTGTCACACAAAATGAGAGAAGCTATTAGTACCAAAACTGAACTGTAAATGGCATATATGTATATACATACACACATACATACATACATGTCTACATATATATATATATATATAAATGTACAATTTATAATAAAATTTATACATACACCATAACCCTCTATTTATTTGTGTTTTTTTCCCTTATCCAGTTCTTAAGGAAAGGGTTTCTTCCTCAGGAATTTAAGAGGTTAGGTTCCAATTTGTAGTATTGTGTTGGCTGCTTTTAGCGTGCCAGGCTAGCATTATTATTATTCATATTCCTTTGGTTTTTAAGATAGAACACCAAGAGTTGCTTTAATAAAGGCGATGTCCTTGGCACCAGGATAGCCTTTACCACAAGAGACACATTCCAGCCATAATCTTGTCCAATCATAATCCAGTCCAGCCATAGCAAAACTCAGCCAGCTGCCTCATAAAATTGCAGTTCAGAGGTCAGGAAGACTCACAAGAAATAAATTTGGGATACAAGAAGAGTGAGGTAGAAGAGCAGAATGAAACTGAGTAATACAATTTTGCAAAGTTGAAGAATTTTTTTTGCTTTCTACCTGGCTTTCAGGTGGGACAAGGATCCTGTGGTATCAGCAGGAGGAACCTCTGGAGAGCAACATGTCCAAGCTCTGCTCAGTCAGGGTCACACACAACAGGTCACATAGGACTGTTGGGTTCTGAGAATCTCCAAGGTGAAGACTTCACAATTTGTCTCCGTGTTCAACCACTCTTACAGTAAGAGGAGTCTTTTTAATATGTTCAAACATATTTTCCTGTGTTTGGGTCTGTGCCTAATGCCTCTGGTCCTGTCCCTGGGTGCCATGGAGAAGAGCCTGGCTGTGTGTTCTTTGCTCCCTCTCCATCAGGTAAGTTAAACACATCGATAGGATCCTGCTGAGCCCTCTCTTCTCCAGGCTGAACAGTCCCATCTCTCAGCTTCTGCTCAAGTGATCAATGTTCATCTTCACCTCCATTGTGGCCCTCATTGGATTTGCTGCAAAGTGCCAACATCCTCCCTGTACTGGGGACATTCTCTGCTTCTGCTTCTGTAACAGCAGCATGGGTTTTGCCTACAATTCCTCTGTGTGCTGTCAAATAGTAAAATAACCATTTTTGAAAGGAATTAGTTCATTGCCAAGGTCATTTTAGGCTTAAATTTAACTTTGGCGTGGGAGTGAGTCGAAAGGTGTCTGTGTAATATCTGCACTGGGATACACAGCTTCACACGGATAATTCATGGATTTGTTGGACTGTACATCTGTACATGAATAACCAAAGCACTAATAATGTGTGCAGAGGAATGGAGGCCATTTGGAAACCTGTATAATTTTGATGGAACATAGAATGGAGAATATTTTTTCTCTGGCCATTTGCTTCATTGACTAGTCCATTTTAGTCATCCTTGAATAGACTTTGGTCTTCTGCAAGTGTACTTGATATGCAAATTATTTTGCCAGTGGTTAAGTAAATACATTTCTTCTTAGAATTTCCTTATGTTCCCAAGAAAATCCATTGTTCGTGCTGCAGGAAAAGTCACTCAGCTCATACAATGTGATTTTTGCTTTCTGTGCATCTGACTGACAGTTCTTTCATGCATTTCAGTTTGGCCAAGCACACATTTCCTGAAAGCCATGCCATTAATGTCTGTCTCCAGAAGTATTTATGATGCTTTTCTGATGGATGCATTAGCAAAAAGTTAGTAGAAACATTAGCTGAAAGTGAACAAAGTCCTTAGTGTGTCATCTACGCATCAAAAGGTGGAAATGGGATATGATCCAAGCAACGTATACCTGTCAAGGCTGTAAGAGCTCTCTTTTATTGCAAAAACAAAGCATCAGTGACTGTCATACTTCTCCGCTGAGACCTACAAGAGCAGTCCCAGAGCTCTCTCACAGCTGTGTTCTCTGTTGAACAGCACCACAGCTCCTGCACCTGGCTCACCAGCCTGGTCAGAAGTCAGTCTTGTTGGTGGCCAACTGTAGCAACACAGATATAATGACATCCAAATTTATTCCATTTTTTTTTTCCAATACAAAAGGTCAGTATGTCTGGATCTAGTAAGACTATTAAGATTTAAAGACTAGCCTTGAGGCATTTATGAACATACATGTAAGAAGGAGAAGGTTTATTCCTGAAAAAAATCACTGTTTACAATACAAAAGAATGTCACTCTTCTGGTGGTAATGTTGCCATCTTCACAAGAAAAAACACAGAGTTTCTCCATTGTCAGGGTTGGGAAGGAGAAAAGTACTTCATTATTTGACCATATTATGTGCTTATATGAATCAGTAATCCAGTGTCTTTGTGGGCAAAGGTGTTTTTTGTGGATATATAAATGTCTCATTTTCCACTTTTGCAATAAAATAGTATTGAACTGACTTGAGTTTTCCTCTTCATTAAAACAAGGATATGGTTACTCCATGTCAATTAAAAACTTGATCTTTTCCAAATGTATTTTGGATATTAAAAGCCTAATACAAAATTATTGGCTTCAGGTTTGTATATTCATCTAGCACCCAGTACAGAGCGCTGCAGGTGTGTTGTTGGGAGCCTGAGGTGCCACACCATAGAAACAATGATTGCTCATCAGAGTGCTAATGTTGCTTTGCACTGTTTAAATAAGATGTATTGGATTAACAGCTCCTTGGTAGATCCACTTATTTTAGGGTTGTTTTTTCTTCTGTTGCAATTATGTCACTGTAGTTTAAATGGCTGAACACTTTGAGACGCAGGCCAGGCTTCAGAGGTGTTGCAAATTTAAGTGACGTTTGATGAATACTTTGATAAAGTTAAATGATCAGCAGTTACTGCTATGAATAAAACAAGAATATTTCTTCATATTTGGCTTAGCATAGTATCTAAAAATGTTCAGGATTATGTCTTGGGGACTAAATTCTTCTGGAAGGAACCAGTGAAATTCCTATCTCATTTTTCACTCTGTCAGGCTTCTACTGAGCTGGTTGAGGATACTAACAATGTCCTTGTGTAATTTTGAACTTTCCAGCTTCCATTGACACCACTTTATATAGCACAAAGCAATTTGTTTTCATTACAAAGGACATTAAGGTGATGTAGCTGAAATTGTTCTGTGCCCTAAATCTATATAATTTGTTGCTCTTGAGGTATTCAGCTCAGCTTCCATTAGCACAGACTGACATCAACAAACCATTTCATCTTCCAGGCCTGTCACATCAAGTATTTTTTACAGCGCTGTTATAACTTCATTTCAGAAACTGACTGTGACAAAGAAGGGGCTGCATTAGACTCAGTGTCAATAACAATCTGATTTGCTTCTCAGAAACTTCATTAGCTAAAAATAAATTAGAAAGTGACATGTGTACAGCACTGGCAATTCAAAACCCCTGAGAAATGGAGTGCTCTGACCAAGCAGTGCATGCCCCAACAGCAGCACCCTTGGCTGCTGCCATGACCACTGCTGGTCCCGTTCCCTGGCTGCTCTTCCCAGCTGCCAGGAGAACATTTGTTTTCAGATTGGTGTTCTCTAGAGTTGCATTAATGGATGCAAATTTTGGAGAGGTACCAAGATGCTGCTGGTTTTCATAATATCCAATAGATAACAAATCTGTTTGATGAAGAAAACAATTTTTTGAGCTGTTTATTCGTCGCTTCTTTATCCACATAATGCTTTATTAATATTGTATATTGACAATTTCTAATCAGAGTACCAATATGGTGCTCAGAAAGAAACTTTGCAAAACACTATTATGTCTTTGCAGTTATAAATCAAACACATAATCTCCTCAAAGAATTAATTTTTCTCTTTGGCAGGTCTTATCTTCCATCATTTCTTTTCTACTCTTGTCACTCAGCACTTTTTTACTTTTTTGTCTAATACCCCAACTTGCTGTCCTTCAGTTGCTAGCCTTCTATTTTTGAATTTGCTGCTACAACAGCCCTCTCCTAAGCTTTACAACCTGCTTAGGAAGAAAAAGTTTACCTGACAGAAAGCACCAATGGACATCCTGTCTTTCCTTGTCACCTGTCCAGCCACATATGGCCTTTTCTTCTAGACATTTAGTTTTCTATATAAATTTCCTGCATTTTGGAATATTGGATTTTGATGCCACAGAAGGCATAAAATCGGGCAGGATAAATACCTAAATTGATGTGTTCCTTACTTTGTTCACTGACATTTAAAGGGCATTTCAGCTGTGCCCATGTAGAGGCACAGTGCTGGCACGAGCACCCATGGGACAGGGGGCTGTCCCTGGGGACACTGCACAGCCCCTCACCAGCACAGCAGAGCAGACCCTGCTCACGCTGGGTTTACTGTCAGCAGAGCCCATCCAAATCAATACATCCACACCATCATTTCTCAAACTTGTTGCAAGTACTTCTTGTTTTGTCTCCCTCACCTAGCCAGCACTCCTCTGAGCTCAGCTTCCCCCCTGATTAGCAGCCAAATTTGACATGTTTCTTTTCAGAGCTGCACTAAGCTGATCAATTTAAAATTAATAACCTTACTTAATACATAGCTTGCATTCACACACTGCAGATGCTCCAAAATCACATCTAACACCTGCTCACCCATTCTCAGATGAGGCAGCAGTAATTTGGAGTAAGAAATGTTTCTCATTTCTGTGTGAAGTGTCTGTACTGACAACTACCTTAATCTTCCAGCAGATGCTCAGCACACCCACAGTGAGGATGAAATGTTTGTACCTGCAGAAAGTAAAGCTGCCTGCATTTTTTCCCAGACTCAGGGAGGTCCAGAGGTTCACTGCCTTTCCCATGTGGAGATTTGTGTTGTGCACCCTGCAGAGGAACCCTGGCAAGAGGAAGGATTGGCTGAGACTCAGCCTAGGAGCTGTGTCTTGTAGCTCACTTTTGCACCAGTCTGGGTATCGTGGCATATAGGAAGCCTATAGAAAGGTCCTGCACAGCAGCCCTCAGTAAAGATTTTGTTCTGCACTCTGTTATCCCTAAGTGCACAGAAGCTGGCATGGGCCAATTGGGTCAAAAGTGAGAAGGAATACAAACGAGAAAGCTGCAAAGTTCTGTTCAAGTTCAAGCTCAAATACGAAAAAATGTACTCTCCCCAAGTGTATAAGAAACAAATCTTGTCTTGTTATTATCTTCACAGTTAATAATCTATACTGCTCTTTCTTGAATTATTTTGTTAGTTTAATCCTCCAGTTCATGAAGCACACTACAAGCATTACATATTCCCAACCTTTTTGTTAAGATCCCCACCAGCCAGAAAGCATTAGGATCAAACCTACACTGCTGAGAGTGGATGGTTGGATAGTCAGCAGGTTGCTTCTACCCATGTTCAGAAAGAGTTTCAGAAAGATTGTGCAAGCCATAGGCTTCTGCAGATCAAAAAATGTGAAGACAAACAAGAATATTATAATTTTTACTGTTGCCATAGAAATTATTTTTCAAGGAGCACCTGTTCTTTCTGTGACCTGGGTTAGTACACCCTGGTGTTATTTAGTCCCTTGTAAACTTGACTTAAATTTCTACTAGGTTTCACTGCTGCATTTTCACACCTCTGATGGGATTGCAGAATGATATTTAGAACTGTGGGGAAGTTAAAGCCCATCAAAAATAGGATGACTGATAGTGGATACTTAGAAACGTGCACAAAAGTGTGAAAACTGTAGGAGAACTTCCCCTGGAGGCTTTGCCAAGGAACTCCTAAGTCAAGCATGAAATCTTAGTGATTAATAATACTTGATATAGTCTGTCTTCCATCAAGTGTTTCCATTCACTCTTTGAACAGTTGTGACATCCACCAGTGTCATGTCTCATTGAGCTCTCCAGTTTAACAACACACTCTGTGCACCCATTGGTTTTGAATCTGCCACTAGAAAATTTTAGGTGAGGTTTCCTAGCTTAGTATTATTATTATAAGTGGTAGTAGTAGTAGCAGTAGTATGAGAAGTTAAATCATTATTCCCTAATCTACCCTATGTGCTTTGAGGTTTATAAACCCTAACATATATTCCTCATGGTCCTCTATCCTTAGGTTGAAGATTTCTCATCTCTGTCAGGTTCTGCCCTGTATCATCCTTGCTTCACATCTTTGTGCTTTTTCTGCTGCTGCTGCACTGCTTTGGGAAGAGATGCCAATGCTTACAGTAGAGATGTATGGTAAGATGCAGGCAATACAATCCCTGAATTTTTTTTTCTCTCAAGTTGTTTCTATACTTTCCTAATAGTAGTATTAAAATTAGCCTTTAAAAATTGATTCTGAGCTTTGAGTAGATAGTTTGAGAAACCTCTCTAAGATCTCTTTCCTGAGTGGTAGCAAGCCAGTCAGAGCCCATCACTGTGTGCATAGAGTTAAAGTTGTCTTTCCAGTATGCATTATTCCACATTTATCAATATTACATTTTATCTAGCTTTTTATCATCCAGCCATTTATTGCAAGGTTGTGCTACAACTCTATACAGTCAGCTTTCAGTTTTATTGCTTTGAATCAGTTCATATCATCATCAATCTTTGTTCCTCACTCTTTCAAATAATTCATGAAGATGTTGTCATATGATCCATATGGTTCATATGATTTAAACTCTGGAGAAGGAGAGAGATTCCTGTGGGATTCTCTGGTAATCACCCTTGTCCAAAACCACTACCTCCTTATTCCTACCTTTTTTTTTCCCTGTCTTTTGATGGTGATTTGCTCAAGCAGGGCCCTTCCTTCTCAGGAGGCTTAGGAGGAGACAAGCTTGCAGACTTACCCAGAGTTACTGAGCATGAGACAAAATGCACCTTGTGTGCTCTGCACAGAACTCAGCTGGGTCAGATACACAGGGTGTTACTCGTGCCTTACACTGGCCATGCTCCCTGTAGCACAAAATCACTATGGCATGAGAGAGCAAAGTGTATGAAAGATTTGGAATTTAACTATTTGAAAAAAGTTGTTGAAAGAGGTTTGAAAAGGAAAACACTCAGAAAGGGTTCAGTGTTCACCGGTGCTTGTTTGGGCTCTTCTGGCCCCGTTCTTGAATATCTGTCCTAATCTAATGGCACCTGACAGAAGATTTGAATGTATATTAAACCCTCGCAGGTCAGTTCCTGAATACATGTTTGACCAAAAAAAGGGCCAGATGCCTGGAAATTGCTGGGACACTGCTGTCCCCAGTGCTGGCAGCACTGCATAGCACATATCTTTGGCAATGAGAAGGGAAAAAACT
Organism: Regulus satrapa; assembly: GCA_013396955.1. Lineage (NCBI taxonomy): Eukaryota > Metazoa > Chordata > Aves > Passeriformes > Regulidae > Regulus > Regulus satrapa. The sequence goes on along the minus strand of VWZN01019723.1, from coordinate 271,994 downwards.
CATTAGGATAGGTTGAAGGTGTTGCTGGTTTATGGGTCTGCTGAGGAGAGTTTGGACGAGCTTCTAGAAGGGCAAAGGAAGGAGGCAGTGCCATCTGTGCCTGTGCCTTGCTGCCATGAGCCTGTGACAATGTGAAACAGCACCATCTCACAGTCCCAGCAGCACGTAATCCACCAAGGCTCCTCTTTACTGCTCTTCATGGCTGCTTGGGCCTGAGTGAAGAGCATGCATCCACCCAGGACCACTCTTATCCCCAAAGCCTGAGTGTTGGCACAAGCCCCTTGGGACATTCTAGTGGCAGCAGAAAGAAGAGCAAGTTTACACTGTGATTTCCTTTGAAGCCAAAACTGAAGAGGTTAAATCCTTTAATTTTTCCTTGAATTTTTTCTTGTGTCTAATTTTCTTTACACAGGCTGACACACACTGTAGTGCCTTTATGCCTTCTTGAGAATGTGGAGAAGTTGCTGCATGCAAATACTTCTTGTTAATAAATGCCTAACTTTCAGCGAATACCAAATAGTTCAGAGGTCTTTGAATAGGTAATTCTGCTATCTGTTTGTGGTAATGAATCATACTTGTTTATGAAATCCTGTTTGTCTGTAGAACACTTTCAGCTCCACCCAGCATCCCATTCTGACATAAGAAATTTTATAATGAGCACAGAAAAAAAGCAATCATTGATAAGAAAAGGGGGTTCTGGTGTTTTTTTCCCCCCCTGTAAATATAATAATGTTATTTTAAAGAATATAATAATACAATAAATAACAAGTGTTGCATCCAGTGACAATCTATAGAACTTTTGCTCCAGTGTTGAGTACTGGGTTATTTCTTACCTTACTTGCATCCTGAGGCTGTTGTGCAACAGGTAACAAAATTCCTCTGCTCCAGATTATCTGGTGGTCTGTGCCACTGTGTGTGCCTTACTGGATTCAAGGTCTGTCTGCTCCAGAGCTCACCTGAACCTGAGGCCAAGCACAGCCAAAGCTACAGGAGATGCTACAGGAATAAGAGTCACCATCACTTTCCTTCTGTAGACCTGGTCAAAGGAATTTAAGATTACAAACTCTTAGCCAGAATGTCTCATAAGAAGCTCATCAGAAAGAGAAGGGTTTCACTTTGAATTATAATCTGTGCTGAAATAGAAGCTTGAGGTGATGGGGTTGGGTGATACCCAGTCCCCATCTGGAAAACTCTGCCTGCAATCTTAAGGAATACAAAGCTCACTCATTCAAAAACCAGAAAAATATAAAGCACAAATATTGCTCTACCTGGCCAGAACTCAGGTAAGCTGTGCAGGCATTTCTGATCCACACCCCACTGTTCAGTGGGTCTGGTATTTACAAATGCAAACAGTGCTCCCTGAGGTGAAGCTGGTTTCCTGAAGTCTGGAGATACAGCCCAACACAGGCCAGCTCTCATGGGCACACTAGACTTTAGAGGCCATCAAACATCACTACTGGACCACAACTCCCCCCACACACAAAATTTAACCCTCAATTTCCCTTTCCTCTTATCCACAAGATCCTGGGTCCCTCCTCATTCCTTACCTCTGCCATCCTCAAGACTCCTACAATGCAACGACACCCACATCTCTAACTGGACCCTGAATGTGCATCCATGGAGTCCTTCACGCCCCTGGCCCCCAGCATTGCAAGAGCCACCCTCCATCCTTCTTCAGCCAAGACAACATCCAGCTTCCCACTCGCCCACCCCGTGGGCCGCGCAGAGCCACGGGGAGGCAGCTTGGCTGCTCCCAGCAGGACATATGTGCCACTCTGCCACCAAATGCTGTGCACGTTGTCACGGGCCAAGAGCTGGCCTGGGCTCCCCACAGCCTCACGGGCTCCTTGGCTGCTCCTTGGCTGCTCCTTGGCTGCTCCTTGGCTGCTCCTCGTGGCCTCTGGAGAGGCCACGCAGCTCCCCTGCCCCTCAGCAGCTGCGGGAACAGGGGAGTCGCCTCACTGACCATATGTTGCACAGATTTTGTCCTACTTTCTCTCTCTGGTTCTGCATGGTCACTGCCCAGGAGAGAGCTGGGCATGGCCAGGAGTCTGTATTGGATACTGGTAGTCCTTCTGTCAGGGGCAGGAAAAAAATAAATTTTTAAGAGTTCCTGTGGATGTACTATCTTGAAGATGCTAAGAAATTAAAGTAATTTCATAATGCAATGCTGTCAAATTCAAAAGCTTTCCAGTAGAAAATAGCCCTGCTGAGACAATATAAACTTATGCTTCTCCCCACTCCTGGCTTGTTGTATATAAGAGTTCAAAAAAATGAGGTATTTTTTTCTGATCCTGTTAATATAGCCTAGTAATTCTGAAGCAGGAAGCCTATGATACCAGGACTAAAATAAACATGGATTTTAGAGGGGGAATGCATCAAAGGATAGGTGCTATTTAATGAACACAGCATCTTATTTTCAGGTAAATATCTGCAGTAATATAAGAGCAAGAAACTGATCCATAAGCAGGCCTGTCTCCACCTCCTGAAGCCTTTCCTTAGACATCATGGAGGATTTGGAAACTGCTTTAGAAATTATACTTAGCTGATATCAAGCCAGTATTTACACCTCTGAAACCAGGGAACTCAGTGCAAGACTGATAGTACCCATGGGCTCTGACTTGGAGTTCAGAAGATGTGCTCTGCTGTCAGGCAGGAGCAGGGACCCTTGACCAAGCTAAAAAAAAAAAAAAGGAATGTAGGGAAATAAAAAGCTTTCATTTGAAAGTTGAAGCAGAGTCAGTAAGAAAGCCAAATCTACAGTTCAAACCCTCCAAAATATAACTTAATATAAATATTTTTTATCAAACATCTTATAGGAAAAAAAAATTTGAATTTTGTAGCTGAGTTTGCTTAAAGCAAACAAAATTTCCTGCTGTAGGATGGTTCATGTTCCTTGGCATTTAGTACATTATTCAAGGGAGGTAGCTTTGCCTGACAACAGCGTTTCAGTATTTCAGGTAGCAAGATGCCACGCATACATAATGTTGTGGAGCTGCAGAAGCAGGGCTGTGCAGAAATGTGCAGGCTGAGAGATGCTTGGTTCCAAATGGTGGCAAACGGGCAGGGTTGATTGCACTGACCTTCACATCCTGGCACACCTGGTAACCATGAAGGGCTGTGTGGTGAGTGAGTGGGTGAACTGTTTTTCCGTGCTGGGAACACCACAGACACCGTGCCTCGGGGAACGAGCTGGGATCAACCCTCCCTGGCACTGAGCAGTTCCCTCATGAGCTGGTCCAAGCAGATGAAGTGAATTGCCACCTCAAAAGTTTCACCTGTCCTTTCTTAGGGCAAGGCAGCTACTCCCTCTCTAACACAAGCATTCAGTTAATGGAGGCTTTTAAATGCAGCCCTTGCTTTTCATATCCTGTCTTGGAAACTACCTTGGGAATATGTAAAAGGTCCCAGATTTTCATTTCTTTATGACAAGGTGTTTTTTATTTTAAAGAGCAAGGTCTTTGTGCATGAAAGATTTGCTCAGCAACTACCTATACCAGCCAGTTCTGAGGAAGTTTATGTTCTGTGTAAAGCCACAGGACAAGTGGGTGGGAATTATCCTACAGTGCCTTGTTTTTCTGAGTGCAAATGGTATTAACCTGTGGTCAACACTGTGTGACATGCTGGCACTGATTTTACATCCAATGCTACTTTGCATCTCCCTCTGGCATAACTGACCACTGGACATGGGCTTCTATTTTACATGGCTCAGTGATTTATGTAGGAAAACAGTTCTGGAGTTCTTCCACAGCTTTCGATGAATATCTCACACCACTGGATCTCTGGCTATTCCCTGCACTGAAGAAGTATCTAAAGAGTTTGTTCTGCTTCATAAGCTCTAATAGTTCAAATATAATGCTACTGGTTTAATTTTAACCAGAACAAGGGCCACAAAAAAATAGAGCTGCAAGAAATCTCTGGGTGCTTTTTGGTCCACCTTCCTCCTCCAAAACAGAATGATCTCTGCCTGACAAAATGCTGGCAATTATTTCAAGGCAAAAGATCATTTGGGGCCAGCTGTACTCGATAAGTCAGACCTGGTCTGGATTTGCCATCATCCACGTGTATTTTGTGAGTACACCTGAAGCATTTGTGTGTCAGGGTAGTATAGCACAGCCATGGTCATGAAGTGAACTTTTAAATTTTTACTTGAGAAGCACTGTTCCAGTCTGAGCTGTGATCCTGTGGGTGAGAAGGGTGGAGGCATTCTGCAAGTGCTGTTTGATGCCCAGTGTGGCTGGCTGCTGGTTTGGTGACTGGTGAGACACTGCTCTGCCCCCCCTTCCCTCTTCCTAAGGCACAGAGGTCATTCTACTGCTGCATTTAGACAAGGTGGTTAAGATATTCCAGACAGCATTTAAAAACTATTTATGCAAACATTATTTCCCGGGCCAGTGATGTTGACATGTGAATACAAATGTCCCATGGGTGTCTCTGAATGTTGTCACTGAAATGCTGATGCTCAGACACAGTGTGACCCTCGTATCTAGGAGGTGCCAGCAGCATCTGCTCTAATGGAAGCAGAACCATGAGTTTGCACTATCAGGCGGGGTCTGTGTCAAACGGAGCCTGGAAACAAGATCAATTTTCAGCTCTGCTGTGTCTATCTCACCTTGGCTCCCATTTACATTCTGTCCTTGTCCCTTCCCTTGTAAGATGAGAGTAATAATGCAAGTTAGCCATTAAAGGCTGGTGCCAGGGGTAAGCAAATGAAATATATAAAACATCAAATGTAAAGTCACGAGGAAAAACTCCTGACAAATGCTGTGAATTTATCACTGCATTGCTCAGATAACTCTGGTAAAATTGGTGTTTGGTTCTCAGAGATACTCTCATGTAAGTAAAAGTAAATTCTCCACATTGCACATGGATTTATTTTTCCATTTATCTACTTGTCTGGGTAGTGACCCATCAATGTCCAGTGGAGTAGCACAAGAGCACCCTGCAGAACCTTCCTACACCAGAGATCAGCTTGTTTTCAAAGTGATCACAGACTGAAACTGAGACAAAACTCATGATTGATACTCCACGGTGTAAAGAGTCAAATGAACGCCTTATGATTCATCCATGATTTATAACTCAGTCCTTGTGCTGATACAACGATGGGATCACTTGATGAGTCATGCGTGATTTAACATGTCTGCAAAGTTCGGGCATGTGTCACTCAACAAAACTTCCTACTGAGCCCATGGATTCACTGCCTCAGCTGTGCCCCCAGGCAGGTTCCCCAAACTCCAGAGGAAGAGCAGCTGAGGGGTCACAAGGGCTCCCTTCTCCCCTGCAACCTGTCCTTTCTGAAGTCTAGGTGGGCCTGATGCAAAGGGTAGAGTCACAGTGACATGTATTCCAGGGTTTTGTTGTCGCAATTTCTCTTCTTCAACAAACAATTGCTATGGCAACCTTACTGCTGCTCAAGTCTTCTCACTTCCTATTTATTCTAAAACACAGCTACAAACTGTGACTGCTCCAAACACTTACATATTAAAGCCATTAGAAGCTTCAGATGAGAAAGAGTGGGCAGGGAAACATGATCAGCCCAGAGAATAATATGACCCTTGAAGACTTCATCTCTGTGCAGATTTTGTATCTGAATTTTAGTCAGGAAATTGTAGTTTTCAGTGGTATTATGGTTTCTGATCAAACAGGTAAGGCTTTCCTGGTCACAGTCAGCTGAGACCTGATGGTGGAGCTCAGGGAGGAGCAATGATGAGCATTTGGCTTTCCTCTTGGATGCTACAGCATATCCAGGGCTGGGGGAGATGGGTCTGCTAAAATGAAAATTTTATCAAAATTCAGTTTTGTAAACTTTTGCAAGATAGGAGATGTTCATGTGTCATCTGAGAGGATGCATAAGAGGAAGGCAAACAAAGGGAAAAAAAACCAAACCCAAAACAACCCAACAATCCAGGACAGAGCATGACCTCCACTCCCATTCCCAGCAGGTTTTGCCACCACACACCCACCCCGGGGCACCTTCAGGTCCATCTGGCTACTGAGCTCTCATGAGACACTTTCCCTTCTAGCTTTCACTAACCTTCCCTTTATTTTGTAAAGACTTACGATGATTACTAAGATTCTTGCTTTTTGTTTTCTGCAGCTTCTTTTTTTCCAAGACCAACTTATTTGGAAATTTGAAGGAAAGATTCATCATCAGGATCTTCTGGTAGAGGTCCTTGGAGCTTCTGAATGGGCTCTGTCTTAGGTGCCCATTGCCATCAGGCTGTGCAAGATGGGGTCTGCTTGCTTCCTAAATCACTGGGCTCATCTTCTACATGAAAGAACAGTTTCTTATTGTAGAGAGAGTAACTACAGTGTTGCTGAGAGAAGGGCTTGTGTCTCATTTGTGCCCAGAGTGTTCCTGCCCTACTTCATCTCCTGGTACAATCTAAGTGAAGGCACTGAGAAGTGACATCTCAGACCAGCTTCTGAGCTGATGTTGACTGCAAACTCATCCATTCCAGCTTGGGCTGCCCACAAATGTCTAGATCTAAAATTGATTCCTGGGCCTGCTACACCGCATGAATTTGGGGAATATAACTTGAATTGTCTGTGCCTGACTGTCTGAGTATGCAAAGTGAGGATAAGAGGAATTACCTCTTGGGGTCTACAAGATTCGGTGTAATCACACTTTGAGATCTGATTAATGGGATAGAGTTCAAGCATTCATTGTTTTCTTTGGCTCAGGTCTCTCCTTGTAAACAGTCACAGTGGTTGGTCATGCTCTAAAACTGTTTGTCTGTGAGGTTTGGTGCAGACCCTTAGAAGGAAACCAGAAGCCATGGAATGAAAATGCAGACAGCTGCCTGGGGCGGGAAGAGGCTTTCCTGTAGAGGTGAGTCAGTTCCAGGGAAGGAGGGCGGCTGTGTCCAAAAATAACAGTGCAGAAAACAGGCACTGACCACTGCCCTGACATCGTTCACTTGACCAAGAACCTGGGTTTCATCTGCAACTTTTTTCTCTTTGTTAAGCAAGCAGGTTTCTCATCTGCACTGAATGCTACCAGATCTGTGTCTGTATTCTTGGAGTCTGTGTTAACCTGGCCTTGGAAAATACCCTGGCCACATTCTTCTCTTGCTCCAGAGGCACTTCAAAGTGACCCCAAGGAGGAATTTATGTCCAATTTATATTCTGTTTTCTTATATATTTCAAAGGCTGAGGTTGATTTACATCCGTTAGTGTTCATATTCTTGTAGCTCTACTAATCACACTCGTGTGTTCAGGCTGATTATTCCAAGCTCAGGATATTCTGCACTGTGTTACTGTTTGGATAATGCTGCTAACAAGCTTATATTCTTCAGTGTTCCTGCAGTGGCATTGCTACTGAAGAGCTTTTTCATCCTCTGTGACTCTGTAATACTGCTGGCCGTAACAGAAATATTATTCTGAATACTTAACCCCTCACATGTTTAAAGCAAAATCTAAACTATTTGTTATGATTTTTAACTAGAGAAAAAAAGATGGCTTTAAAATATAGACTTTTTTTGTAGAACAGGATAACAAGATTTTTCACATTCAAAAATTGGCAGGTAAATTACCTTGTATGAAATGAAGTCCACTAATACCCATGACTGCCAGTTACATGGGAATCTGGAAGCAGAAGTGAGAGAAATGATTCCCCCCTGCAGAGGGGCATTTCCCCCCTGCAGGCCCTGGCATTTTACATACTTTTGTCCATCTCAGGAAGGGAGAGTGGAAGGAAGAAGATCTTCAGACAGGAAAAAGTAGTGCCTGTCTCTATGCCTTATGCAGGGAGCTGGCCAGCCTCCCTCCAGCCTCCTCCTAGGGCCCAGGAGGAACTCCCCGGCAAGAACAGCTTCGTGTGCCACAACAGTGTGGTACAGCTCATACAAACAGCAGGATGCATGAGCCAGGGCCATGATATTTTTGGCCAGACTTGAGCCTGGTATGTCCCATGTACTATCGTGAAGGAAGGCGTGAGGGGCAGGAAGAGCTTCTGTATCAACTGGCTATAAATAATTGGACTCAGAAGAAATCAGAGCCCGCTCCAGGTATTCTCAACATTCCTCCTGATCCTGGCTCATATCAGAGCGATACACCAGGTGCATCACTGTACCATTCAGCATCTCTCTGGTCATTTAGTTTCAGTTACAAGCCAGATTTTCTACATCAGGACCAAATTTAGAGCAATTCCACCTACTTTTGTACTTGAAACACTTGAAATAAGTCCTTTTGCTCCTTTACCATATAGTGCTCGTTAGTACTGTCAGTAGGAACATGGCACAGACACCTCATTTATCAGACCACAGTAGTCTGTTGAGCCCAACCTGCTGCTTTTACATTATGTAGTTGCTTATGGACAGCTATTGCTCACCTAATGTCTCATCACAGATGTTGTCCAGTTTATTGCAAATACCCACTTAGACTCTATCAGATGACGGTGACATCATAGTAAGTGTAAATATGCTTCATAATTCATCCACATTTTAGAAACAGTAAAGAAAAACATATACTAAATATTTCCAAGCATTTCTTGAGTGAAAATCTGTGTGTTTTGAGCTTTTTTGGGGATTATTCTATTAGCACCCCATTTTAATAAGGTATTTGTCAACTGAGCACAACTACTAATGACTTCCATGGAAACAAGTGTTAGTTTTGGTATAAATAAGAGTTTTATGTTGAAACACAAACACTATCTGACTGAAAAGATAAGTGTGGCTCTCTTCCCAGGACCTCTTTGTGGACTGCATTATCCATAGGCTCATTTTCTTGACGCTGACAGGAAGCTTTTCTCATTTAAAGACAGAAAAAAAAAACCAACCCTAATGTATTGTTACTGACTTAGTTAGATGTACAGGTCTTTAATACACATCTCCAGACTTCTATCAGCTAATATTAATAATAAATGAAAATGCAGTACACCTAGAGGGAAAAAAAAAGGAAATTGTTCATGAAAAAAACCTGTGTCAGTGCAGGCCCACATTCATGAACCAAGAGGTAGATTTATAGGAACTGGAAGATGCAGGGGACTGGCATCACAACACAGCCACTCACTGCAGTGCTACTGGTCTGAGCCCAGTTAGTGCTGCAGGCCTCAGGATGTGGTTCCTTGGGGCAGCCTGATGGCTGGTGGATGAGTGTTTAAATGCCAAACTTCCTGGGGAAGAGATTAACTTTTGTTAGCAGAGATGAACACTGCATGGAAAGGGCTGTGAGCACCCCAGGGGCAGAGCAGACCCTGATGGTGGGTGCAAGGGGTGTGCGAGATGCAGAGAATGGGCAGGGACCTCACTGCCACTCATCATCTTCCTCCCACCCTGTCACAGTCAAACTCAATCCCATCTTCAGTTTGAAGGTGGTTTTTGTCATTCTGCTTCCTCAGGAGCTGGGGACACCAGCAGTGCCACCCCCGAGCTTAATCATCATCCTTATCCCCAATGTTTGCTGCACTAATGGAGATCACTACCATCCCCACTTTCCTCCAGTTTACTAGGCTAAATTAAACTTATTTTCTTCACACTGGCCAAGCTTTCCCTCCCAGTCATTCCCAGAGCCTACTATCCCCTGGTCTACTTTGGATTGCCATAGTGCAGTCTGTCCCTACACTGTGCAGCACTGCCTCTTCAAATGTCATTGTCTCCCTTCTTCCTTTCATGCCAAGGTAACTCCTTTATATATTAAATAATTTTTTCTTTTAAACAGTAAAATCAGAGAAGCACCATTGCTTGAACTGGGAAGTTTTGTAGTCAGAGCAGGCATGGAGTCAGCCCTCATGCTGTGAATTCAAATAACCCCATTGATTTCAGTAGGTTTATACTGATTTAAACCTGTGACATTTCATCAGATTTACACCTTGCATTTTTAAGGAAAAAACCTAAATTGGGATCTTCATGCAGAAATTATCTGGATGTCTATGGATATTAAAATAACCTCCCTCTATAAGCTCTCAGGACCTGGGTGTCATAGGCCAGAGTGCACAGGTGTGGACAAATTACTTCTCAGGCAGTAAAGAGGGAGTGCAACAGATGATTCACACATCTTTCTGTGGCAAAAATCAAGGTAATCTGCTGAGGCTGAGGACACAATACACAGCTCTTGGCTTTTACTGTGAGGTTAAAGCCAACTGTTCACAAACTACTGAAGTGAAATGAGGAAAATTTAAAAGAACCTGTCTATAAAGTGACAGTAAAAGCTAGCCTAGGATATTGCCCAGGATGAAGCCAGTTTGAAAGCCTGTATTCTAATATTTATTCTAAATTATATGAAAGAGCTTTCCAGTTTAAAAATCCCTGTAAAATAAGAAATGAACCAACCAAAAAAACCCCAAAAAAACCAAAAAACCCCAAAAAACAAACAAACAAAAACCAAACAAACAAAACAAATAAAAAAACCCAACTCACCAACCAAACAAGAAACACCCCCAAAAACCAACCAATCAAAAAAAAAAAAAAACCCCAAACAAAAAACCCAAAGAAAGAAACAAATTTTAAAAAAACACCAAAACCACACACCCACAAAAGACCAACAGTCCCATAATAAAAATTTTGAAGGTGCAGAGTGGGAAGGTCAAGTAAAGACCCTGCTGTGCTGCTTCTCCAAAGAAACTAGTTAAGCATACTGTAAAATCACTTAAAGCCTGGACTCACTTTCCATATTTTAGCGATTGATTTCCTAATATGAGCAAATGTGGGATTTTCCAGGCAGGTCTCAACTGCACAACCCTTTCCCAGTAATACCTGGCAAATAAGTCAGAAAGGGGTGAGGCCACATTCTGAGACAAAAATTCTGGGTAAGGGTGGTTTGCAGAGTTGACGTCCCCATTTGGGTATGCCTGCCTTAAAACCTCACTGACAGCTGTGATCTGCTGTGATATCCCTGGGGACTGGCACTTCTACACACTTTTCCTAACTTTGCTACCCTGAAAAATAAATGCAGCTGAAAGGGGAGGAGATCCACAATAACAAAGAGACAACGATGCAAGCTTCTCTCATATGAGACCAGCGAGAATCACAGCAAGGTCGGTTTTGGTGGGGAACACAAGACAACCCTTGGGGACTTAATGTCCTCCAGGAGGTGGCTGCACTGCTTGCTTTGCACTCGTGTCTCATGATGCCAGCCCTTACCTGGGGCATGGGAGTGTTTGCACACCTGTGATGGAGCTGCTGGGGTCAGAGCAGGCCGAGCTCTGTCTGCCCTGATGTGGCCCATTGCTCATCTCAGTCGTGGTAAACAAATTCCTTTGACTTTCATAGTCTAGCTGCACGGTGGTGTTGCTAGCAGAAGACAGAATAGGCTCACCATTTTGGATGATTGTCAGGTCAGGTGGTTTATTGCTGCATTTAACCCAGACAGCTCTCACAGATTTCTGGTGAGCATCAGAGAGCCTTCCTACCCTCCAGCAGATCCACACTCCCACCCAAACTGGTGTCACCTGCAAAGTGGCTGAGGGTGCTCTCCATCCCCTCATCCAGATCATTGATAAAGATATTAAACAGGACTGGCCTCAACACAAGTCTGGAACAGCACCAGCCACCGACTGGAGTAACTGCACCCATCACCACTCTCTGGGCCTGGCCATCCAGCCAGTGTTTTACCTGCCATGAGCAGCCAGTTCCTCCAGGAAAATGATGTGGGGAACAATGTCCAAGGCTTTAATAAAGTCCAGGTATACCACATCCACAGCATTTCCCTCATCCATTAAGCTCTCTCTGAAGTTTCTTAAAGAGAATTTAATTTTCTTTCCCTACAGAAGTTCTAATTTTGAGTAGTTTTTCTCCCCACTTGTCAGGAGAGCACAGGCCACCAACTGGCTCAGACAGAGAATAATGGCTAAAACCATCACTTCGAATTGCAGGTTTGAAAAAGAGCTTTTGGGAAACATGTAATCCTGATATTGTGAAACCATAAGACACACAGAGTTCTGCATATGTGGGATTGGTCACACTGGAAATTTATCGATGTGTTATTATGAGCCTGGTGTATTATCTGGAGAGAGTGGGAGAAGAACCAAATACTTCGAGTGATATCTCAAAAGCAGAGAAAGAATAAAGGCACACCACCATGGCATGAACAATTCTGAAATTAGACTTGGTTGAACTACTTATTATAAAATGTATTCAGTATGCATTTACTTCCCTTCTGGCCAGCATATAGCCCATGAATCAGCTCTAATTTTCCCTAATTTTATTCAGCAACCCTTGCTTAGCAGATTGAATGAGAGACAAATTTCTAGCCTCCTGGCTTTCCAGAGTGTTTGTCTCAATTATAGCTGATACAAGGCCATTCCCCAGCACAGCAGCGTATTTACCTGCAATTTAACGTCTGTCCCCAGTATTTTTACAGCTAGAGCAAGAAGAAAAACCCTTAATAAGCAGAAAATGTTATTCTGCTAAAATTAGGGAAACACCAGGACTTGGAAATGTGACATTAATACCTAGCAATTGTTTGAAACAGCTCTGAGCAGTTTTTCTCAAAATCCCTTAAATCCTCTCTACATTAAAACTACTCTATGGGAGTAGAGTATGAAAATACATAGATTATTCATGCTGATTGTTTACTTGCAAAGCCTTGACAGCAGCCAGAAAGGAACTAGAAATGCTCTGCATCTCTCCAAGCCAAGAATGTGGATTTTCTTGCTGTTCAGCCCCAATTCTCCCACTTTATCTCATGACTCAGCTGCCTGATGCAAGGGTTTGCAATTACAGCTTGGCTGATTAGCTCCCTGAATTGCATGCTGTAGTTTCTAGACTTCACATGCAATTTTGACAAATGTATGGATCTTATAAATTGACTTTCAAGAAACACTTTGTTGTCCTATTTTGTGAGTTTTTCTGCTGACAACCCCTAAAGATTTGAACATTTCAGCCACCTGGGAGACAAAGCATAAGAGCCAGGGGCAGGGCAGGCAAAGACTCTGTCCTCCTCTTAAAAAAAAAACCCCACTCAGATGTTTGTTTAGCCCAGGTGAGAACCTGAGTGCAGAAAAGATGCCTCAAGCAAGCGACCTCCAAGTGCCCATGAGAGCCCGAGCCACCCTTGATGCAGCCCATGGGTTTCCATCAGCTGGGCTCAGAGACAGCTTGCAAGTAGGAACTGCCTCCTGTCAGGGAGTTAGTGCTCCACAGAAAAAAAACTGGAGCTGAAGAGTAGAGGAAAGTTCCTCCTGTTTGTGCATCAACCAAAATAATCTCTCCCGGACCAGTCGGCTCAGCTGGAGGAAAAGCCCCGGGGGTGACACAGTCTCTGCTTCCTGTTTTTCTCTTCGAAGAGTAAATGGGTTTCTAAGGTCTCTGGAGACATGACTGAACAAGAACCTCAGACCTGAGCATCCTTGAACTTTTGGCAAGTTTGGATTCAGTTTGAGATGCAAAAATTTCAGCTCAGATGTATTTTTAGTACTTTTTAATCCTCAGAAAGCTCGTCTCATCCTCCTGCACTGCACTGCCCAAGGCTGCAGGAGTGCTGCTGTCCCCATGAGCCGACACGCTGTGTTCAAAGGGAGGGTGAATCCCAGCCTGCTGAGCAGCTGGACAGGTTCTCTTTGCCATCCTGTGTTATATGAATTACAAAAGTGTGCCTGTCGTTGGCAAACCCTGTTTACACTCCGGAGGTAAGCTGGGGAAAGAGCAGCTCTTTTGTTCTTCCCCTTCCCAGCTATGGGTGAGAAACTCGTAACACATTTTAGCATTCAAAAAAAGTAATTTCCCCTAAAAGTCTTGGTTTTACTAGATTTCCATTAGTCTTCTTTTTATTCTTAGGTCTTGTTTGATCTAGGTGACACAACCTTCATGAATGTAAAAGTCAAAATTATTGAGCTGGTCTGAGACATAAAATGGAACTAACCCGCTAGGGTTTTGTGTTAGTATTTACTGCTGTCCCCAAAAAATGCTGCAAGTCAGTGGAACCAGATTGTTCAGCCTCATGCCATACCTTTTCAGCCACAATTCATTGGATTCTCAGTTAGCCTTTTGCTCCAAGTGATCATTAATCTCTGATTGTTAAGACATGAACTAAGATAATTATCTTAATGCCTCATGGAAAAAGGCCAGCTTGATAAATGCATTTTTTGAGGTCTTTAGCCTGAAAACAGCATTTTTCCTCTTAGAAAATATGGTCTGGATAGCCATTTTAAATTTATGCTATTTTATTTTATTTGTAATTTTGTGGTCTGAGATGATGAGGTTGATGTCAGGTGTGTGTCCTCACCTGTCTCAGGGGCTGCCACTGTTGCAGGTATGAACATGAACCCTACAAAAGGCACTGTGGACAACTGGCCTACCTGGGGTTTTGTCCATCCCAGCTAGTGTCCTTCCATTTATAATTTTGGCCACACATCCCTGGAAATGTTCAAAGTGATGATGCCAAATGCTGCTTGCAAGTGCTTTGGCAAGGCTATGTGTCAAATCCAATTTTCTAGCCAGGAGTGCTGGTGTCAGATGAAGCCTGCTTGAAATTTCTTCACATTTTTACAATTACAGCCTTAAAGTGTGCAGGTGAGGTTTGGCATCCCCTTGCCCTTTATGCACAGTGCCAAGCAGTTTTTGAGGAAGCTACAGCTATAGGGTTGCCAAAAGTATGTGCAAGTTCCTGGGTGCAAGTATCATCATCTCAGCAGTATTTGTGTTTTGAGATGTCTTCCCACTGAGTTCAGAGAGAAACAACTTCAGAGACAAGGGAAAGCAAGGAGCTGGAGCCTCCCTTTGCAGCTTCCCAGGATAAGTGGGGCTCTCTTCCTATTAGAACAACAACATTTCCTCCTGGGCAAGGAGAAAGCTGGGGTTGTGTGTGAAAAGGGTTATGTTTTTCTCAAGCTTTGTGTGCTTTGTCATGCTTCTTTGGGTATTCTGGATAGTTACCCCACATGAACAGGGATTTAATCCTCCCAGTGTTACCTGGAAGCTAATAGCATTGGAAGAAGGGAATCTGCCTCCTGAGTAAAGGCATTAGGCATGTAGATAATGGCTTTTAGCTCTCTGGTTCCCCAGTACTCTCTGCCCCTGTGAGGGTTCCCCAGAGCTGGTTTCTGGCTGCTGCAGATGTGCAGAGTGTTTCATCACGCACAGAGCGAGTCTGTCTCGCTCATGGGAGAGACAAGGTGGTGGCTTCTCGCTGCAAGGGGAAAGGCTTGTCCCTCCAGCTCAGGGCCACATCCACGGTCTGGGAGAGCCTCTCCTGAAGCCCACAACAGCCAGTGCTTTTCTGGGCTTAGGGAATGTTGGTGGACATGAAGGACAAAGCCATTGGTGACATGAAGTTGGCTGTTGCCAGCAAAGGCCATCTTGCCAGGGAGCAGCAGTGCTGTGACAGGGGACATGTGGCTGCTTTGGTGCTCCCAAAAAGCTCCAAGAAAGTGATGGTGCTAATTAGATTTTCAGAATTAACTAATTGTTTCTCTTCTGTTTGTTGCCCACCTTAAACTCTGGCCAGCAAAAGTGGAGGCAGATCTAGGCCTGCTCCTTTTTCCTACTTCATTAAAGGTCTTCTGCTGGAAGTGCTCCTGCCCGTGTCTGAGGCAGTCCACATCCTCCAGCCTTCAGGTCATCTCCTCCCACGTGGTGTTTAACCACTTCCTGACCTGTGCCACCCTGAACATGGTTTTGTCTCTCCAGCACAGCTGTGCTGTCCCAGTTTGACAGTCTGGATCATGACCGGTTCTGCACTCAGTCCAGTGTGGATTTTGGTGAATTGCCTTGTAGTTTTTTTTGTTATGTAGTGGCATATTATCCAGCAAAACACCTTGCTGCCACCCTTGGTAGGAAAGTCTTTGAGCAGTCAGCAAAAATGAAAAATCCTTCCAGAAGAATTCAGTGAGGGAGCTCAAAAATTTTCCATCATTATGCTGGTACTTTGCCACACCATGATGTGTGCACTGCCCTTCTGCAGACTTTTGGAATAAGCTTATTTGAGTAACCCCGCTGCGTTCTGAGGAAGATGGGGAAAAGTTGGGCAGGTTTTCATGTTGGTACTGACCTTTGTAGAAAATGGTGTCAGGAAGTGCTCAGAACAAGTCTCCCCTGGTGCTAATGACTGGACAGCGTGGGCTTGGAGCTGGGGGTATAAAGGGAGAGTGAGGAGGAGAGCAGCAGGGGCACAGAAGGTGAGGCTGATGCCATGCCATGCCATGGCTATTTGCTGCCATCTCTTATGGCAAGCAGCAGTCTTTCAGCATGCCACGTATTTCAAGAGCTGGTAGGATGGAGAAAATGGGGTCACTGTCTGGCAGCACTGCTGAACAGGTGATGGTAGGTAGATACAGGCTGTACTCTGTCCATAAGAACCTTATTGCCTTTCTTAGGTGAAGTTTCTCCAGTGCCTGTAATGGTTCTAGATTTGGGGGTAGCATTTCAGCAGCTGTGATGTTATGTTAGAGCAGACACTGTCTGAAAGCTCCCAAGACCACACTTGCTCTTGCTCATGCCTGTTTCATTGAAAATAGCACTTTCAGGAAAAACACTTCTGAAATAATATGTTCCAGGCACCCCAACATGCAAAGGAAGTGACACAGCAGGCTGCACAATAAATAGGAAAGCAGATAAATCCAGGGCCAGATTTATGAAGCAACTGTTTTCATCAATGTAAGCAGTGAAAAGCATGCACTAATCAAAGCAGTGATATCTCATATTGTGCAGTCTGCTATGCAGTGGATGGAAGGGTAAAAACCAGACAGGTAAAAACATTCCTGAATGCTTTTGTTGGGGCACTGACACAGTATGGGGTGGCATGGCCTTCCATGCCTTCTGCAATAGCCCTAATTCCTCCAGGGGTTATGGGCTGCTGGGGTCCTGTTGCAGACACAGCTTTGAGGATGCACACAAGCACATCAAAAGTATTACTCATCAAAAGCTCACTGAGGAGCAAACACTGGGGCTAGGGCAGATGTACGTGGAGTTTGGCATCTATATAGGATTTTTTCAGGATGGGCACAGTGCTGCAGGTGTCATGGGAAGCCCTGAAAGTCTTATTTCAACTGCTGTGATTCCTAATGATAAATTTTTGGCCTCTAAGTGCTCCCTGCTACCCTGCATTGATCATAATTATTTACCTTGCAAAGGCTATGCAAGGGTTGATTAGCCCAAACATGCAATTTGTTTAGAAAATAGGGAATGTTTCTTCATATAGGACCTGGATACCATTAGCTCTAGTAATTGGAAGAGGGCATAAATTTTTTTCAACTAATCAAAATAAACAGGATATAATTTATTTGACTATTTATATAGTTCATAATTCTAAAGGGATTAAATTATGGATGGCTCCGAATGCCATCCCCAAGTCCTTCTCAGCAGAATTGCTCTGGATCTGTTCATCCCCCAGCCTGGATTGATACCAGGGGTTGCTCTGATCCAGGTGCTTGTACTTGGCCACATTAAACCTCATGTGAGTCCTGTGGGCCCAATTCTCAAGCTTGTCCAGGTCCCTGTGGGTGGCATCCCATCCCTCCGGTGTGTCAACAGCAACGTTCAGCTTGGAGGCATTTACAAACTTGCTGAGTGTGTACTGAATCCCTTTGTTTATGTCATTAATGCAGATATTAAACAACTCTGGTCCCAGTGTGGGCTCCTGAGGACACCACTGGTCACTGATGTCCATCAGGACTCTGAGCTGTTGACTGTAATCCCCTGGATGTGTTCATCCAACCACTTTCTTATATACCCAACAATCTATCCACGAAATCCATCTCTCTCCCTCCAGAGAGGGATGCTTTGGGAGCCCTTGGCAAAGGCTTTTGATCCATGTAGAATCCAGGCTGGTGGTGTGTTACTGCTGCCGGAGCTGCACAGCTGGGTATGACCCTACCACCACCCTACTCCAGATCAGGAGTGCATAAGGTTACAAAGGGCTGGAAATAGGTGTGAAAATTGGGATATGCTCTTCCTAAAGCTATTGACAGGATGGATTCATATGCCTTATCTAGTCACTAATAAAACAGTCCTGATGAAATAAGTAATTGAAAATGTGGGTTTGCCTTTCCCCCCTCCACTACTGTTATAAGTGTGACAAGCACCCCATTCCCATGGATTTTTTTCCCATCTGCTAGCACTCACTTCAGGGGACACTCAGGGCATGGACCAATGTGCTCACCCCCTAAGGGTGGCTGCAGGGAGGAATCAGATCCCAAACCCTCTTGAGTAGAGACAGAAATACCCATTTCACAATCTTATTTAAACATTAAATCACCAAATACATCCTCTCTCAGTTCCTTCCTCTCTTTGGGTGATTTTCAGACAGAGGAGATGCTAAGCTGTAAACAACATTTTTTTCAGCATCGTCTCACTCCATAAATGGTTATTCTGGCTTCGCTGTGGCAGGTTTTATTGTGTGATTAGGCTGACAATGTGCTAATGCTATGCCCTAGACCTTCCACGTTCCTTAGACAAAATTTTCACATCGAGAAAAAAAGAAAACAACCACAAACTGAGGAAGCGCTTTCTGTAGTGGAAATTTTGACCCATCTCCATGCCACATTTTGCAAGGTCACTCTCTGAACATTGCAGACTTGGTTAGCTGCTGCTCCAGCGACTCCTGAGCCATTTATTAGACTCTGACCATCGTTTGTTTCGCCCCCTACCTGCAGCCCCAGGTGATGAAAGCAAAGGAGGGCTGTCACTGGAGCAAAGGTGAATGTGAAATGCAGCCCCCCCATCACAGGACAGGGCATAATGTGAACACAGGCACAGGGGCTTTGCATCTCCCACTACTGGCAACAGTTCAAAAGCAGAGCTATGTGGGGATCTCACTGTGTGAACTGGTCCAAGTCTGTGCTCCACTTTGCATCCACAAGCTTTTCCAGATATTGCAGAAGCTGAGAGTTCCACCCATCCAATACATAAAATACAGATATAATTTACTGAAGCCTAGTGATTGCCCTTTTGATGTGTTATCCTAGTATCTGAGTGCACTGAGGGAAGCATGTCCATGCTCGGAGGGTGACTGCTATTCAGTGCACTGTGTGTTCCTCATGTAAACAAGCCCAGATTGTCCTTCTCTGGCCGGGCAAGGTTTGACCATCCCTGGGAGTCACTGAAAAGCCTTGGCTGTGAAAGAGCTCTTTACACTTACCTTCTCTCAGAAAAAGATAAAGTTTGGGTAGGAGGAAGACCAACACAAAATAACTAACAGTAGAACTTTTTGAAACAGTGAGAGACTTTTTCTCCCATCTTTTGCCCTACCAAGATTTGTTAGAAAAACCCTACACTCCCTTGCAGTTTTCGTTACAGGCAAACTTTCTGCGTGATGTCTCCCTGCTTTTTCTGCTGTGTTTACCATCTGCTGGGTGGTTTTTTTGCAGTTTCAGGTTTGGGGAAAAGAGCCTGAGGGGCATCCAATGACCACAGGTTCCAGCAAGTCTCAGGGCAGCATAGACCCTTCCCTTTAGCCCACACCGACTGAGGATCAGCATAATTTACCATTGAGAAGACTGATAAAAACATTTATCTCCCCAATAGCCTGCAGCTGCTGGTGTGGGAAGCATCTCATTTCCAGCTGATAATAGCCTTGTTAGGCTATTTTTTTTAGCAATGCTACTTGACATTTTCCTGCTTCTTATTCTCCCTTTGCAATTTCCAAGAGGAAGGGAAAAGCAGGGGAAGCACCGGGGAGACCCATAAAAATATTCAGATCTGGAGATCACAGAGATGCATGCGCCGGGACGTGACTGGTGCTGGGCAGGGAGTGAGTGGGATGTGAGTCAGGTAGAAAAGAGCTGAGGGTGACTAGAGGGGCTTAGTGTAGAGGAAAGTGAGGGTTATATTTATCATCGTTAAAATGATAGAGCTGCACCTCCTTTCTTGAAGAACATCTTGCAGTCTGGGGTGGCTGCTCAAACCCTGGATGCTATAATGAAATTTCTGGTTAATCGAATTGGGAATCTCTCATAATATTGCCAGCCAGCCCTCAATACAGGACTTTCCCCCAGCTTTCTCCAGTGTGGACACGGACCTATCCGTGCCTGAGAAAGGTTGCAGCACATCTTCCTCCAATGCTGTACCCAGCCAAGGGGATCAGTGCCTGTGCAGACAAAAGGGGAATCCACAGATGAAGGTTGACATTACATCTTATTAGCAATTGGTTTTGACTTTTCCATGATTTAATCATAACCCTTGGATGGGAGCACATCTAATAGGAAACAACTTATTGACTCTTAGTGCTGCTTCCTTACACACCTTGGACAACCATATTTCAGTTTATTTTTATATTTACCCACACTTATGCATTCAAGGGATTTATATCCCTTGTACTATTCAAGATTTTGGAATGGAGATACCACCTTGACAAGGGACATGGGTAGGCTGTGTGTGTGCAGAGTGCTCCCCAGGGACAGAGTGTTCTCCATGTACCTGCCCTCTGCACCAGCACAGACCTGCTGTCCTCACACTGGTGAGCCAAAAAGGACAAGTCCTGTGGCACTGACAGCAGCCAAGCAGGTTGTTGAAGGGTTTTCTATGCCTACAAATGAAAGATGTTTCTGAGGTGGAAGGGAGGTGCTGAGTCTTTCCAAGAAGTCAGCACAAAACAAGAGCTCAGAGCTGGATAAAAACCCCAAGCCTTCCTCAGTTAATGCCAAATTCGAGCTTCCTTACATGTGAAGTGAAAAAAGGCAAATACAGTGTTGCAAAGAAGCTAGAAAAGAGAAAGGCATAACATTTTAGCTTGTCAACTATTTCTACTTCTGTGAAAATATGTAGAAAATTTTGTTAACCTCAAATGCAATAAATTTTTATTCAAAATGTTATTGGTTAGTGAATGCACTTAATATGTGAGACATGGCCATTTCATATATGCAATCCTTATTTTCAGGTGCTTTTCCCCCAAAAGATGTTGTGTGAGTGCATGTGTACACAGTTATGTCTCTGCAGGTGTTAATGACCATCACTGGGAGGGGAAGGTTCCGTGAAGTTGCAGATCTCACTAAGGTGGCAAGGGGTGCAAGCCAGCAGAAAGAGCAGCCAAATGTCTTTAGGTATTAAAAGCAGGACTCAATGAAAGCAGAATGAAAGCATTGGTCTACTGGCCTGAGCAGAGATAAATCAGATGGATTAACCAGAGTCTTTCTGATTACAAAAGCAGAGCAAGGGCTGTAGGGCTCCTGCCTGCAGACATGAGATTGAGTAGCCTGGAGGGAAGCAGAGCACTGGGGCTCCTTGCAGAGCTCCCTTGTGCTAAGAGGGACAAAAGGAAAACGCCAGTTTTCCTGTTGGAAGAGTAGATCCAATTTACACAGGCTGCTCACCCGTCCTGGTAGTCTCCTTCCAGCCAGAGGATGAGCCACGATGCCAGTGTGGGGCGGTGCAGGCTGCATGCCTGGAGAGTGGGATCCACTGCCCAGGCAGGGGAGGGCTCAATAACACTGTCTGCAGCACTGGACTGCTGCCAGCAAACTCCTGGAGCCTGCAGAGCACCAAACCTGTCCAAAGAGACACTGATGGCACAGACAGCCCTGTCCACCTGCTGGCTTCTTCCTTCCTCCTCCGCTCTGGCATTGAGGGTTCTGATCTCTATCTGATACTGGCCAGGAAGATTCGGAATTCCACTGTTTGGAAAAGGAGAGCTTATCCACCAGGGATGGGGCAATCTGCAGCTTTCCAGTGATAGGAGTTCTGCATGAGTCCAGGATGGAGGACTTGAAACCACCTAGTTGCAGATTCAGTTTGTTTGTGCCTTTTACCATTTCTCTCCGAATCCTGCAAAGCTGCCCTCCAGGTAACTAGGTAACTAATGCACCAGAGATTATAAAGTGCTGTGTTTAAAACATTCCAAAATTAGCTTTCCTGCAGTCCAGATGGTGCATGGTGAATGCTTAATGGCATGGTATAAAGACTTTATTGGCACTCATGAGGGATGATCTGAACAGCTGACTTTGTGCCTCTTCCCTCCGCGCGTAATGCATCTGTTGAAGCCCATGCCAAAACCACATCCCACCGCTTTGTATTTCATGCATGCATGTGTGTACATACAATTACTAAATGGCAGTAGATAATATTGAAAGAAAATCTCGGCAAGCTACACTTTACACTTGTTATCTTCAATATTCAGTTAACTCTCTGTCTCCCTCCCTTGTGCTGACTCCTGCCCATTGAGTGTTTCGATCTCCTGCAAGTCCAGGTCCAACACTGGGCTAAAGCACTGTGGTGGTTGTGCTGTGGGGTCTAGTCCTTGCTGCACTTCCCATTTCCCAAGGGATTTTCAGTCTGAAACTCAGGAACTGATGAGCCCTAGGGCTGCCAAGCTTGTAACATAATCCCTGGCTGGAAGTAGGGCTCAAGCTCCACCCAGTCCTTCTACATCCACACAAAGCTTCTTCCCATCCACCAGAATAACCAAAGCTCCTTGCAACAAAATAGCTTCTTCCAGGGATTATTGGAGTACTTGCATACCATCTATATTCACATCTTTCTTTTTTCAAGCATTAGTATACCCCTTCTTTTCTCACTTTACTTTCCAAATAATGTCACAGATTATGACCAAGACAAGGCACAGCAGTACTGGGAAGACAGCAGTGCTGCCCAGCGTGTGCTAGGACTAGAGTGCCAGCAGGTTTCACTCTGTCCTGGATAGCAGCTGGCACAACAGAATCCTGGAGTTCTACAGCTCTCTGAACATTTCTATGGATAATGAGATGTGACTGTCTGGGAAATTGTTTGCAATCCTGCTGCAAGGAATATTTCTGGGATAAAGTCTACATGAGGCTGCTGAAGAATAAAAGAGCTGACCCTCTTTTAGCTGTACTCATCATCATCAAGGTTGCAGCAGGTCAGGTGGAGCATCTTCTTGATCCTCTGCATCTTCTTGAAGGAGAAGAAAGAGATCAGCAAGCAGCCTGGCACAGGAGCAGAGTATGGCTTCTTAAAAGTGGGCATTGTGCTCAGGAACTGCACTCGAGCAAGCACAAAGGTGTGTGAAGATGGGAGGGTTGGATGTCAGCCTTTTCCAGTCGATGGGGAGCTGGATTTCTGCATATCTGGTGGAAGGAGAAGCTCAGAACTGGACTCACAAGTGCTTTGGAGCCACATGGTTGGGCCTGCAGAAGATGTGATTCACCATGGCTGGTGTCACAGTGAGGGGTGACACAGAGCCCAACTGCTGCAGATTTATGTCACTGGCAACAGAGGGAATATCACTGTTTTGGGGATGCCCACGAAGTGTTATCTATTTTCCTTATGGGGTTTTTTTGCGTGTTTTTTCACCATGCTACATAATGCTGACATTTGTGGAGAGATGAAATAAAATCTATTTGATCAAATAGCTCCTCAAGGTCATATATAAAACATGGACTTGACTAGATTTAGTTGGGAGGAGAGAAACAGCCATGCACTGCTCAGCCTCCTTGGGGTTTCCATACAGAAAGATGCCTTAACAAAGTTTCCAGTCCTGTTCAGCCACAGATCTGGATATTTTCATGTGGACATGACCCCCTCACGCTGCAGAGGCTGTTTGTCCCTTCCCTGTGCATAAGGACAGAGAGGGAGGCTCAGGGATCTGTATCAAAAAGTACAGCTTCAGCTTTGTTTTCAGTCCTGTTACAAGGTATCCATGGAAACAGGATGACTTTCCAATCCTTTTCTGGGGAAGGCACGGCATTCACTGCAATACAGTCTCTTCAACTAAAATTTTGCAAAATAGCTCCACAGGGTGACTGGTTTTTAATCCAAAAAAGCCTGCAGTACAGCTGGTTGGAGGGAGCGAGCCCCTTTTAGCCCTCCCACAAAACCTGGCATTCCTCAGCAGATTTGTGGATCCTGCTTTCCAGCTGGATTTCACAGCAGAGGAGGGCAGCCAGCATGCCCTGCTGACACCAGACCCCTTCCCAAAGTGCCTGGAGAGGGAGGGAGGGAGGTGGTGGCCAAGAGGTGGGCAGGGGTGAATGGAGGCCCTGGGGCAAGGGGGTGCCAGAGGAGGCAACCAGACACAATACTCACCTGGCTTCAGGAGCAGGGTTTGGGGATGTCAGGGCTGAAGATGGCTGGCATGTGAGAATATGAGATGCCAGGGTCTGACAGGGAAATCTTGTTCTGTCTAGAGATGGAAAATCTCTGGAAGTTTTGAAGGCTTAAGGAGGATTTTTTTTTTTTTAAACCCCACCAAATTTAGAAAATTCAAATAATTTTGGTAGTTATGCTGCTAATCAGAATGATTGGGTTTTAATTCTTTAAGGGTTCGATTCATGCAGTTAGCTCAACAAAGCTAAGTTTCTGGGCTTTATTTTCAAACTATGAGAGACATGACCACTATATGCTGAGGTACTTGTACATGTGTTGCCTACTAATATATTTCTAATTTAAGGAAAATAAAATGCTGAAAAATCAAAAGGAGCCATCTAGCTGTTTTTTAAGAAAGAAAGAAGGCACAAGACATCAACAGATTTAAGATAATAGAACAAAAGCTTGAAAAACTAACATTTGCTCTGTCTCTCCAGTCTCTGTAAGGCAGCTGACACAACAGCAGCCAAGACCATCATTAAATTAGGGATTGAAGCCGAGAGTCTGTAAGCATTTTAATTGCTCAATACCATGCAATTCTGAAATAAAAGACCTTAATTTAAAATACTTTAGGTACTGAAAGCATTTTGAAGAGCTGAGAATGGCAGAAGTCACATCATGTTAAACATTTTTCTAATCTTCACTGTTCACTCTGAGCAAAATTAATTTGCAAGGATGTTTCTTGTACATTTCTTCTCCAAGTATACAGTTTTCCATATGAGAAAAAGATTTTAATTAAACTGGATTGTTTTTCTCTCTCAAGTCCTGCATTTTTCCCAGTCTCCTGTATCTCAGCTGGCTCCTGATCCTCCCACGTTACAGTCCCTAGACTGGATTTTCCTGTTGATCAAGAGATGGGGTCTTGTAACCAGACATATCATAGCTCACATTTTCAAAGCCATTAGTCACTTTGCTCCCATTAGTAAGAAAAGGGATTCATGCATCCAAACACTTGCAGACATTTGGCCCCACCGTTTTTCAGTGCCTGTGTGCCATGACTGAAGAAAGGAGAAGGATTTGTTTTGGATTGTTTGCTTTCCTGACAATTTCTTGCTTTGATTTCCTACGGGAATCTGTCACTCTACCTGCAGGTCCTCCTAGTGCAGCTGCCACGCCTGGTGATCACTTTCTCCAGCACTCAGCTCCTGGGCTCTGGTGGGCAGTGGGGACACAGGATGGACAGGGGATGTTCCTGGGCATGTCGTGGCTCTGTGGGCTGGGGTTTGATGGCCCTGACCTCACCTGGTGAGAGAAGGATGGGTTGGAAAGGCCGTCAGGCTTCATGACCCTGAGGCAGGATGTGACCTGCTGGGTCTGTGTCCCTGAGCCTCTGCCTTCCCCTTTGCAGCACTGCTGCCAGAGCAAAGGGAATACGCTGCAATCCCTCCCATTGGGAGCCTACTTTTCTGTGAGGAATCACCCTCACTAACCAGGAAGAAACAAAGATGCTTAAAAAGAGGTCATGTCCTTGGGCTCCTGTGAAATCACACCTGATGGCAAGTTTCTACGTGGGTCTTTTTTCTCTGAGGCACTGCTTAATTAAACTTGAACCCCACTGCTCCCCAGCCAGGCTCCCCAAAAACAGAAGGCAGGCGGTGGGGTGGGCACTGCCCTGCTGCAGTCTTGTGCCAGCCCCACTCCCAGCTCCAGCAGCACAGCTGGGATCCCCTGGTGCTCACCAGAGCCTGTCTCTGCCCAGCCTTTGTCCCAGCACGGCAGAGACTCGGGGAGCTGGGACAGTCACCATCTCTGGAGCTCTTTCTCCACAGGGCCGTCCATGTATTTTCTATTTTCATTCTCTGCAGGTCATTTTGGTGGACCTGGTGGTTCAGAACAACAAAGCAAAGCAAGGAGTAGGAGACAGCACCAAAACCACTAAAATCCCCACTTCTCTCCAAAGCAGACTATCTTCTGCAGGCTTTCTTCTTCACAAAGCTCCCTTCCTTGCATCTGATGTGGGATTCAGCAGCCAGACAGCAGTACAAAGAGGCTAGACTTGATGTTTGTTTGGTGGCTGCACAGAGCCCATAGAAACGTGTCTGAGGGGTTTTTTTTCCTCCTATTCAAAGCTTTACCTCCTGGTGAGTCACCAGAGGGCTGGCTGAGGGAGTGTATCATGCATAATTATTTGGAAAAGCAATCTGACATGCTAACTCCTGTCACAAAACGTGCAATTTGTAATATGCAGAAGGACAAAATGCAACAAAAATGCTTTAGAAGATTCCTTGCCCTGGCCAGGAAAATACAGGACTCAACAGGCACTTTCAGAGCTCAGTCCTTGGTGCTTTCTAAGCTCCTAAGGCACCCTGGTGCAGTGACTGGGAGGGAGCAGTTGCTTTGGTCCTTCTCTCAGCAGCAAGCACCAGGAGGTGTGAAATGACAGCGGCAGATTTTGGTGTCAAAGGTGCTCTGTGTCCCTCAGGAACCCAGCAGGTAAATGCAGAAGCTGCCTTCCTCTCTCCTGAGGAGCTGCAGGAAGGCAGTGTCCAAGTGGAAGATGTGCAGGTTCACTCACATTTCCCTTTGTCTGGGGTATCTCTGTGGCACAAAGCAAATGTTCCTTTGGTTTTCTTTGGCCAGGAGTCTCGTCCCTGCCATGGCAACATGACAGGACAGCATTCCTCAGTGGAACCCTCCTTGGACAGATGCTTGCTACTGTGGTGGCTCTAATGAGGGCTAATTCAGCAGGAAAGAACTGGTGTTTTGATTTTGAAAGGCAGCAAGGAAATAAAGGCAGGCAGTAGCACAGAAATATAAAAATTAAATAAAATGTCAGCCTTTTAAATGGTTTTAGCTAGTCATGTCAATCATCCTCTGTTGCCTCCTCTCCCCACACAGGGATCCAGCTCTCCTATGGTACATCATCATTTGGGCTGTGTGTCCTCACACACTTTACCTTCTCCAGTGATCAGAATGATAAAAGACCTGATGCAACTTTGCCTGTTCCTCCCTCCCCTGAGTTATACAACCTATGAAGACTCCCCCCATCCTGAGCCCAGATGTGCCTTTCCCTCCCTTCCACCCGGGGAAAGCCTCTGTTTGTCTGTGAACAAAGTGTGGGACTGGTGTCCCACTGAAAACCAAGAAGGAGAAAGTGGAAAGAAAAGTGGAAGCTGCAGCTCTGGTGCAGATCAGCTGGGAAGGTGATGGTCAGGGCCCTATGGAGCTTGGTGCAGTTTATGATGGCTTTGCATGTCAGGGACTTTGCTGATGAATGTGAAGATACAAATTAAAAGAGTTGACACCAGGACAAGAGAATTTGCTAATAAAAATGCCAATTTTTCTAAAATGCTGGAAGCCTTAAATCTCCTGGGGAGAGAAGGTGTTGATGGAATGGTGGGGTTTCTCCCTATCCCCCAGCATTTGTTTGCAGAGTGCCACTCCAAGCGAGGGCAGCTCTCTCCTGGATGCAGAGGTGGGAAAGGCTGTGAGTCACCATTTGCCTTTCAGACAGAAAGCTGGTTGTCAACAGCTTCACATTTAAAAAGAAGAAAAGAGAACAAAAGTCCACTTGTGACAAAGGTTGGTTGCCAGTGGGTTGTGGTGGAGGATGGATGTGGAAGAACAGGGATGCGCAGGAGGAAGTTTTGACAGCATTTGATGGGGAGTGGATGGAGAACACACACATCATCAATTCTCCCAGATCCCATTGCTAAAACAGGAGGGAGAGTTTTTCCCAAGCCTCCCAAGGCGTTACAATCCCTGCACATCAATTCCACGTTACTTGCTGGAGTGCAACACATGGCTGAAGTGCTGCCAGACACCCCACGTGTGCTTCACACATGAGCAAACCTGCCGAGGTTCTCCCCAGAGCCAGGGTCCCCATTTGGGCAGCCCCTGCCTTTGTGGGGAACCTCATGGCATGTGGAGGAATACTGTGCAGGACAGCCCTGCTCCAGTCAGGAGAGTCCTGCACATCCCCAGCAAGCAAAACATTAGCGGGATTTCCTTCCCTCATGGCCTTGCAGAGTTTACAACTCTCGGTAAGGTAAGGCTTAAATAACATATATTTTAAAAGGCATTTATGTCTTTCACTCAGCATTTTCATAAATGGTTTCAAGTGGCCATTTGGCAGCTTGGTGCTGCTCTGCATTCAGTGGGAAACAGCTCAGCCCACCTGGCAGTGCCCTCCTGCAGCCCACCATCCATGGGAGGAGGTCGAAGCCCCTGCTCCTGCTGCAGCAGGGATATGCACGGGTCAGCATTGCTCTGGGCTTTTGGGGTGCCCAAGGCCTGGCTTGCCAGCCTGCCCAGTACTGGATGGCATTACTGTGTCCAGCTGTGCCCTCAGCTCTGAGCTCCTCGGAAAGTCACCCTACCCAATAGCAGCTCCAGCCAAATGAAAGGGCAGCTCAACCAGCCACCAGCTGCTGGCTGCCAATTGGCAAGGCCTGCTGGGACAAAAGGCTGTACCCTAAAGCCACTCCAGAGAAATGATGGTGTCTCTGGCTATTTGCTGTAATAACAATACAGAAGAGTGAGAGTGGGTGCTGCACCAGCAGGAGCACAAGTTTTAATTAAGCTGGTGCTTATTTGTCAGAGCCTGACTGGACGGAACAGCACAATGCAGAGTAAAATTCCAATCCTTGGGGCTCCCTGAGCCATGGGAAGTGAAGTAAACCCCTGCAAGTGCAGAACAACATGATGAGCAGCTGTGGATGAGGACAGAGCTTTGAGCAAGCTCTCCCTGACAGGAGGAGAGGCTGTCATCAGTGCACTGAGGAGGACAACTGAGTGATTTCCTTCAGAGTCTCAGTGTGTGAAAAACCACTCCCCATCCATATCATCTTTGCAGCCCTTGGTAACCAAGGAGCAGCAGTGATCATGTTCTTCTCAAAATGAAGAGTTCAAGGACAAGCTCCAGGGTGGCTCCTGCCAGTGCTTCCCATCAAACTGTGTCCTGTAATTTGAGGAGCATAGGAGTTTTGATTGATAGAAAACATAGTAGATCAACTGTCATCTTCAGAAATGAGCAGAAAAAAATAGAGGCAAGTATATTTTTTTTTCTGTTTTCTCTTCTTTTGCATTTGACATCCTTGCTTGTATCAGAGGTAGTGTGGACAGCAAGGCCAGGACAGATTGTCCCCATGTACTCAGCACTGGTGAGGCTGCACCTTGAGTGCTGTGTCCAGTTCTGTGCCCCTCACTTCAAAAAGGACACTGAGGTGCTGGAGTGAGTCCAGAGAGGAGACACAGAGCTGCTGCAGGGTCTAGAAAAGATCTCTTATGAGGCGCAGCTGAGGGAACTGGGCTTGTTTAGCCTGAAGAAAAGAAGGATCAAGAGAGATCTTATTACTCTCTACAACTCCCTGGAAGGAGGTTGTGGCCAAGTGGAGGTCAGTCTCTTCCCACAAGTAGCGAGAGACAAGGTAAGAGGAAATGACCTTAAGTTGTGCCAGAGGTTTAGTTTTGATATTAGGAAAACTTTCTCCACTGAAAGAATTGCAAAGCATTGGAACAGACTGTCCAGGCCAGTAGTGGAGTCACCATTTCTGAAAGGGTTGAAAAAGTTTGTGGATGTGGCACTTGAGGAGTGTTTAATGGTAAACATGGTGGTGGTGCTGGGTTAATGATTGGACTTGAAGGTCTTTTCCAATCTGAACAACTCTATGATTCTGTGATTTTGGTTTATGTTTCTCTTGCTACAGAGGTGGTGTGCAGGTGCATGTGCTGATATTCATATGACAGGCAGCTGTTGCACATGCACTGGGCAGTCTGAATCCCCTACCTGCATTCTGTGCATCATTCTCTGTCCTCATTTTTGCTACCATGAGCTCTTTTTCACCTTTCCCTCCACACATTCAAGGAGCTTTCTCCCCCGGGACTTTCAAAGGTGACTAGACTATTCTGTGAATCTTGAAAAATCAATAGAGACCCCTTCCACTCAACAGAGACCACTTCCAGCCAAAGAGAGCCAGGTATCAGAGGAGTTCCTGTCAGGGAGGACCCACATTCAGCTTGCTATCAGGGCCCCAGCCTGGGTCTGCTGGCTGACTTGCACTGCTCAGGAGTGTCTTTAGCATTTGCTCTGCACAACCCATGTAGCTGGGCATGGGAGTGGGTTGTGCAGAAGTGGGCAGGACCCTACCACTCCCCAAAAGCCTCCAACAGAGCTGTGCCAGCTCATGCCACTTGTGAGTCATCTGGGAATCACTGCTGTGAAGGGCTCAAGGCGCTCCTCTCCCAGGCACTAATCGTGGGGTCGATGCTGAGTCAGAGGCAATTTCAGGATCAGGACTCATGCCTGCCACACAGCAGTCAGTACCTGAGCAGGCTGCCAGCTCCTGCCTTCAGGATCGAGAGAGTAGTGACATGCAAGTGAGGGAATCACAGAGATAGCACCTGCACTGGTGCCAGGTCATGACATGTGAGGGAAAGTTGTCCAGGTGGCACAAATGAAAAACATCCTCCCTGTCAGATAACACAGGCCTGAGTTTAGATCACAGAGATGCTGCTCTGCTTTATTGAATTGGTTGAACGTTCAACCGAATTTTTCATTTTCAAGACCACATAGGTCCTATAAGAATTTAAATATGGACAAAGAGCTAATACTATACATGAGGTTTAAATATAACCTCCTGGTAGTTAAGAAAATCAGGGAAATAAATAAATTGAAAAGGCATGTGTTAGGGAAGCAATTTTTAGAAGACTTAAAACCAAAACGGTCTGCGAGCAAAATTAATCTGGAGTGTGTGATCCTGGACTGGGGAACTTAGGAGGAAAACAAATGTTTTGGTCCATACAAAGTAAATTCAGTTACTTTGGAGCTGGACCAGAGCAATTCTTGTTGTTCAGCTCTCAGCCCCGTGCCTGTGCTGTGAGCTTTGGTTAACCGAGTATCAGCTGAGTGTCCTGAGTGGGATCTGCTCCCCAGCACTGCCAAGCACTCTGTGTTCAGTGGGACATCTCCCATACTTGCTGTTATTTCCTAAATCTCCAGCAATGGGCTGGTACGAGGGGGTCAAACCCCAGGGTCCCCAGAGCTGCTACTCCTGAGCTCCCAGAGGAAAGGCTGGCACACCAAAGCACCCCAACCTGCAGGAGCAATTCCTTACAGACAGACTCCGTTTTCCTGAGTTTTAACCCAGATCCAGTGTTCCCAGAATCAGCTCTTCTTCTTCCCTAGCTGGTGGTGCTACTCCTAGACATCCAGCTGCGGTCAGATCATGCCTCCCCTGCAGATTTCTGGCCAGCCACCACTTCCCACAGTGATTTTTCCAGCTGCATTATTCTGCAGGGACACTGAGTAGCTGCTTCCTGCTGAACATGTGAGCTCCTGTCTGTGCTCCCAACAGTTCAGTCAGTCACTTGGGGACAAGTAATAGTTTTAATGATGTTGCCCTTGTTTCTTAAAACGCACTTGTGTGTCTGCATATTTTTTTTTTCTGCCACAGTACAGTCTTAAGCAGGAGTTTGTTGTGAGCTTCCCAACACACCTCTCTCAGCCAGTCACTTTCCCTGGCAGCATTTTATTTGCTGAAGGTGAGGGACACATGGACACATATTAGAAACACGTGGGAAACAGCCAGAGGGGCAGTGGGTGGTCATTTTCTATATCTCCCCAAATCAGTGCTCACCTCTGTGTTTACAGGGAGAAAATAAGGATTTAGGCTTTAAATATATTTTGGGGTAGAGTTTGGGTTCAAAGCAGAATGCAGTTTACTAAACTCTCAGCATCTAGAGTGCTGTTGTGGTTGGTGGTTGCTAGAAATCTGGGGAGGTTGCACAGCATTCCTACCAGCTTCAAGTGGAAAATGGAAAAAGTGTGTCTTGGCAGGATGCAAGAGCCAATGCAGAAGAGCTGGTGTGGGCTTGAGGGATGCATCACATGGGCCTTCCCTGATGTGGATTTTTGGTGTTATATTTGAAGACTGACTCTGACTGCTTTCTCTTAGCATGGAAAACCTTTAAGCAAATCAAGAATTGTATTTCATATTGCATGATGCTGCGAAGAAAATCTGTCTCAAAACAACATCCCAGCCTCAAATTTTTACAGTGGGCTCTCAGAGTCAAGAAATTCAGAAGGTTTCCTAATTCTGCCAGGGGCTCTAGTATGGATTAGAGCACTTATTTTCCTTTCAGCAAGGAGAAAGGACTGGCCCTGCTTGCAGAAATGCTTGAGCTCTAGAAATGAAAAGTGTTATTTTGTCTCTGTTTTGACTTTCTATTGTATTCACTTGCAGTACTCCTGTGTTATTTTGCTTTGTTTGGTTTGTTATCAAACAAAGAAACAGCTCTTCAACCTAAATTTAGTGCCCCCGTGTTTGTGAGCAATTTGCAATTAGCAAACAATATCTCTGTGTGTGTATGTGTGTATGAGGGAAAAGGACCCTGGTAGTAGAGTGGGTGATGTGTTTTTTTCTCCCAAACAAGCAATATGTAGGAAAATACAGTTAAACCTGGGCATTCCTGCCTCATTCTTTCCTGATGCAATCATGGAGATTAATGATAAGNCCTTGGTCCTCTGCATTCTGTACCTTGTTCCCCTCTCCCACATGCTTAGAAGGCATTTGCACGCTTTGTTGACTGGTACAGTGATATTTAAATCAGAAAATGAAAGTATAGCATATCAACAGAATCCTTTTAAATAGTGCTCAATCCCTCTTTAATCTAATTCCTGCAACCCCCACAATCCCTGTTTAACTGCAATTTTGAAATTGATCTACACCAGTGCTCAAGTTTGCTCCCTTGCCTTGCCTGCTACAGGTTGGATACACCTCTGTCTCTCCCTCTTTCCTTCTCTCTGCCCTTTCCTGAGGATGTTCCTGGCAGAATATGTGAGTTTTATTATGAAAGAGAGTGGTTATTATCCGGCACAGTAGCTTGGAAAGGACTGTGATTTTAGCATGGAGGAAGGAGATTTGCTGCCATCTGCACCTGGTGAGAGAAAGAGCTCCACAGCTGGAGGCAGCTGCCAAACTTCTGCCAAGCACCCTGCCTGTGAAATAAAGCAGGCTGCTCAGTTCTTCATCCAGTACAAGTGTTAAGTCTACAAATACATTATCAGGCAAAGTGCTTTTAATCACAGAATATATTTGGATTGTGTACAGCTGGATCTAGGCATGACAGGAAATAGCCATACACATGCAGAAAGTGGTTTTTTTTTGGTTTTTTTTTTTTCCATTTCCATAGCCTAAATAGTGAGATCCACTGGGTTATTATCTTGGTATTCATGTGAGTACTAAACACAATTCATATCTGTCACACACATACACTGCAGAGCAGAATGAAACTCCTGGAAATTTTACATCAGATACAATTAACCTGTTGTCAGCCCATTATATGGGGCCGCTATTAAAAAGAAAGGGAAAATTAGGAAAACAAATTTACCATGCTCTTTCCTTATTGCATAGGCAGATGCCCTGTATTAGGCACAGAACTTTCCAAGAGCAAAGTCCTGGACTGGGAGGGATGTGGCAGAAAGGGGTTGGTGCAGTAGATTATGACACCGTGGTTTAATGGTGCCACGATTCTGACTCACATCACCTATCTAGGTAGTTAAATAGACACAGAATTAGGGCTTTTAATGATTAATGCTTTTGGGTTGCAGCCGGCAGCTGGTACATGAGGGCTGTGCAGAGGCTGCAGGTGAGTGTTGGGGCCAGCTGCTGGGCTTCCCCACAGGGCTCGGCCATAAACAAGCCCTGCAGCCCCAGGGGCTCCCTGAGTGGTGACTTGTGGGGGATTGTGTCCTGTCCCAGCTCTGCAGAAGCTTTCATCCTCACCACCACTCCGCACCATGGGGCTCTCTGGCTTGGGGGCAGAGTTCACATCTCAAGGATAATGTGGTCCCTTCCAGGCTGCCTCCAAGGCACTGTGGCTCCTGGCCCTCAGCATGCCAGCGTGTGGACACCTGCCTGCCAGTACCTGAGATGGGGCCCCAACCATGTTTAATGTGCCAGTACTGAAACAGCATTTCTAGAGCCTTGGGCAAAAGCTGGGACTGGTATTTAAGGATATTTATCTGGGTAGTTCACTTTGTAGAGGATCTGTGGGGCAAACCAGCCTTATGCTGCCTCTCTGTGGGGGCAGCCCTGCTCTCACTGCAAAGTGCTGGAGATGGGTGCCTGGGTTTTTCACCCTGGGGGTTACTAACTCAACTGTAGAAAAACTGAGAACACTTAATTCCCTTCCCTTATTATTTGTTTTTCATGAGTCACTCTGTAAATAACTGTCCATGTTAACTGCTCAGGTGGGAAGGTTTTGGTGTGGGCCATACTAATATGGTTTTGCTGGTACTGACTGCCAGCATTCCACTGGGAGACCTGTCATCACCAGCTGCAGATCAACTTGCACATAGCCTTTGAATACCACCAGCAGTACATACATTTGATCCCTCAGGTAAATATGAATTGAAAAGGTAATATTTAATCAGCATTTAAGTAAGCAATATAATTGCATGTGATCTTCATTCAAATTTGTTCTGGTCCAGCTTCCGTCCAGTGCTGACTGAGACTTTGAGGCCTCTGCAGTGCTGCTCCCAAGTCACATCTTTATCTCCCTGTCTTGCTTTTCAGGAGGCTGTGCTACAATCACGCTGTTCTACTTCATGAGCCTCTCACGCTCCTGTTCGTCTCAGACTGCTGTAGTAAATCAGGAGAAATCTCACTGACATCCATGGCATCAACATAAAAGCAATAAGAACCACATTCAGAGCAGCAGGGTGATTCATTGCCTTACTATTTGCAGGCTGAGCTTGCATGATTCTTATGGATGCAAAGGGAAGGGAATTGCCACAGCTTGGAATTACTCTTCCCTTCATGCCTCTAGTGCCATCCTTTTCTCTGTCTTAATGAGGAGGTTTAATGTGTCAGTGGGAAGGAGATGAGCTTACAGGAGTCACACTGAATTCCTAGTGCCTTGTATTTCCATGGCTGTGGATGGTGCACACCAGTTGGTAAAATGATGAGGATCTTAAAAGATTTGTGTTGTACAGACCCTGCCGGTGCTGACTCCACAGGTGGACCTGGGGAGAGGCTGGAGGCAGGAGAGCTGTGCACAGGGGAACCACGCCAGGGTTAGGGATGTATCCCAGGTCAGGTCCAGCCCCAAAGTGCCTCAAGAGCTGTGAGACGTGTGAGGCTGCTGCAGGAGGATGAGCAGGAGAGGATGAGTGAGCGCCAGGATCCCACCTCTGCCTTCCTCCCTGACCTCTTCCTCTTTGTTTCCTTCCTGTTGCTCAGAGCGAGCTGCTGAGTCAGAGCAGCAGGAGCAGGAAATTTTCTGTTTGGAGGGTGAGATCAGAGTGTTGTTCCTGCTAAGCAAAAGCAATTTATTTTGCTTTGCTGGCGATTTCAGTGTGGCCAGGAGGCTGGGCAGCGTGTTCGGTGGTCACCATGCTAACAGGCTGCTTGTTTTCCTCACACCATCACAGATAGCACAGATTGCAAATACTATTACACTGGTTTCACAAATTAAGTATTGCGTGTGCTGTAATGAAGTGTGAGTTGGATTATTAAGAACAGGTCATAAGGTTTTTTCCACGCCCATTTTCACAATGAGTAATTATAATTATTCCATCCCATCCTGAGGACTCTAAATTTAAATTATATTGTAAATTGTTGTGAAATGCTTAATCTAACAAGAGAAAACACAAGGGGGGGGGGGGGGGGGGAAGAAGCAGCTTTTCATCTAGCAGTACTACAACAGCTAACTTGATGCTTTTAGAGGTCTTATTAGCTAAGAAAGTAGGACTTTCTATTGATGGATAAAGGTTTGAATTTATTTGGTTTTGGCTCTGAAGAGATACAAACCACAAGATGACTTACTTACTAACTTACTTACTTTTGGCTCTTACAAACTGATACTCATATTGGGCTGCAAATGATATTTCCCTTACAATGCAAAGGATGCCTTTTCTCTGTCTAAATGAAAAGCACAATTCTGTTGCCTTTCTTCATAATGGTTGTTTCAGTTAGAGAGTTTGCATGGTGAAGCCCATGAAAGAGAGAGCAAATCTGTTTTCCTAAGAGTCTCTCTCATAGAGTAAAGTCAAGATTTTCTTTAAAAATTCTGAGTGCAAAAGGCAAAAAAAAAAAAAAATCTTAACAATTTATGGCAACTCTGCTTTGGCAGTACTCATTTTGATCAACATTGGTTTGGAATTATACTGTTTTCCCAGATGTACATTAATCTCCCTGCTCCCGTGGGCTGTGGCAATAGAGGCAAAGCCTTCACAGTCCACAGTGCCCACATGTTAATTTATATTCTTAAAT
This sequence comes from Regulus satrapa, assembly GCA_013396955.1. Classification (NCBI taxonomy): domain Eukaryota; kingdom Metazoa; phylum Chordata; class Aves; order Passeriformes; family Regulidae; genus Regulus; species Regulus satrapa. The sequence continues at coordinate 235,849 of VWZN01019723.1, read as the reverse complement.
TGTATCTTACATCATCATCCTGCTTTACCCTCTCCAAAAGTATTTAGATGAGGTACCTACAGTTTTGATGCCAGAAATCAGGACATGTGCATCTTGCCTTATATGAATATGCGAAGAAGAACCTGAAGAGCTTTTATTTTAATAGGGAAAAGATTTAGAGCTGGGTTTATTTCTCCCCTCTCAACTGGTTTTGTGCCTTGGTTAGCACAAAGCTATTCAGAATTTTGCAGGTTACTGGACTTCTTCAACCAAAGAAGCATCTTACGCTTTCCCCAGATTCCCCTCAGAGAGCTGGGTAAGCCATGGTAGCTCTGGAGTCAGGGCAGTGTGGAAAACTGCTCAGCTCTCCCAGACCCTCAGAGTGCAGAACATCAAAGGATCTGGTCCAGGTCTCCTGATTCATGCTCTTCTTCCATGCTCTTTGCAGTGAGGCACATCTTGCTGTTCGCTCACAGAAAATGCAGCCTTGTTATTATTTCAGAGCTGTTAGGGAAGGAATGAGCACTCTTCCAGTTGCTGCTTTTTTCCAAAGGCTATTTCTCAATTTAAAAAAAAAAAAAAAAAAAAAAAAAAGACAGGGCTTTTTTTTCCCCAGTGTGAAACACTGCAGCATCTTCTGCTAGTGCACAAATCAGCACAAACTCTCTTTGGGTGAATAGACTACTGGTGATCTCTTTCTGGGCAAGAGAAGAAAAGGATTAACTAATGGACAGCATAATTAAATTGGGGTTGATTGCCATCTTCATTTCCTGTACCCTGCCCTGGGAGGATAATAACAGGTTAGGCCACATCAAAATGTTCTTGAATACCTTTAGTGACACGACAACAAAAGTTAACTGCAAAAATGTCTAGAAAATCATGGAGTCAGCAATGTCTCTTGGCACTTCACAGTTCTGGTCTAACTCCAGTGAAGCAGCTCCTTGGAAGTGCTCACGAGCAGTGGTTTGGTAGTAAATAGGTGCCATGCCATCTTTGCATTTGCTTCCAGAAAGACTGCAAAGCCTTCTGTCCCTCTCCAGTAACAACGGTTACATGAGTGATCCCACTCACCAGTGTCTCCTTCTGTAAAGAAGTATTTGGAAAAAGGAGTATATGGTAAGCAGAGTTTTTCATGGGCAATGCAGAACAGATAAAAATAGGATCACCATCTCTCTCAGCCCTCTAGTGATGAAATAGGGCTGTGGATAGCATAACTGGTCAGTGAGACAGCTATTATCCACAGAGTGCTGTAGATCATGCTTCTCAAGGGCTGAATTTGTTATGCAAATGGGAATTCATTCCTAAAGAGACACATCCCAGAGCAATCCCATTATAAATGCACAGCAACAGGTGGAAGATGGCAGCCCTTGGCCATGGCAAACACAATGAGTGTGGTCACTTCAGCTGTTTGCTTGCTCTCCTTCCTCCCGTGCCACTTCCCATCACTGCGATGCTGAGGCAGATCTGGGTTGCTGTTGTGCCCGCAGGCCAGCGACCCTCACAGCCAGGCAACAAGAACAACAAGATAATGGAGAAGCTCTCCTATGGCTATGGGGCTTCTAGTTTGGTGTTTTCTACTCCACTGCTTCAACCTTCAATCATTATTATCCCAGCTCAGCAAGCAAGGCAAAACCAATTTTTTAATTCAGGAAAATGGCCAAGACATTTCTCTTCTTCTGGGTAAAATAAACACAGAAGTTGGGGGTAGGTTGCTACCAACCTTTACTCATTTTTATTCTGCTGCACTGGGACTTAGAGCACAGTTTAATAACATAAGGATAGGAATGCTGCACTGAGGGATTAAAACTGATTTTAGTCCTCATAACTTACTTTACCATAGAATAGTGCAGCATTGGGGTGCTGTTTGTTTATGGCTACATGGGTTACAGCAAAGGATGTGCCTCCTTTGAAGGGAAAATGGATGAGTTTGCAATTTAATTGGGGTGGTTTTGATGTGCAAGTGCCATGCAGGATTGGTACATGTCACACACAAGGGTCAGAAAAGCAATGTGCCCAAACCAGGCAAGGTGTGTGATGCAGTTGCCTTCCTCACCCTTCTAGCCCAACTCAGTGGCACTGTTGCACCCTCAGCTTCTCTGTCTCTGTTAGCAAACCAAATATAAAGTGGACATTGATTTTTCCAGGGGAATGGGACCCTGCACTTTGCACTTGCTGCCATGGGAAGCTACGTGGCCACTCTATTTGTCTGAATCTGAGGAGAACTCATAAAGACACGAGCACAGGAATTGATTGCTTCTATTAAGATGTCCCAAACTGATTTCCTGCACTGATCACAGCTTAATGAATAATGTTCCCAGCAAAGTTTGAAGGTACATGGTGAGAAAGTGTTCTTGCTACAGATGTCCTCTGTGATGCTAAATCCTCCTTCTCATCATGCTCCCGTGCTTTTGCATGGAAGCTCTGTACTGCACATGTCCTCACAGCTTTGACCTGCACTCACATATAATTTGCTGCTGCTGCTAAGGAAGCTCACATTGTGTTCATGATGAAAGCTGCATCAACAAGATCACTGCAGGAACAGGTTTGAAAAGATGCTGCAGAGCTGGAGATAGCTGGGAGGGGAGGCTGGCTGTACAAGCTGGCCACTGCTGCTGACTGCTGCTCTGGGCAGCCAGAAATCAAGGCAGGTTTTGACCAAGGGTGGGTAAAAGGACTCGAGGCCCTTGTGCTCAGGTTTGGGCCAGCCCAGCTGTGATTCCAGGTGTTTTATCTCACAGAAAAGCCACCTGCTGGAAGTGGTCAGTTGATTGTCTTTTATTTCTTTCCTGTGAAGATCCAAGCTGTGATGGTCCTTGTGGAGCACTGGCAGCAGTAAAGCACACAACTGCGGGATCCCTGCCTCCCTCTTGGTGTCTCCCCTTCCCTGCATCCCAGTCTGAATGGGTCTCTGGGATGGTAAGTGGGACAAACAGGAGAAGTTATCTGTGAAAAATCTATTAAAATAATGTTATTGATAGTTAGTGCATTTGCATGTGTAATGGCTGAGGTGCTTTCCCTGGATTATGCCTTTGCCAGTTGGGGAATGGCCATAAGGCATGTCTGCTCCAAGCTATAGTGAGCAATACTGGAAAGTGCTGGGTGGAGCAGGGAGGGGGACAGCTATTATGTGCACATGGTCATTACACATGTAAACACAATATTAAAAATAGAGCTGGTTGAATGCTGCCAAGCATTTCTCTGGCTACCCGTTGGAATTAAAGGCAGACATGGGTTTGGCTGGAATCCCTGCCATTTTGTTCCTCATTCCTGTGACCATTTCTGTGTGATAGAAAAATGCCTGCAGAAAATGGATAAACTCATGTGTGTCAGTATTTAAATGAGAAAGTTTTGTTCCATATGGGGTGGGACATCGTTCAACACAGCAGTGGCAGAACAGGATTTTTGAAACCTCCTGCCAAGGATTTGCATCCCTCCCTCGAGGAGCAGAGGCTGTTGAGATGCAGTAAGTGAACACAAATCATGTTGGAGAGCACTCAGCAAAGAGAGCTCCTAGGGAACTGATTCCCACTGGGGGAAGAGTGAAGCTCAGCATGGTCACCCCAAAGGAATACACTGCCCTGTATTTTCACCCATTGTCCTAAGAAGCTCTTCATTGCAGAGATGACACGGAAAAAGTGGGAACCTTTGGACTGAGAATTAGCAAACTGGGACAGAATATGAAACAACATCTAAACTCAGAGACCCTCAGGCTGAAAGGTTGAAATTGATCCTGAATATTCAGAAGAGGTGAAGAGCCAGTAAAATTATTTGAAGGCTTGGAATAAAGTCCTTACTCACGAACACTTCAGTCTGTTTAGTTTATGATAAAAAGAGAGATTGAGAGGTGATGTGAGCAGGGTACAAAGATACTTTCCTAGGGAGAAAGCAGTGCATACTAAAAATGCTCTGTAAGCAATACTGCCTCCTTGTTTCCTTATATTTTCCCATCTGTCTGTCAAGTAATATAACAGAAAGAAAAAGATGATAGAGCTGGGACAAACTTTCATAAATTCAACTTCAATGTTTGACATGCTCTTCCAGCCACCATATTTTGCACAGAAGTTACTATATGCCAAGTAGGCGCCCTTCAAGTGTAAAGAGGGGATTCCATTTTCACCACCCAAAATTTGGAACCAGGTATCCTGGAAGTTCTCACCTGCTCACATCCTCTCTTGCCTTCCATGTAGGGAAGATGTGGACCAAATGTGATGTCAGGGTTTGGACATAAGGGAAGGGTCTTTGGCAGATGCCAGATCTCCTCGGGGTCTCCAGCAGACAAACCAAACCTGTGTTGCTCACAATGCTGGTGGGAAGTGCACTGTGGAGCAGTTAACGGGGTCATCCTCAGACTTCTGGAAACCTCGAGTGGTTTTTAAAAATAATAACCTGTTCCAGGAATGAATTTGCTTTGAAGGAAATTAGAGAGGTAGAAAGAAAAAGCAATACAACCTCCAGCTGTCGCCTCTGCTCCTTGTCTCTACCTGAGGGATTAAGCTGTTAAAACCTAATGTGAAACAAATATTTTTGAGGCGAGTGATGTTGCACAAGCTAAAGACTTACTTTTGTCGCTAGAATTGACCAACCCAAAACCAAACCTAACCCCTCCACACCTGCACTCTGATAAAAGAGGAGTAACTTAGTTCCATCACGAGGTATAACCCACAAGATGTTTCTGTTATTAGAAGCAGGCATCCGCGCTGGGAATGAACAGTACAGATTGATAAAGCAAACAGCAGGTCAGCCAGGGCGGCACGGCAGAGGGAGGATGGTTTCTATGGCGATGGAGAAGCGCTGAGATGGGAGGGTCCGTGTGTAGGCAGCAGCCAGCGGCCGCCTCGCTCCCCACAAAAGGCCTGAGTTGCTTTGGAGACAGGTGCGTGCTCCGAAAAAAGGCACCTCCAAGGGAGCAAGACAGAGATGGAAAGGACTGCAGGATAGCAGCCATGCCATGGGCTAGTCAGGAGGTGAACAAATGAGGCGGTATCCAATGTGATGCATTTTGGTCATTACAAATTCTCTTTTGTTCTTAAAAACCACAGCCAAGTGCACACGGTTTGGAAACAGCACACGTCTGGAGGCACAGCATCCAGGTGACCGTGGAGAGGGCAGTGAAGATGTCTACAAATTGAACAGTAAATCAAAGCACAGCTGGTGGGAGGAATAAAAATGACATTTCAGAGTGAATGTGCATCCCTCACTGAAGTTACCACTGCAGTGGATTTAAGCACGTGAGCTGATCAAGGCTCCAGGAGTTCCTTCTTGGTCTCCCACACCACCAGGAGAGGCCCACAGAAAGATACCAGCAGGGAGATAGTTGGTGGGATGGTCTCTCTCCTCTTCCCTACTGTCCCAGGCTTAACTGATTATTCAACCCAGAGTTTTCTCCTTTACCCAACATACAGGTGATGTTTGGGTACATGCTGGAACCATGTCTCTTCAAAAGGATGCTCTGTTTTTCCACCCGCCTGTCCAAACCTGAAGAGATCCTGCCTTGTCTTTGTTCCTGTTGGGTTGAGACTAAAGAAGGGACTTTGCCAGGTCCAGACCTGTAAGACACACCTGAACTGCAGTGTATGGAGACCCCATGTTTATGGATCCCCTTACCAAAGCCTTTATGGCTCTTATGACAGCTTCAGGTGTTATGGTGGGTAATCCTCATGGCACTCCTGCAAAGGTGACAACTCCTGCAGTTTGCAGAGGCACAGACATAGACAGGAGTGAGGAAGGAAGGCACCTCTGTCTTGGCACTGCCCGGCTGGCCATGGGTGCTGGGCTCACATCAAGCTGTGTGAGGGACAGAGCCAGGCCTGCTCCCTGCCAGTGTGGGACAGGATGGACTCCAAGCGGAGCAGCGAGAGCAGGTCCTGAGCTCCCCCTGTGTTCCTCAGGGATGCAGGAAGGGAGCGTGGGAGCTGTTCCCAGGCAATGAAGCACCGGAGTCCATCAGCAGTGAGAATGCCAACACGAACCCAAAGCTGTCCCAATTTCACATTAGTATCATTAGCACAATTGCATTAGGAATAGATGAGTAACCTCAGCTCCTCCTCCCAACCCAGGCATGAACAGCAAAGCCAAACAAATTATTATTAGCCACCATAATGAGACCAAAAGAAGTTCTTCATCCATACTGGAGCATGGGATGCTGATAATTTATCTGCACTAACCTATTAGTAGCAGGGCTTTAAGAAGCTGAAAATGGCTTTAAAAAGTAATTCTATTTTGAGAACTACAATCACAAAGTTCATTGTACTAGTGAGAATCTAATTCATATTCTTCCTTATATTGACTAATATAATGTATTTTGAAGAAAGAATTTATCATTTCTTACTGGAAAAGTGGTTGCTTAATAGAAAAATGAAGATATACAGAGATTCTTAACTTAACCAATTTCAACTCCTTAGTAAATTTTTTTACCAGTTCCTTGTATATGCAAAGTTATGCTCCTTTTTGTGCTCCCAGAATCATACTCTTTTTCTCATCACCATTCTTATTGGAAAGGATTTACCAGCTGTGCCATAGTGACACTGAAATGGTGTGTTCCCCCCACCCAAGAGCTGCTTCCTGCCCTGCAAAGGACATGGATTTCAGTGTGCCAGTGTCCTTCCTGGCAGATCCTTGTCCTGAAGAGTAACAAGAAATAAAGTCTTTGAGAATGAAGGTAAATCCTAATCTGTCTCCTTTCCCATCATTTCAGTCACATTCACTTTATTTTGGAGCCATTTTCTCAGCAAAATTTCTCCCAGATGTATTGTTGAAGATAGTAGTATATCTCTGTAAAGCTGCTAACACTTCTTTTTCTCCTTCAGCTACATTATGATGGAAGAGGATTTTAAAAGTAGCTCAGCCCTGTGTTTTGGCCATTTTCCTCAAAGTTTTTAAAGTAGCCATTACAAATTCTCTCTGGGAGCTGAAATGTAATCACCTGTGTGTGATACAATCCAGGTGAATTTGTCACAGCATTTATAGGGCAACTTCTTTCCCTAACCCAATAAGAAGTTTCCTTCGAAAATAAATGTCAAATAATATTACTCATGCTCCTAAAAAGTTTTCAAGGGGAAATTAAAGATAAATTCAACTTTAATGATAAATTCAAACAGTCATGGCTTTTAGTCATTAGTGGTCTCTCTTTGTCAGTGAGAGTGACTATGTTTCTGCTTTATTTTGTGTTTTGTGTTCACAACCATTTTCCATGCTCCCTTACAGAAGAGCATGGATTTTTTAAACTGAGAATGTGTCTTTGATGTTTCCATATCTTAAGACTGAAGTTTTTTTAAACTTTAGTTTAAAATGAAATTTAATGCTGTACAACCCTGCCTCTCATTCCAAGTGACTTAAGCCATGCTTACTGTCATGAGTTACAGGACATGGTCTGCAGGTGAAATAATGAGATCAGCCCTGGTTACATGCAATATAAATCCAGGGCTGGCCTTTTCTGGGGGTAGCACAGCAGTAGCAGCAAATAATTACACCAAAGGAATTCTCAATGAGAAGTAAATATCAAGTTTCAGGGTTTTACCCAAAGGAGGATACTTGTCATTGCACTGGAATGGGATTAATTAAAGGCCATTTAAAAACTCATTTTCTCTGAGCTTTATGGAAATTATTATCCATCAGAGCCAAATGTGCTTCATGAGCACAATAAACACATATCTGTAGTCAACAGGAGACCGTGAGCTACTTGTGGAAGAGTGCAAACACTCAAGACAGCAAAAGATTCCCTTGGGCAAAAAAAAAAGAGAGATCCTCCTACTGTGGGGCGCAGATGAACTCTCCTGCTCACTTCTGAGGCTTCCTTGAAAACCTCCCAGCCACACACACTGATGTCCATGCATCCTACTCTGCTCTTGGCATTTAACAGGGTCACAGAGGGGAGTGATTGATAAAAAGCTCCTTGTTCTGGCCCAGTAACAAGTGTATAGTGGTTAAGAGCATTTTTCCATGAAGCTATGCTGAAGTCTACTAAAAAACACATGCACAGGCAGGTCATCCTGTAAATCCTATGGCAACTCTCTGCACTATGGATGGTTGGCTGAATTCAAATGTGCAAGGCATATACATTGAGAAACGTTATATTCAAATGGAGAAAACTTTCTAGAGATATTATTCACCCCCTGCTATGAGGAGATCATAGCAATCCAACAAGATCTGACTGCTTTGAATTATTATTATTCACGTACCATAGAATATGTATTTTTAAAGTAGCATTGTAAATTAATGTTAGCAAAACGTAATTTGTAATTTAAATGTAAATCAAAACTGACTAAGAATATAATTAAGCTTTGAATGCTCAGGTAGTATGTGCAGACTATTTTGTGGCAGGTTTTTTACTACAATTTTAAAGCATATTATTTACTCTGTATACCTCAATGCATATTAACTGTACAGTGCTATAAAAATGTAAATAATAATAAGACATTAGATTATTCACTGCAGAATTCTAAACTGATATACTTTTGTGAAACTGAAAACTGCTTCCTGCGGAGTTTATGGGATTCTTTAACAGTGCATGGAGGCTGACTCAGGCAGGGGGATGTTAGGAAGAAACAGTCCCCCCATAACTGGTGCTTCTGCTGCTTGAATGTAGTATTTTAGTAGAAATAAAAACCACAATGTCTTCTACTTTATCAAACAGCACAGCCATGTAGCTCTAAGTAGCACACACATTTATATTAGTATTTGCTTCAGCGTAAGGCAATCGCGAGAGTGTAGAGAATACATCTATCAGTCTATCCCCTTACTGAAATCACTGCGTGGTTGCATAAACATTTTGGCACTGGCCAAGCTGCTGTGCAGAGCTGTCACCACTCGCCTGGCCCACTACTCCCTCAGCACAGGTGTTTTCCCAGTGCTGCAACCACCTCTGGGCTGTGTTGTTATGCTGGACCGTGGGTATTAGTGAAATTATCTCAGTTAAAAAAAGACACAAACCCATGTATCTACACAGCAGAGACAACCACCTGTGAGGTTGAAATGTAATTCAGATTCTAAAGTAATAAAAATATTTTCTTACAGAAACAGGGGCTTTGTAGCAAAAAAGTAATTGCCAAGATTATGTGCTTGACAAATTTAGGTCATTATCTTTGAAACAAAGTTGAAGGTCTGATCAAAATGAAATTTAAAAAAAAAAAAAAA
>VWZN01019723.1:142537-226716 GCA_013396955.1 Regulus satrapa | reverse complement strand
AAAAAAAAAAAAGCCGAGACATATCTACTTTTTAAAAAAAACAACAGATGAGACAATTTAAAAATGCCTCTCTTGATCTCTGCACTTGGGGCAGCTATCAAATCCCTGCCATTCTCTTCCAGAAGGCAATGGGACCTCTTTGTTTCCTGTCAGCACAAGCACCCAGTAACTGGTGCTCCTGAGGGTGTCCAATACTGAATCTCAGCTGCTCTTCCCCACACTGCCTTGGCCATTGCTATGGAAGGATCTGGATCCCCAAGAGGCCAGGGCTGTTGGTCTGCCTGCTCCTGAATATCAAATATATAGATGTCTTCTTGCTCTTCAGTGACCAACTAGACAGATTTTGAAAGGAGAAAAGCTCAAAGAGAAGGTGCACAGGAAGGACAGGCAAAGGCTTTGAAGACCAAGGGTAGACTGCATGTGGCAGGTGGGTCCCAGCTGTTCTATCACTGCCCCCTTCAGCTGGGCAGGGGGGCAAAAAGAAAACAAAAGTCTCAGGAGTCGAGAGCAGGGAGAAATCACTTGCTAATGACCATCATGGGCAAAAGAGACTCCACTTGGAAAAAATAGTTTAATTTACTATCAATCAAATCAGAGTGGAGTAACAAGAAATGAAAGCAGATCCTAAAAACTTTCTCTCTGCCCCCACTTCTTTCTGGGTTCAACTTTACTCCCTAATTCCCTCTCATCCTCCCCCTGCTGCAGGGGGATGGGGAATGGGGGCTACAGTTAGTTCATCCCACCTTGTCTCTGCTGCTCCTTGTTCCTCAGGGGAAGGACTCCTCACTCTTCCCTTGCTCCAGCGTGGGGTCCAACCCTCCTTGACAGGCAGAAGTGAAATTATTACTGACAGCTAAAATACAGATTTTAATAACTACCTGAGCTCTTCTTTGCACAGACCCAGCAGGAGAACATCCTACAATGTGCAGTGTGTCAGCTGCTTTTCTTGAATTAAATGAAAGCTGAGACTTTGCAGCATTGGAAAGACGTTCAGTAGCTTTCAGCATTTGGCTCAAGAGTGTTTTCTTAGTATGAAGAGTTCATCAGGAATTTCACCTTGTATGAGGTGAGGACAGACAAATAGTATTCAAAGTGTAAATGATGTTTAAGACTGCTGAAATGGAAGAGGGGGCGAAAACAGAAAGGGAACAAAATATTATACAAGAATAAGAGGTGAATTAAGATGATGGCTTCTCTCTTCCCACACACAGGTACTGATTTCACATCCTTTCTGAGTTTGTATTTGACTGCTCACAGTGTGTTTCGGCATTGCTTTTATTTGTCTGTTGAGTAGAGAAATGGTTCAACCTCAGCACATGGACAAGCTTTGAGTATGGCTCTTGTGTAAGGGTTGTCCAGGCACAACTTTGATTGTTTGATCCTTGATGTAAAGAAATCAGGTCCTGTTCCAAGGCAAATGCCATCTGCTTTGAAAATTACAAAACAATTATTTTGGTTAGGAAATTCTGATGCTGCAGAGGTGATTGAAGTTTGAGTGGGGATGTAGAGCCAAGGGACACTGGAGAGATGTCTCCCATTTTGGCTACCATTTCTTCTTCCTTGAGAAAGGGTTGTGAGATATCTCTAGACCAAGACCCATCTGCCACTTTGTGGCACCTGCTTGTCCTGTCTCCTCTGAAGTCAGATATGCTGGCTGAAAAGCCAGAGAAATTTGTCTGCTTCTGTGAGTTGACCTCACAGAAGGTGATTTGGGGTTATGAGCCTCAAACTTCAGTTTCTGCAGTTGCTTCAAGAAAACCTTGTTTGGACTGATGTGGGATTTCCTAAAGACGTTCCCTAAACTCTGTTTTGCAGAATTAGTGTCTCGGAAAGGTGGGTTAGTTGCAGAGTGTGTGTGTTTGTGTGTGTGCCTGTGTCCGTGTCTACTTCACAATGCTGTTCAAACCAGTAAAGCAAGTCCCCCATCCCCTTCCCTAGCTAATCTAGAAACCTCCATGGACAGACTCTTCCCTGGCAGATGCCTGTCTCAGTTCTGTGCTATCCTCCTGGAAAAAGGTTTCTTTTCTGTCTAGTCCAAACCTCCCCAATAGTCTGCCTAACAAGGGATCAGCTGCCATGGCTTGGGAAGGTTTATGCCACTGGCCTCTCTGAGATGGATGTCTGTTGCCTGGTGTCTGATCTGCTTTGGCCATCATTGAGGAAGAGGAGTTCTTAGAATTACAGATTGATTTGGGTTTGAAGAGACCCTAAAGATCATCCAGTTCCAATCCCTTGCCATAGGCAGGGACACCTTCCACGAGGAGCTGGTGGCTCAGAGCCCCACCCGGTCTGGTGATGAACACTTCCAGAGATGAGGCATCCACAGCTTCTCTGGAGAACATGCTGCAGCGCCTCACCATCCTCACAGTGAAGAATTTCTTCGTAATATCTCACCTAAATCCACCCTCTTTCAGTTTAAAACATTTCCCCTCATCCTATCACTTCATACCCTTGTAAACGGTCCCTCTACACTTTTCTGTAGCCCTCTTTTAGGTAATGGAATATCACTCTGGAGCCTTCTCTTCCCCTGGCTGGACAGCCCCAACTCTTTGGCCTGTCTTCATACGAGGGGTTCTCTGGCCCTCAGAACATCCTTCTGGCCTCCTCTGGACTCCCTTCAACAGGCTGATGTCCCTCTCACGTTGGGGGTCCCAGAGCTGGATGCAGTGTGCCAGGTGGGGCCTTATGAGAATAGAGTGGAGGGGAGAATCACCTCCCTTGACCTGTGGGTTGACCTTCCTGCAAGACAACCCCTCTGTGGCCCCTCATCACCTCATCAGGTATGAGTTATCTTCATCAAATCTCCTGGTTATAAATTGCTTTCCCACAGGTTTCAACTTGTTGCAGCATATCTTTCTAAGAGGTAATTTCTAAGAGGTTGTGGCTTTGTGATCTTCCCTGCTCAGAAAAACTGGTGATTAGTTACATTTCTCCAGAAAATGTAGAAGTGTAGGTGGATGCTCATCCAAATAGCAGAGGGTATTGAAGAAAAGGTAGCACACTATAAGCCTGGTTTTTGTTTTCAGTGCAAATTTCGAAGAAACCTACATAGTACACTCTCTAAATCTAGCAGTCACATATTTAAATGCACAAAGTGTTATTGTTTATACACAGGAATGTTTATATGCAAATTCTGAATAATTCATCACCATAACAATCTCATCAGCTTATCTTAAAACCTTAATTTAGGCCTACACGCATTCAAATAGTTTGTTTTCCTGCTGAAACTGTCCTCCACGCTTTGCTACTCGTAGCCCTCTGTGTTTAAGCATTAAGCCTCCTGCAGGGAGTGGAAATGCCATTGCTGCTTTTCTGTATCTTCCAGAAGCACAGCGACTGAGGGGCACCGGCCACACCATTGACTCCATCAGGTAACCCAGGGCACATCCAGCTTACTGGCTGAGATCAGAAAAAACTGGCAAGCTTTCACCTAACAGGGCAAGAGCAAGGAGAGGAGAGAACACTGGAACACTTTAGATGTTTTCCAACTAAAACCTCCTCTTTTTTCCTTTGGCTTGTGCTTGGTTATTTTGTTTTCCCCTTTTAATTGTCACTGATTTAAGGAAGGTGGGGGAGAGGCAGAAAGAACAAATTTTTTTCACTTCAGTGAAATGTGTGACAAGAACTTTTCATCTCCATTCAATGCAATCACCGTGGTGCAGACCCTGCCATACTGAAAAAGTGTAGGAGGGTACTCCTAAGGTTTCCTCGTACAGCAGACAGTGTCAGAACAAAATACACCTTCAAAATGTACCTCCTGAGACTCTTCTAGAGAAGAATCCAGCCCTGGAAGGGAGAGAGGCAGTGTGCTGCAAGGCAGTCTATTATATCTGTGCTTTATCCCAGTTGCTTATTTATTTGTGGACTCTGACTCCTCTGGACGCAAACAGAAAGGATTCATCTTAACCAAACAGCTCTGAGAGCCACAAAGAAAGAAGAGGGGAGTAGTTGGGATAAGTAAAACGATACTCAGCAACAATCTGATTCCTAAGGAGTGAAACTGTGGATGCACTGAACTAGTTTGTAATTTAATTGTGTCTCGAGGGTGAATGTGCTCTTGTGCACTGACCCCTTCTCAGAGATCATGGGCTATAGGATCAGGAGCATCCTAATATGTGGCACCTGTGGCATGCAGTGCACCAGTAAATTGGAGTACTTCAATTCTGTTAACTGCTTTCACCTGTGAATAGTATTCTTCTCACTGGCAAGGCAGCCTGTCTGACCCATCCAGTCTTCTCAAGTTTAGGCACCACCTGGTGCAGAAATAAAAAGGGAAGGAAAAAAGGCTGAATGGACAGGAAAAGCTATAAAAGCTATTAGCACACAGTTTTGGCACAGTAAAACATCTTCATTCAAGCACAGCATCTTCCCCCTCTTTATTGCTGTGTCATCTTTCACAGCCTTATTTCTAATGAGATCATGGTTTCTGCTTTTCAGCTGGTGTGGGTTAGCAGATCCTCAGTGTGGCAGAGGTGCCCAGCAAAATCCAGCCTTGAACCTACTGTTTTGTTGAAATATGTTCCAGTCAGACATATCAGGGATGAGAAGGTGAAACAGGGTAACTGTGTTTTCTCTGGGAGCTTCCCCATTTGGGGCCACTCTTCTGGCAAGGGGAAACTGCCCAGAGGGAAAACCAGCCACTGTACTGCTGTATCTGTCATCTCTAGCTTAGTTTTTAAGTGCTAAAAGTATTCTTGATGCAGCAGGAGAACACAAACCGAGTTGTTTCAGAAGCCAAGAAGAGGAAACAAAGAGGAGGAATCACAACTAATTAAAAAATGCAATTTATCCAAGTCATGCACATAACAATCCCATTGAAGGAATGGTTCTCAACGAGGTATGAGTGAAGGCAGAGATGCCCACAGCTCTCTGAAGATACTGGCCCTATTGCCCTTAGTCTGCAGTGGGAGAGGATTAATGTGGAGGGTCTTGGGATGAGCTCAGTAAGAGTGGGCTGACATCAGATTGGACACTGTATAACACAGGCCAAAGACATCACAATGTGGGGGATAGAAAACCTTCAAACTATGTCTCTGCTAGAATGACATTAGATGCAAAATTTATAACTTGAGACAATTTGTGTTTACTCTGTTTATAACAGTCATACATAAATTGCTAACAAATATTTGTACTATTATTACTTGATTCATAATCATAAATAATAATTCACAAATACTAAAAACAATATTTCCCAGTGGTCACCAATGAGTTAACCTCTTTCATACACTGTGTGAAATAAGACTGAAGTACTCCATGGAAAACAATGCACATTTCAGGAAACACTTTTTGGTCTGTTCTTCTTCATCTCTAAATGGTGTTAGAAAAATAGTGGAAGGTGAAATTATTGAGGGGAAAGAGAATTTCTGCATCCAGAGAGATGGTAGTGCTTAGGTTCAGTTTGCTTAATAGCCAAAAGGAAGAGAGGGAGAGTTAAATGGATTTCAAAATTATGCTGATCAGAGAGAAAGGAAATTGCATGTTGCCATCACTAATGAAGGAGCCAGGTGACTTTCAAACAGACTGAAGCCACCAAACCCATATTCTGCAAGTTTTATCCATAGTGGTGGTACTTTGTGAGCAAACCCATTCCATTAATGATAACTGCACTTTTTTTCCTGTTTTATCCCAACGGTGCTGTGAGGATATTGAAATTTAAAACCCTACACTGAGTCCTGAGCCCCTCTGGGGTATAGCTCTGCTTCATGCAGAGATTAGCACCTGTGTGGCCACACAGACAGCTGGATTAAGAAAATAATACTGAACTAATAATGAAAGTTAAAACGAACAGGTTTTGGCTGAAAGTTACTATTGTTTTAGCAGCTGTGGCCACAGTAGTTATGAAGCCATAGAGCTAATGGAAATATTACATTCCTAATTATACCTTTCCTTAGAAGTTTGCATATGGATATCTGATAACTTCACAGCAAATCATTAGGGCCCTGAGAAAGGTATTTAAATGGAATATAACAGTGAGATGGGGAAAGAACTGTGCTTAGAAATGCTCATGCTCCCTGAGGATGTTCCTGATTTCTTTTTCCTCTCCAATTGCACAATATCAAATAGTCCCTAATCCTGCTGTGCATACAGTGTGCAATAATATACCTCCATAACAAGCAGCATTTACGGTGCTTGACATCTTCAAAGGTCTCTACAAACCTTAGCTAATTAATCTGTTTCAACACCCCTGTGGGCTAAGCATAATTATCCTGAAGAAGCTGAAGCAGAGGGGTTGAATGAGTTTCTGCAGGCCACAGAAAGCGAGGGGCAGAGGAGGGCTGGGAGTGCTGCTGCTGGCACACTCTGACCCCATGCCTCTCTTCTGCATGCCCTTACATGCCACAGACACTCAAGTACGTGAAAGACTGAGAAAAATGAGCAAAATGCACAACATTGTTAAGGTTTCTATATGGCATCATGTGGAATGGCTTGCCATTAAGGGTAGTTTTGTGTCTTGGAAGCAAGGTGACCCTAAAGTCACACGGTGACATAAAGTCACATCCCACTGCTCGATGCCATCATTAATGCNCCTAAAGTCACACGGTGACATAAAGTCACTGCTCGATGCCATCCTTAATGATGCACATGGGAAGCAGGAGATTATGCCTCAGAGTAAAAAACAAACTTAAAATACAGCATCCTGATTTGGATTTGGTGCATGAGTTTACAGTATCAGATACAGTTTGAGTCTATTTCCAAAGCTTGCCAGGGGAAGTTTTGCAGAATTTCTCTTTCTGGAAGCAAGTCCAGCTTCTACAGATATATATCTGTTGTGTTTATGAGAAGCTGGTGTTTGATGCTATTTAGCCCAAATTTTTTTGATTAATGTAGATATAAAAATTCAAGATCGTGTTCTGTAGCATGTGCCTTGTTGTTCAGTGAACTGCTTATTTTAGAAGAATAAGATATAAGATTTATTACCAATATATTTTTAATAGAAAGTTTGAAATTTTCCAATCTGAATTATTTTATCTACATTTTCTCTTCATATGTATGTTTAAATAAATGTGTCAAAGAACTACTTTGCCCTGAGATTTTTTCACAACCATGGATGCATTTAGAGGGGCATTTCTGAACTGCCTGAAGCAACCCTCCCTTTGTAGAGGGCAGGTCTGCCCTGGTGACCTCAGCAATGCAGATGAGATCTACATATCACAACTCCAGCATGTTCTCAAGCCCGTGCTTATACATCCAGTACTCTGATTTTCAAGGGTGCTTCATGCCTCACTATCAGAAAGTCAAGGGTGCTCAGCTCCTGCAGCAAATAAGCAGAAAACTATACAACAAAAGTGTAATTAGTGAATGAGTCATTAATTCTCATTATTCTGCAGCAGAATCAGAGCTGTTCCATCAGGGGGTAGCAGGTAGCTCTAACTGACTGTTAGCAATGTAAAACACATCCATCACAGTCACTTCACTCCCTCGGGGGAGCATCAGGGAAAGAAAGACAAGGATGCTGGAGCAGATAAGCACTGTGAGGCCCTCACTCTGTGAAACACTGGAACATGGGCAGTCAGTGAGGCTGACTTCAGCAGGCTGGGAAAAAGCACGGCCTTAGACACTCAGCATCAGCAAAATGTCAGTTTATTAAGATAACCAGGCCTAAGGGAAAGAAAACCCAAATTCCTTTAACTTATTACATGTATAATCCCCTGCTGCCTTTTGGTTGTGACTGTGGCCACATACCAGGCCCACAACATCATAATCCTGTGGGTTCTAATGGAGTTGGTCCTCATCTACCACAGGTGAGGTCAGGGCTAGCTCATGAACAGAACTCTGTGCCAACACCAGAACTTTTACATATGGTTTCATAATCAGCTCTTTATTAATTCCTTCTTCAAGGTTCCTAGGTTAAAATAAAATTATTTTTTTTATTTTCTAGCCCAGCACATTGATTATCAAGACAAGAGGTGGTTTTCTGCTAATTCCTGGTACTAAGAGCTGATCCAGCTGACATGCTGGATCTGGGCATCTTCAAAGGCTTCAAAAATTTTCAGAAAATATTGTATCAAAATCACTCCTGTTGGTTAGGATATACACTGACTGTGGGAAATCAAATTAATCCCTGTGTTTACTTTGGCCCTGTCAGTGGATTAATTCCCGGAATTACTTTAATCTATTGCCTTTGCTTTCATTTTCTATTAAACGGTTGTAAAAAAAGATCAATCGGGAAAAAATGATGCACAGATAAAGCAGGCACAGAAGCAGAACTAAGAATAACCCCGTGAACTGCTCTCACTGGACAGTATAAATATTCCTTTCAGGTTAAAAATATTTCTTTGAGGATACAGAGCCCTTAAACACCAGAATAGACTTCAGACAATGACACTTCCTCACAACCAAGGGAGTAACATGTTTTTGCCAGTAAAGGATATGCTCTGCTTTGCAAAGGAAACTCCTGTTGGCTAATTTCACCATGGAAACTCCAGGTCTGACTATAAAAAGATCATCTTATCTCCTGATAAATATCCTTATGCTGGGAATAGCAAAAAGCTAAGAGCAGCTGCTGTGAACCCCAAGCACAGGGGTAGGAGTCGATGTGGAGCAACCATGGGGACATCCTGGATCAGGCTGGTCTGCCTGGAAACCAGCACTGAGCACCCAGACATCTCCATGCCAAGAATAAAGCCCAGGCTAAAACCAGCCTTAGTGTCCCTCTGCCCAAATCCCCCATCCCAAAAGTGACCAATGCATTTCCCTTCCACTTTTGGGACAAACATGAATTGGCTAGATGTGGAAAAAAAAGGCACAGAGTTTTCAGCTTCAAGGGAACCTCTGACCAGGAGGTTTCTCAGATTGCTCCCTTGGCCACTGACTGTCTGAAGCTGCTTGTGTGGGGTGGTGGCACAGCAGTTGTGTGAGGGGATGGGCTGTGTGCTGGAGGAGTTGATTTCCTTGGATCCATTTGCAGAGACTTTGAAGTTGCTGTTTGCTCCTGGCACAGCTGCCTGCTTTGATGCATCTTTAACAAAGACATTTTCAAGTCCCCTAGGGGAGCAAATATAGAATTATATAACATAAATACAATAACATTAATTGTAATATAATAGTAGCCAATAATACATATATAACATAAATGATCAAATACACTTGATATGGTAGTTGAAGAGGACCAACGTGGTCACTAGAATATTTACAATGAATACTTTCACAGACATAATGGTTTCCAGGTTTAATGATGAGCTCTGCCCTGCTGTCTCTGTCAGACTGAGCACTGTTGAGGCACTGAGGGTGACAGACTGATGGCTGATGGCTGAACACACAGCTCAAATGAGTACAGGTTAGGGAAAGGCTGGTGCAAATTATCAGAAAGCAGACAAACTTGTGATAAGAATAACCAAAGAAAAATTAGCATTTTTCCTATGTAATCACAATCACCACAGTGACTTACAGCAACCAAAGGCAGTTTTACATGGGTTTTATCTTTCTTTTACTTCCTATTGTACTAGATGCTGCCACAACATCTTTGAATGACCTGAACAGTGTCAGAATGACCAGCAGGACTAGTTGGTCTCCACCACCCCTCCGTGAAAGAAGAGGCAGCATTTAGGAAGAAGGAGGCCTGTAGGCCACAGTACTCTGCACAATTAAGCAGACAGATATATTGTACCTCTTGGTTTTATATTTCAGAAAATCCATAATAAAAAATGGGGTTTTTTCCCCCTCTAAATTAAAAACTCCAAAGCAAAGAAAATAAATGATTTGCAAGTGTTCAGGAGTGCTGAAAATTATTTCACAAAGTGCTTTAGGCTAATTTTGTAAACCACAACAATAGAGGGGGTAGAAACACACTTTCATCTTATTTATTTCTCTCCATCTTTAAATGCTGGGTTAGTTAGGGTAAGTTTCTCTTTCAAATCTGCTCAGCATGACATACACTTTCTTGGTTATGGTGTCTGACCACACAAGTACAGACACAGACATGCCCAATGAGCTTATGATCTTTCTGTCCCATATTAACATCGTGCCAAATTTGGCATCACTTTTCCACCAAGCTTTTCCCTTCCAGTGGTGCAAAAACCAAGAGGGTTGACTTCCCCTCCACCTGGGACTGAGTTTTTCTGTGTTCCTGTAACAGGACGAGTAAATTCATGTGAAAATGAAGAGGGATATGCTGCAGTGTGCTGTACCCAGCACAGAGGCTGCTGGGCAGATGGAATGACACACATCATGTGCTCCACTGGGCTGAGGATCGCATGGCTCGTCAGCACCTTTGAAAGCAGGTGAAGCTCCACTTCAGGCAGTTGTGGGTCTCTAACCCCAGCAACCCCCTCTGTTGTGACCACTTCCAATGTCTCTTGTGAGTCCTCCTCTGGCAGAAAAGTACAAGCAGAGAGCTGTACACCTTTGAGGTCTCAGTCATTGTACTTTTTTTTTTTCTTTTTTTTTTAAATTTTTCTTTTTTTGTGACAGGAAGTGGCCAGCAGGTTTAGAAACCTCAGCCTTCCCCCTCCTCTCCTGATCATGCTCCCGGCTTAGACAATTTCTGGCAATTTCTCTTGGCTTCTGCCTGCAGCAGAGGGTGTGTGCCCCGGGCTGCCTCTGTGCACGCTGCAGAGATGAGCACCTCCAGAGGGAGCATTCGCCCCATCTTAAAACACCATCCACACCAGGGCAGGAATCTCCTTTCACAATTTCAGCTGGTGAAAAACACGTGAAATGCTCTCACCCGAGCTTAGAAGTGCCAATGCTTTGGTTGGCTTTTGCATGTCAGAGCGCGTAGAATTGGGGGTGAGAAATTGCTCTTTCCATGCTGCCAGAAGGTAAAGCAGTCCAGGAGGGACTGTGGACACCTGGATGCGTTTACAGGCGAGTGACAAGAGCTCAGTCCCTGCTCACTAGTGACAGATTTCTCACTGTATAACACATGAGTGGAGTTTTGAGCAGTACCCGAGTCCCGAGGCGGAGCGTGTGATATTTGGTTGTGTTGAGTTGCTGCTGAGGCACATACAGACTTGAGAAGATTTGCAGGTCCAAGATGCAAAGGGAATCCCTCCAGGAGGGAGGATAGAGCTGCTCCATATAACTTGGTGGCATTTTGGGGTGACCTGCAGCTGGATTGCAGATAACCAGACCCCTGAGAGGCACCAGCAGGAGGGCACAGCAGTTCTGCCATATGTGAAAGTAGTTCCTCCTCAGCTGGCAGGAACTTGTTTTTATGGGGTACTCACTTAGTCCCTCATACCAGTGGCACGCCCTTAAGTTTACAGTGATGTCTTACAGTGCTGTAAAACATGAACTTCAGTTTCACACTTCAGATTGATTTATGTTCCATGCATTTTGTGCTTTATGGGAAGTACATCAGGAAATTGTGATTCATCATTTTACTGGTCTCCAGTTGATATAATATTTTTTTTGTATGTTTATTTATGGGGAAAACAAGGAAGACAAGACTGAGATTGAGTTCTTCTGGAGCAGATGAGCTGAATTCTGCAATTGTCTTTGTAGCAAATATTTTCTTTCAGCAAATTTAATTTAACTAGTGCAAGGGCAGGAGCATTCACTTCAAAGAGAGGAGAAAGTTCAGTGTTATGCAGTAAATCATCCCTTTTTTCAATTGTTTGAATCATATGTCCAGAAGAACAAAAACCCCCCAAACTTTCATTGTTTTTCCCAAGTTCATAAGGAAATTGTGCTGTGGTTTTAAATGTGATAGGGAAACTATAAGATTTTTTACTTTTGTTTCAAAAGAAGTAGAGACTTAATAAAACCAGAAGACCCACAATTTTGGTGATATACAACTAGTTCTACATCACTGAACTCCGTGATTGAACAAGACAGACAGAAGATCCAAAGAAAATCTTTTCCTGTGTGACATTTATACCTCTGCTCAAAATTCACTCTTCAGGGATGTCTACAAAATGTGAGACCATATTAACTGTCAAACAGGTATGAAACAAATGTGTAGAATCTTCTGGAAGTACACAGGCTAAAACTGAGGAATTGTGACACCCTCTAGTCTTCCCCAAGTCTGTCCCGTCCCTGTTGTCCATCACTCTTTGGCTCAGGCAAGAAGTTTCCCTGTGCTGGTTTCTCTGGCTGCTATAGAAAAGGCTTGCTGAGATGCAGGCCTGGGAATGGCAGATCTCTGGTTGCATTTATTTGCAAAGTAGCTAAAAGCAACAAACAAAGTAACCAGGTTCTGAAGGATCCTTCTGGGACCCAACAAGAATTTTCAGCTGGATCCTGCAGCCCCCATCCAGAGCCCACAAAAGAGAAATCCAAACAAAAGAATTCACCGATAGTTTTATTCTGGGGCAAGGAGTTGACTTCCTGCAAACTGAGGCTGATGGTAGCTGCAAAAGGTCTCGTTTTGGACAGAAATTTTAGAGGAATGAGAGGCAGAGGAGCTGGGCAGGGAGTGCTCAGGAGGACCTTGGTTCCTAGTAGGAAGAGAGAGCATGGAGGAGGATGAGGGACACAAAGTGAAGAGCAAGCACCAGGGTGAGGAGGGGGAGAAAGGTGTGACCAAAACCGAAGATGTCTCCAGCTACAGAGGAAAGAGGAGGGCTGCAGGGCTGGGGTCTGCATGGTGAGCTCCAGCTCTCACAGGGGCAGAGGAGGACTGGGATGTCACAGGGCATCCCTGTCACTCAAAGCTTCTACTGAAAAAGAGTTGGAGGCAGTGGGGGCATCTTTCATGCTTGCTTTCTTGCTTTCCTTTGAGACCCATCTCTTCCCTCTAAAAGACAGAACCACAAGGTGCTTTACTGGGCTCAGTGCTTGCTCAGGAATCCCTGGAACGTTAATCCCCTCTTTGTCAGACCATGTTTGCTAAGAGACTTCCTTGTGAGATGCCTGCACAGGGCAGCATCACAGTTCTCACAAGAGCTCTGTGAAACCCTGGGAGAAATTCATTAAAGCATCTCTGGGGTACTGTCACAGAACTAATAGCACCCCCCTCCCCCTTCTTTTTCCCATCATCTTACTCTCCACAAACCTTCCCTGATATTATAAAAAGAAGATGGGTCCTCCTTACAGTTTCTGATCGTTACGTTTTATAACTTAATCGGAATATCCTTCTCTTAATAGAATCTGTTATAACAGCTTTGTTCAAAAATATCAATCCTAAAAAAGTGCTACAGGAATTTCTATAAAAGTTCTGAGGTTTCTTCAATTAGTTTTTAAAGAAGTCCTGAAGTTCTCGCAGGGTGGGCACTTCCAGAGAATTATGGAAAAATAATCACTATCTTGTAATTGAAAGTAAAAAAGCTCATAGGTGCTCATTAAACCCTCAGTTCTGCCTCTACAAACTGTGTGATTTCTGGGAATTTGGATGGAAGCAAGTAGGATAGTCCTTATAGCAGGGTAGCGGCAGGAAATATGTGACTTTAGAAATTTATCAATTAACTTACATTTTGACAGAAACTGGTCCAAATCATGTTGATATCCTTTTAAAATCCCATCCTAATGTATTAGATAATATTGATTTCCCTGCAGGTTTGACCACATGTCCACTACACAGACATGTAAGCAAATTATAACCTACTTTCCCATCAACTCTGCTTCTACTTAGATTACTTCTTTCTCACCCATGCTGCACACAATAATTTTCAAAACAAAGTGAATAAACTAGCATAAGCATTTAAGTGTGTTTCCACTGATTCCCATACTTAAATTAAACATGCAAATGCAAACATTAAAAGGAATGACTTATTCATGTTCTTAGGCAAAGCATACATATTAAATTAATGTATGTGTATCAAAGAAGACACTAAGTGCTGACTCTTGGAAAGCCTGTGTAAGAAAGTGTGCTACAGACTGTTCATTTAATATTTTTTATTGCTTAATGTGAAACTTAGAAAGACTGACTGTATTGATTCTCTCTTAAATATTTGTCAATATATTCTCTTTTAGAGTAACCTCCTCATTTCCAAATGTATATTTAATGAAGTATTATTATACTCTCAAACATTTTAAGACCATATTTCACATTAACATCTATACAAGGGAACAACTTTGATGTAGCATGTCAGATGGAAAGTTATCAGTAATACAAAGCAACTAGGTAGGATTGCATGTACAAAACTTCACCAATACAGAAAAATTTATTTTTAAGAATGACAGAGATTGGTTTCAATTTTCACTTTTTCTTTGAATCTTGTTTTTGTTTGTTGCTCTGGTGAAAATTCTGTGTACATGCATTTTTAGATCTCTTTATGCCACAGGAGAAGACTGGGAGGGGAAATTATCCAGTGATGTTTTTTGTGAAGTTCCTTCTTTTGTCTGCCAAAGAGGTGAAGGCTTAAGTGATCTGCTGTTTAAGTCTCAGAGTTCCTAGCAAGAAAAGGTGAAAGCTTGTCAAGCTTACAAAACCAACAAATAGCTCAAGGACAGAGCTGGAAAGGATCATTTTGGCACATTCAATTACTGGAAAGCTTTCACAGGAGGAAAATTGTCTTCAGTGGCTGAACTGCCTTTATACATGGAGAATTAAAGTGCCAAGGTTAAGGCTGGAACAGACTCAAGTTATCTCACCCAGGTTAATAGGTAGGAAAAGCAAAATGGAATAAGTGAAGAAGAAGGAAAAAACCAACAGAGCTAAGATAGGAATCTGCAAAGCAAGGAGAAAACACAAAGTTGTATTCACAAGATGGGTGGCCAGGTAAGCAAAAGGCAGTGGAATAACTTCACTTGCAAAAAAATTGAGAGAGGTTGGAGTGCAAGAGCTGATTTCTTGAAAACTGAGCAATGACTCCTTGCAGTGAGGTGCAGGAGCCAAATCTTCTGGTGCAGGACCAGAAACCAGGCATTTATAACGTAGTGGGAAGTTCCTTCTGGCTGGAGTACAGCTTTGAGAGCACGGTAGAACACAGGTAGGCAGGTAGGGGTGACAGAAAAGCACTGTACATTATTGATGTGGTAGTGTGTGCAGGAAAAACATGATGTAATAAAATTAATCAGGGTCAATTGGCCTCTTGAAAAGCACTATAAATCTTCATGTTACTACAGCGGCAGCATAGATCCACTAAACCCTCTAGATAAAATGTCTGTTGTTATGGGACAGTAGAATAGTATTAAACAGTCATCAGAACTGTGGGAGACCTCTTGCTCCTGGAGATATATCCAAGTAGAATGATATCAGTAATAGCTACAGGCTTCAATAATGAGGCTACAGGTGATGACAGCTCCATTTTTCCTGATTCTGAACTGCTGGCAGACATATTTAAGAACATATTTATTGAGCTTTCAGGAGGTAGTGCTAATTCAGACACAGTGAGGATGTTATCAAAGAGGCAGCTGTAGAAAATAGCCCTGATCAAGCAGATCGCAGCGCTTTCTGAAAGGGAAGATAAAACAAATCCTGTGCTTTTCTGCCTTGTGTGCTTGGCTTTTTTTAATCTCAGAAGAGTGATGGAACTTGGAGACTTGGCTGCAAAGGAGATTCTTGAAGTCAAAGATACATAACTGTGCCTGCATTTTGGGATGGAGAAAAAACTCATTAAGAACTCCAGACCCAAGTGGTGAAAATCTGACCAGAAAGGGATATGAGAAGCAGGCAAAGAGCCTACAAGAAATGGAAAAAAAAGGGGCTGACTAACATGGAAAATTGTACCTTATAGGTCAGAAATTGTGGGGAGAAAATGAGACCTGTTAAAAGCTGTGTTACACCTTGCAAAGGAAATTAAAAACACATTGTAAAATATTCTTTAGTCATAGAAACAGAGAGAAAAAGAGGAATTTGAGGTTGTTATACAGTAATAATTGGGTGTTGGGATAAAAGACAACCTAAGTATGGGTCAAAAAACGAAATTAAAACTTTGCTTCAGTTTTTAGTCAGCACAGTGACATGCCAAGATGGTGTGACTCAGGTGAATGATAAAGCATTTGGAGCAGAAAAAAAAATAAAAATCAAAGGCATTAATCTTTTTGGACAAAGACAGCAATCCCATCTCTATCCAAAACCCTGACAGAACCAACACAGGAACCTGCCCAAACTAGTAAATTGATATGTTACCTCAGGAACAGATGTTGGGAGAAAAACAAGAGTGTCTTTTATATTTTAGAAAGCATGAAAAATTTTGATTTAGCATAACACCAACTGTTAGTTTGATTTCAACAGCTGGCAGAGATAGACAAAAAGAGTATAGTTTAGCACAGCTTAATCCAAGGTAGATCTCTAGCCTGCTCTATCTCTAATAAGCTAAATCGATTCTTAGCAGAGAAAATCCCCAATGTTTTTCTCATCTTAAGTAAAGTATTTCATACAGTGTCACCTTAGAAACAACTAAAAGAGGAACAGATCAAAGGCAGGTGAAGAAATGGCTAATATGGAAATAGGAGCTAAAGAACCTATTGGGATAAAAGACAACCATTTAGGATGCTACTAAAATATTGATCTTGGAATCAACTTTTCCTTTTATATTTGTGAGCTCAACAAAAACATGACAATGCTAATGTCAGTTGTCACTGACAAAGACAGAAGAATCAAAATACAGCTCAGAAAAACCTGAAAGGTTTTCAGGATTATAAGAATAAGTAAACGATGGATTTTCAAGGACAGAGCCATGAACTAAATATTTTTTTGGTGGTTTTGCTGCAAGCTTGGAATTAATCTGTTGGTGGGCAAGAAACTTTAGTGAATTAGCTGACCACTGCTGCCTTTAAGCCTTTAAGCATAGGTAACTATGGTGAAGAAAAATGTCAATTTGGTGTTTGCAGCCTTAGATTTCCCTAATACTCAGTGACAAAAAATGAGTCTCTGCAACATCCTATTATAAAATGAGAATGACCTGTGTATGGAACTTACCTTAAACTTAGATTACAAAGTTTGAATGTCTAAAGTTGGATTAGATAAACATCCCCAAGAAATATTTGGCATGAAAGCCCTGCTTCACGTAGTGTGGTGTTCATCCTGTGCAGTGCTGCTGACCTTTTATTGAAGTGATTCATGGGAAGTAAGGAAGGCTGTAAAAGCCAGACAAAAGTTTCAATTATTTTTTAAAGCATCGAGTGTCTCAACCCTGTCTTTGAAACCCTTCTGCTGCCTGCCTTTTGAAACCAGTGGTGGTGGTGGTGGGGAGCTCATCCCCAGCAAATGCTGCTGTGGGTGGAGGCTCTCCTACAGTAACATTCCCTGGGTAAGAGTGACCGCAGGAATTAGTGCCCAAACAGCAGCTGAAAACTTGGCACACATGGGCAGCCACACCCCCAAGGTTTAGGGTCATACTTTTGTGCAGCTGGTGCCCATACTGACGGCTGCATTGCGAAGATGGAGGCGCTGGACTTAGCTGAAGTCCAAGGAGGTGGGTTGGGCACAAGCATAAATGCTCTCGATTTATTTGAATCCCCTTTTCCTAGAGAAAACTAAGGCAAAGAGGATACAAAACACACGTGCTGCCAGCCTTCCTTATCCAGTAGGCAACGGGGCCCACTGTGTGTTAGGAGGTCGGTTCGGCTTGCAGGAAAAATTGGGGTACGTTACCCTCCTCTGCCATTAGCAAAGATTGTGGGGAATTCTAGGGAATACCACGGGAAAACTCTGGGCACTACTGCAAAACAAAAAAAAAATTAGTTTACAGGTGAAGGTTTATGGATGAGGAGGAAACAGCCAGGATCCTCCAGTGGAAAGCAATCATTTGGGACTGCAAATCAGCAACTACACTGAGAAGGTAGAAAAACTGTTGAGCATACCGCACAGAGGCTTGGGAATAAAGTCATCCTGCACCAAATTCCCCCGGCACAGTGAAACCCCCCCTGAAGAGTGCTTTGAGGAGAGTTTGGCTCTCCACTGCGGTGTTGCGGTTGATCTTGGAGCACCTGCCCTCATGATTAGGCGCTAAATTCTGCCTTGCCATCTCTCATCAGGCCAACTAAGACCAACAGGGGCAATTAAATGCTGGAGGAAAAGATAAGGATCACTAATCAACTTGCAAATCGTCTAATCAAACCACGCTGTTCGCATCCCACTGTTCCAGTGGATTTATAACTATAATTATCCTATTTTAATTTTTTCCCAATCAATTTTACATGAGTATTTATTTTTGTGCACTAAACATATTGTCCTCCATAGACTCAAGGAGTTTTTTATAGTCGTGCTTCTTAAACAGCCACCTTGCATGGCAACTCTTAACCTTGATGCATATATAGACAGAGACAAAAAGCATTTCTAGGGTATGGCTCATTGCTACAATGAAGTATTTTTTGGTGTGTGTGCATATGTAGGTGTTGCTTACATATATACTTACTTTTCGTAAGGGATTTTGTGAAAAATCTAAATATTAGTAGACAATTTAGCTGCCCCATAAGAGATGACAGATTAAAAGATATATTATAAAAGATAGCATGAATTTTTTCAGAATGGTTTAATTTTCAGAACAGCTAAAATCCTTACATCTTCAGTGGTTTCGTTAGACCCTGTGCAGGCCTTCCCTTTCCATATCAGCTATATTACATATTGCAAGAACAGTGTCAATGAGGAGACCACTAGCATATACTTAGGTTACCTAATATTTTGTATTTTAAAGGTTTTTAAAAGAACTTTTGGAAGAGCTCTTTTCTTTTTCATGTGGAACATCTCCAGCAGCAGTTATCACAAGGTCTCTCAGACCTCTGAAAAATCTCTTTTGACCTGAGGATGTTGAATAAAATCAAGAACCCTTTCCATTTTTTTGTTCCCCAGGACAGAGCCCCTTCATGTCTCAGAGATGCCATTTCAGGTGAATCCTGTCAGGTGGGATAATTAAAAATGGAGCCTCTTCCTCATCACTTCCACTCACCAGCTGTGAGAACATATTGGGTATACAGAAAAAGTGAGGTAGGTATAGGTTTGGGCCTATATTTCTGCTGACTCTTATAGCAGCGTGGTTTAATGACTTTTGATAGGATCCTACAGATTACATGAGCTCTTGAATCCTGGCATGAGTTTTCTTAGATAAGCACTGAAATTCTTGGCAAGAAATTAAGAAGATTCACAGTCAAAAATGGGATGGAAGCCACTGAGTTTTTGAATTATCCTTGTAGGAAAATATAGACCTGTCCATTGTACTGAGACAATGTGCTAAGGATAAAAATAGAATGAAAATTATTTCTGTACTTACAGCTTGTCCAAAATAATATTAATAACAGAACGCTTATCAGGCTTGCATTGTGTGTAAAAGCACAGAAAATTTTAGTTGTTCTAAGCATATAGGTTTGGAGCAAAGAAAGGGAACAATTTTACACAGCTCTGAGTCTTCACCTTTATGGTGCACTATTCAACCTGCTGGGACAATTCCCCCCATGAGAAAAACCCCTTGTATTGACTTAACAGCTTCAATCCCCAGCTAAGGCTTTCTTCATTGCAATAAGAGAAGCAAGGGTCATCACACCAAATATCTCAGGAAATTACAGAGCTTTAGTAAAAAGAAAATAAATCCCACCTTTTAAATCAAGAAGCTTTTGTGACCATTTGTGTTTTCCATATGTGCTCATACTGTAGGCTGAGGCCAAAACATCTTTACATCCCTAGTCTTAAAGCTGAAGACGTAGCTGTAACACATCAAGCACAGCTCCATGTTGCTACTGGAATAAAAGCTTCACCAAGCTGCCAAAAATAAAAATAAAATGTATTTCTATATTCCAAACGGTAGTGAGAGATGACAAATTGTTGGCAAAGGCAGCAACTCATTAAATCAATAAACTACACAAATTCCAGCAGAAACCTGGAGAATGCCATTATTGAAAAATAAAGCACAGCCACTGAGGCAGCTCCTGCAGTCAACCACACCACACGTTTAAGGCAATTCTGCTCTTCATGGGTTCAGGGAAAGTTAACTAGGAATAAAAAAATACGTGGAAGACATACAAAACTGCAGCCTCTGCAGGCCAGATTTTACAGCTTGACTGGGGGTTAATTCAGATCAGTGCTTATGGAACAGAGTGTTATGGCTGGGGCCCTCTGCTGCAGCTTTACAAGCAGTAAATTCAGAAATACAAAATAAATGTGGAGACTCTATAGCCCATAGCTCCTATCTAACTTGCAGCCAGCAGAGTTGAGTGCTTCATGGGACTTACCGTGTCTGGATCCAGCTGTCAGAGGAGGCTGAATATATATGGGAGATGGGAGCAGGTAAATCTCCCCCAGGGACCCTGGGAACCCCAAGGGCTGCCTGCTGCAGTGCTGGGCACACTTGTACTGGCAGCTAAATCACACCAAGCTCCCAGATGGATAATGGGATTGTTAAATCTGCTCAAACAATAACAGTATATAGTCCTGGACAGACTTAAAAGAAATAGTTGTTTCTTTTTCTGAGTTCTGCTTAGAAAAGAGTCTTCCAAACCTACCTAGTTTGGCAAAGTTTTTCACTAGGAGAATGATCATGGTCTCCCCCATGATGTTTGCCTCAAGAAAACCATGTGTAAACTGGAAACCATCAAAAATCTTAACACTTCCAAACTCACAAAGCAATTCAATGTAATAATAAGAAGTGGAAATCTCAGACTCATAAAAACAGTGGGAAGCCAAATACATTAAAGAAGTGGATGTTTATAGTCCAGCACTGAAACAGCAGATACATGCCCACAGTATTTAAAATGTGTGATGGATTATCTACTGTCAGTCACTGCAGTAGGATCCAGATAAAGCAATGATGTGTCTAATGGGACAGGGCCATGAAAGCAACACTGGAATTCAACTAAAGAAAAAACTCAAAATTATGGTAGAGGGTTACATTTTCATTGATACTTCATTCATCAATGATTGGGATAGCTACCTGCACCCCAGTAGGCCTCTAAGCTATTTATATGCCAGAAAGTTAAACCCTTAGAAACACATAATTTTAAACCCCTATTCCTACAGAAAGGTCTTTGTTAAGGACAAGCTACAAGATATTCCAGAACAGGGATGTAAAGCTGTATGTACACCTCAAGAGAATTCTAAAATGTTTGGTGACGTGCAAGTAAAAAATTTTCTAAGTACGATGAGATAAACAGGGTGTTCTGAAGACAGTGGTATTGCATCAGTTAGGAATTCAGCCCAGCTTCATTATTTGGAAACATGGCAAAAAAATATTACTGTAACCATTTGCTTAGGGGTTCAATTAATAAATATTTATGCAGCTGTTTCTGCTACATGCGGTTTATCAGTAGAATGTCAGTGGGTATGAATGATGTAATTTAAAACCAATATATATTTAATGGTCAGTTCAAGGATAAATTGACCTGCATTATGCAATATATGTTATTAATGTGATTCCATGATTTTTTACTAGGAGGTATCTAGATACATACATTTGTTGGAAATGCAAGAATTTGTTTATTTGATGGTTTAACTGCTTCAGATTAAAAAGTAGAATTATTATGAAAAGGCTTTGAAGAACACATTAGTATTTTGGGATCTATTAGGTGTGTGATTTGATGTGAAAAAAGTATATTTTGAAAAACAATATGCCATAAACATCTTTATTTGCATTGCTTGGAAGTAATGCAGTGTCATTTTATGTTGAAGAGTGTGCTGAGAGACCTCAATCTGCATCTCTCTTGCCAGGTGCAGCTTCCATCTCCAAAGAGGTTCATTTTGAAAATAACACCCATGTTAGAGCCCTAACAATGTCCTGGGATCTCTCTGAGGAGGCGACTCTCTAGCAGAAAGAAGGACACTGCCTTTGCCATTCCCATTGGCTAAGACGCTGGAAAGGATTTTGGCAAGACCTGGAAAGGAACTACATGGACCCTGTTTCAAGCAGT
The DNA here is from genome assembly GCA_013396955.1 of Regulus satrapa. Classification (NCBI taxonomy): domain Eukaryota; kingdom Metazoa; phylum Chordata; class Aves; order Passeriformes; family Regulidae; genus Regulus; species Regulus satrapa. The sequence continues at coordinate 205,053 of VWZN01019723.1, read as the reverse complement.
CTGGTTTCCTTGCCATCCCTACTACCTGAACCAACTAAAGGCAGCTGTGAAGGGAAGATCTGAAGCTGTCCCCCTGATTCAAATCTTGCACATCTTCTCCAAATGCTGCTTCTGCCCACCAGCCCTGCTGAATGCTGGAATCTTACCTTAATGAGCCAGCATGGTTTTCTACCTAATTCATTGTCCCACCATAATACAAAGGAGCTTGTCTGCAGACTGGATCCACATGAGCTGACCCAGCTCCAACCAGCAGTAAATGTAGGAGCTGTTTCATGCACATAGCTTAGTCACTCTTAGTATTTCAGAAAGATATCTGTTTCTCCACAGTGCTAAAATGCTGAAGTCAAAGGTACCACCATTGCTAATAGTCCTGGGGCTGCATATTTTTCCCCAGCATGGGGAGAAAAATGTATGCATCTTACATTGTCTGTGGGAGTGAAACTAGAAGTAGGTGCCCACAGACAGACACTTCCTCTTGCTTCTCATTCTCTGAATTAGTTAATTTTTATTTTTCTTACTTTTTATAAGGCAAGTTTTCTGTTATCGATTAAGCTTTTGCTTCAAGAATGTCATCACCAGACCTCCCACAGCTGTTATTTATTAAGGACACAGAAAACACCGTTTGTATTTACAGCTCCAGTGGCCACCAGCCAGCCTTGCACCTCTGCTCCAGGGCTGGGCACAGCTGCACAACTTCTGCAAACCAGGGCTACGTTTGAAAGCCTGAAAACTCCTTTGCACTGTTTGTATTTGTTTCACCATATTTATTGTTTCTAACTTGGCAACCAACCATGCAACCATGTAGAAGTATCAACTCTATTGGCAGGCAGTCTCTGTTAAACAGGGTGACATAACAATACCAGCCTCGCTGCAATGCAGCAGCCAAACTTAACTTCTGTCACAGCACAGAGAGCTTCCTAGCTGTTTCCTTCTTGAGAAACATTGATAAGTGGTTTAAAAGTGTGTATCCATACTGATGCTTTATAAACTGTAATATGAGAACTACCACTGTAGGCGATGGGGAAGGGGAACATGGTTTCCTTGAGACAGGTTTGAAAGCAGCTGCTGTGGCAAGGGAAGGTGCATCAGCAATACCCTGTGCTGTAGCAAACCTCCACAGAACCTTGTTTTCATCTAGCCAGCACTAAGGGTGCTTAGAAAAGGAAATGGGAACTGATATGAAAATCTTTTCCACTTTCCAGACAAGGAACTCCCAACTGTAGCATTTTTTTAACTCTCATAGGCCCTACAATATACACAAGTACACATGCAGTTATGGGAGTATGGGTATAGTGTTTCAGTCAGGCTTCTATCATTTTGTGAGTGAGGCATATTTGTTTATCACACTGCTCACTACAGGCATGTAACCCAAATATGATCCAAATGATTGAAATTGGGAGTTCAATTATAGATGTTCCTAATAAGTTGAAATTAGAGAACTGGAATGTACTTCCTAAGAGTGGGTGCTACTGGCAGCACCAAGAGCTTACACCACAGAAGCCCAAGCAAATTTGGATAGGCCATATCACAGAATATAATGTCCTGGGTTGGAAAAGATCCCCAAGGGTCACTGAAGTCTAACTCCTGGTCTTGCAAAGGACAAACCCAAGAGCCACGTGTCCAAGAGGATTGTCCAAATACTTCTTGAGCTCTGTCAGGCTTGGTGCTGTGACCACTTCCTCGGGGAGCCTGTTCAGTGTCCAACCACTGTGAAGAACCTTTTCCTGATATCTTACCTAAGTCTCTCCTGACACAGCTTCATGCTGTTAATCATGTGAGATCCTATATACACCTGACACCTCCACGCAGTCAGACAGATGATTTCCTGCCTCAGCAGCCTCCATGCCAGAGCACACATCAGGTCTTCCCCAGCACTGAGATACTGGTGGCTGTCACCATTGCTTCTCAGCCATCAATAGCTTTTCCATTCAGCAATACCTGAGATTAGATAAGAGATAAGAGTAAAAAGGAAACTGCAATTTTCCTTGTTGTCAGCTGTTCCCAAAGGGTCCTATAGTGAAAATCCTCAGTTAAGATATTGCCTTCTTCAGGTGCTTTACTTTGTGTGTTTAGGGTTAAAGGGCTAGGCGACAAAAGGAGTTAACACTCCTGAGGAGGGCAGGGAAGGTGAATGGAAAAGAGGACCCAGTTTGTCATATACACTCTGTAAGCAACAGTTTCCTGCCCAATCACTGTGAACTGACCACAACAACCACATCTCCAATGAACCTCATGCTCTCCTGATGATAAGCATACCAGACAGGAAGAATGTGACATACCCCGAGGTTCAGCGACAATCAAATTGTGATTCATAAATAGAGAGTTTCAAAGAGAAGTAGCAAACATGATTTTTTTAATATCTTTCTACCTCAGAAAAAGACTGAGAAACATATTCTGTTTTTTGTGGTTCTAGCAGGAATGTTCTTCATTATACTATTCTGAGCTAGGCCCAGAGAATGTTTAAACAGCATGTAAAGCCATCCTCAAGCCCTGCTTCTTAATACAAGACATTCCCAGAATGTGATTTTTGAGTGGAGAGCTGTGACAATTGCAGCTACATATTAAATATTGAGATATAGAAATAATTAATTTTACTTATTCTCAGTCTTCCCATGTATTACTTTACCTTCCTTAATGATGAACTGTTTGGAGCCAGGAGAGCACAGCAGCATTTGTGTGGAAAGTGCCAGGCAAACCCAGGGAGAAGCAATGTCGTGGCTCTGCCAGTCTGGAACACACCAGCAGCATCTCCCCAGCACTGGGGAGTGCTCTGCAGCAGCTGGTCAGCACCTGGGACATCCAGACCATTGACATCAGGGGGTGCCGTGAAGACCTGGATCATATTTTCCACCTTGGGTTTTTTTTGTTGTTGTTTGTTTGTTTGGGTTTGTTTTTTCTTTTGTTTGTTTGTTTGTTGGGTTTTTTTTGGGGGGGGGAGGTTGGTTTTGGTGTGGTTTTGTTTGGTTTTTTGGGGTTTTTTTTGTTTTTGTTTTTTACATTGCCAAAATGTGTATGCATTGTAGCTGTTCTTTCTCTTGGTGGTTACACCCTATCCAAAGAGTGATGGAGAGCCAGACATGAGCGCAGGTCTCTGTTTGCCAGGTTGAAAGCTCTCTGCTACCCAGCAGAGAGCACTTTTTCCTTCACAAGGAAAATTCTGGGCTAGACTGTTTTGTTTCCCTGTGTGCTACAGAGCTACTCCGCCATGTATGGTCTCCTGTGTGGGTGGAGATAATCTCTGTGCCGTTGCCAGCACATTCTTAACTCTTTTGAAGCTAAGGGTCACATACAGGTATTTTCTGTCATTGTCAGCCCATGCTTCAAAGTTATTTCAGACTTGCTTTGTGAATGGATTATTTTAACATACTTTACTATATAATTTTGTTGAAAGGACCTTCCTGCAAGTTTAGAAATAACAAAGCAAACTAGTAAACCATGTGTTGTTTTGTTTTTTGTTTTTTTTTTTCTCATGGGTTTGAGAATGAATAAGTGTGGAAAGTGGGCAGATTTTCACTTCAGATGTTATTTCTGCGCCCGTTTCATGTAGTCACCTTGCATATGCAGATCTTTTGTTTGCCAGGAAGACAATTTCTCACTACCTTGGCAAAGTTAGAGGTATCTCAAAGACTGTCACTCTGAAATCTCAAATTTCATGTGACAGGCCTTAAATATCAGGGAACTATCTCAAATTTCTTTGGAGAAGATGAGGTGGAATTTGAAGACTTTTCCAAGACCTTCTTGTCCTCGGGTGTAGATAGGGGAAAACTGTGGTAGCCCCACATTTGGAATGTAGTTGCCGATCCAGAAGTTCTCATCCTATATCTATTTCCCTTTTTCCTTCCCCTTCCATTTCCCTTCCCCAGCACTGCTCCGCACACCCATCCAACCCCAGCTGTGCTCCTTGGCCTGATCAGGGAGAGCACAAAACTCCAGTGAAGGTGGAAAAGAACACAGGCTGCCTTATTCCACCCTCCCAGGTCTGTGTTTGCACAGAAATACAAGGAGGAAACCAGATGAAGGCAACCTGAAACAGATGGGCACTTCCAACTGAGTTGCTCTACCTGGGAGGTTAACCAAGCTATGGCTCAGCAGGACTGGCAGCAAGTGCAGCCTCCAGCATCCAGCTCAGCAGCACCACACAGGATGAGCCAGTGCCTAATATTATATGTTTTTTACAGAAAAGTGAAAAAGACTGAAATGTGTATGAGCTAGGGAAAAACATTTTGACAACTTGACATATTTACAATTTTGAGCCAGACAACTATTTCCCTGTGGATTTAAGAAAAAACATTCAACACAAGAGCTTTTCTTAGCTTTTTGCCATACTCACTGTCCAGCAGAAGAAAATTTATGAAAAGGAGAAAAACATTTCCCTGTCACCATCCCCCTATTTATTTTTTCAAGCCTTTACATATCTACTTCAGCATTATCTCTCCTTCCCCCATTTTCCTGCCTCTCAAGAGAGAAATGCTGATCAGATGGGATTTCCCTTCCAGACTGAGCCTTGACTTCTCCCATTTCAAAGATCAGCTTTAGTCCCAGCTAAATGCTATGAGCTACAGGGGAAAAAAAACCCAACAAGCTAACAAATGTTGGCGAGACCACAAAATACAGATTGTGTCTGTAGGAGGAATATATTCTCATGCTGGGGAAATACTGAATTTTCACAACATTGAGGCAGATAATCTGGAGGAGGATGGAATTTTTTTTTTTCCCTAGCACTCCCTTATACAAATAAACACCGCTGAGAAAACAAACTTGTTTAGGTGAGAGAGGGTTGAATTAAACAGCGGTATCCATTTGTGGTCACCTAAAGCTGCTTCTATGCAGATTGCTTATCTGTGTTTACTGCTCTAAATTGCCTAAATGGTGTGAGCAATTCTGGGGATGGGTGGATGTTGTTTATGCAGTTGTTTAGGTTTGTTTGCCCTTGTCTTATGGACAGGGTTAAACGAAAATAAAATTCCTAGTCTGACTTTGAGATCTCCTTTTTCTTCCTTTCTGATGATTGTGAAGGATACTTAGAGTACATTAGAATTTTAAAATCAGTAAATTCTCTCTTTCCTATCTTGTGTATACTCTTGAATTAGCGTGTAGTGCCTTATGTGCGTGGCTGAAAAGCAGAAATGGAATAAAGATGGTGAAGGCACCAGGAATTTGGGCACGTGGCTTTCTTACCACACATAATATTCATGTGAGAAAGCAAACATCTCTTTAGCTACCATGAAGAAAAAAAAAAAATCCCTGAGTAAAATCAAGATCCAAATCCCTACTCCATGAGGCCATATGATTCCCCACAGTACCCTTAGACTGTGAGTAAATGTGACTTTATTACACAGAAATGTGCTGATTTTTCCTCTGGGAGAGGGTGGGAATCCCAGAGCACTCTGTATGTTGGGTATTTGCATCCCACCTTCCTGTTTTCAAAGTATCTTCTGAGTAGAACTCATTTAAAGAGGTGCTTTAAGTAGGCAGCAGGGATAGGGAAAGAGAATTACTATTTTTTTTAAAGCTGTACGGCCAAAGTAAAATGTTTTCTGTGCACAGACTGAACCAAGAAGGGGAGGCTGTAAGGAAATTATTACTTAAAAGTTCTTCACCTGCCAGGAACAGAAAAGCAGGTATAACTAAATAAAAATAAATACATAAACAAATAGCAAAGACATGGCAGGGAGCTAAATCCCTGATGCAATAGTAAGCTATCGCTCCAGAATAACGTGCTCCAGGATTATGCGTTGGTCTGACTAAGACAACTCGTGGTGTGCAGATCTACAGATCCATCTGCAAGTGGTGACAGTGATACTTCTGTTTCCCAAGGGTGAGCTAAGGCTAAATCCAATCTTCTGTGATGATTGCTGCCATATGCATTCATACACCTAGCCTGGGTCAGTGTCCAACCGGACATGATCCAAAATCCACTGAAACGGGTGAGAAAATTTCCACTGTCTTCTTACAAGTTTTGTGTGGGATCTTGAAGTTTATGCTTTTATGAAGAGCCAAACAGCTTTATGATTAAAACCAGAAAAACAACCACGGCAGGAATACAATCAGTACTTTTAATGGCATTAAAAGGTCACCAGATGGACAACTTTCAATCATAATTAAATTACTGTCCTCAAGTAGAAACAACACTGTTTAAAAACCATTAAGTTTTAGGATGAAATATAAAAAGCTGAAAATAGCATGACTCATCCCTAGCTTTCTTCTTCTCACCCTCATTGCACAAAAGCTCTTAAAACTTGACTTCAGCACTTTTCTCCTAATTATGATGCATGATCCCTTTGTCACTGTGAAATGCCCGCTTAAGCTAAAAATTTGCTAGAACTGTACTGATAAAAGAGGGTTGAAACACAACTTGCAGTACTCTAATAGGTCCTCACGGAGTCTCAGGTGCATCCTGACTTTCTGCACTTTTGCTATGCTCATCATACAATTTATAATTAAAACAAAAATGTGCAAAAATAGGTTTAGATTAGAAATCAGGAAGAAATTCTTCCCTGTGTGAAGTTTCCCAGAGAACCTGTGGGTGCTGCATCACTAGAAGTGTTCAAGGCCAGGTTGGATGGGGCTCTGAGCAAACTGACCCACTGAAAGGTGTCCCTCCTCACGGCAGGGGGCGGGGGGTGGGAACTGGATGGCCTTTAAAGTCTGTTCCAATCCAAACCCTTCTGTGATTCTATAATGATTTTATGATTCATCACTGAAGGAGCAAAGCTTTCCTCTGTGACCTTTCTGTGTATCCAAAGGAAAAAGTTCTTTTAAGTATATTATGTAGTGGTGAGACAAAAAAACAACCATCACAGCTCTGTTCCTTAGTCATTAAGGTCTGTTTAGTAACACCACCACCACAAATACCCCAGTGCACTGGTGAGTTCAAAACAGCCCCGAGCCTCACTGAGACACAATATGTTCTAGGTCCCATAGCATGCTGTAACTTACAGACTTAATCAAGTTTTGAATAGGAATGGTGACCTTTTCTTTCTTCAGAAAGAAAGGGACAGAAGAATAGACGGTGAGAAATAGAGGGCAAAAACCACTGGGGAAATGAGATTGTAAATCATAGCAGAGCTATATCTCAACTTTACTATATTTTCATTTTTATTAATAGCACCCACTACTGTGTTTTATAGCCTACCCTTTAAAAAAAATAGTTCATTAATTGGAGGGGGTCCTATAAACTTAATTGCAATTTTTTTTTAAGATTGTAGTGAGAACAGAAAATTTATCTCTCTAAACTCTGCTCTTTAACTCCAGAAACTTGCATATGTATTTAGAATAAAATCTATAATAAAAGTTGTGTATTGTGGGTGGGGAATAGAATTTGAGAAACAATATTCTCTTCTTTATTTTAAGGGCATATTAAATACTATTCTTGATTTCATTTTCTTCACAGAAAATTCACTTTGCCAGGACAATGTCTAGTTTAGAACAGCATTTATCAAACATCCTTTGTAACCGTGAACATGCATGTCGGTTTTGAAGAGTACAGCACCCTGGCTAGGGTGATCCTACTGGTTCTTCTGGATTCTCCTGAATGCTGCTATGTTCCCTTCTTGACAGAGAAACTTGAAAAGTGCAGACTTGAGGACTAAGCTTGCAAAAGTTCTGAAAATAAGGGATTGCATGATACTTATTTCTATTTCTTCTAATTTGATTCTTCTTCACCTCTACTTATTATAGTGTGGAATCACCTATCACAGGTGATTGTTTTTTGTAACAAACATTGAAAACCTGCTCCCTGTGCTCTATGCATCCATGTACCAGGGCCTCTTGGGAGCATGATGGAATGAAGTACGACAGGAAAAGCTGCAGAGGTTTTTTGAGACTTCCATGGTTTTGAAACCAGAAGTTGTTGACACCTTGTTGACGCCTTGTGGTGTCTTTTTATGAATTTTCTCTTACTACTACATGTCATCTTATAAGTGGTTACATTTAAATTACTGGGGAAAAAAATGAATCCAGTCTGAAGCAACCAGTAATGATACCCATAGATATCTCCTGTTTACCAAAACAACATTTGAACAAAGGAGAAAACTGAACTCTATTAAGCATAAAGGACATGCTGGGTTTGTCTGTTAAGACTTGGTCTAAAAAGAATGACTTCTCAGGTTGCTTTCACATTCTATTTGCTTCATACCGTGCTTTGGAATATTAGTGACTGTTTGGCTAACAGATTTTGAAAGTGGTATCTCTTCTGAAATTTAACTTAACTTTGAGCTCTGCTAGTGTGTAACTAATTTTTAAAGCTTCTGGAATTTAAAATTCTCTCAGCATAAAATGGATAAAGTATGTAGGACAGTTGTACCATGATTCAATAACCAGATAGATTATCAGTGGACTGCCAACCATTTGCCTCAACACTGGCTTCTCTGGCACACGGAGAATGACTTAAGCATCACAGTTCTGTTTTGTTTTGGGTTTGGGGTTTTTTTGTTGTTTGTTTGTTTTAGTTTTGGTTGTTTGGGTTTTTTGGTGGGGGGTTGTTTGGGGTTTTTTTAGTTTCTTCAGACATTTAAGATCTACTACTCAGGGAGACTTTTAAAAATTTGTCCTTACATCAAATACATGTTTAAAGAATCATCTAATGTGCTGAGGATAAAGTTGCTGCTGCATGAAGGTCTTGGAAATGAGCAAGAAGATTTGGAAAAAAGCAAATCCCCTTTTCTTTGGCAAAATCACGTGCTGGTATCCACATATCAGAACTGACAAGCAGCTCAGAGTCCATAATGAGGAGTGATGGGAGAAGAATGGTAAATGAAACCTTTCATAGTCCCTGCTGGAACCTCAGAGACTGAGAAGTAAAGACTTCTCTTTACTTCTGTGAAGAAACAAGTCCCACATAAGTGATCCCATTTTTGCTGTTTCTCTGATTATGAGGTATTTGAGTTCTGGCAATCCTAATTCTCTATGTTAATAAATGACTGCAGAAAAAAAAAAAAGCCTGTGACAGAAATCTACATATAATGATTCCAAAACTTATCAACATTTTTGAGGGCTTAATTAATTATATGGTGAAAAATACCCTGTGAGCAACACCCCACACACACCAAAACTGTGTAGGTCATAAGTACATTACTTTGCATCCCTGATTCTGCTGCTTTCTGCATTTTTCTGACAGTTTTACATTCCTGCCTACCCACTGCCCACAAATACATTTCTCTGCTACCCAGTCTTAGTCAGCAGAGGAGTTCTGTGATGCGCTGTGCACTAAATATGCACAGACATGTGTATGGTGCATCTTTCCCAGACTGACAATCTCCAGGATCACACTGGATCTGAATTTCTAGCAGCGAGTAGCTGCTTGCAGCCATATTATTTGAAACCCCTTTGTGAATCCCAGCTCCACAAGGTGGCTCTCGATTCCTTTACAAATACCACTGCTTTTTGGATTAGATATATCCCAGAATGATCTTGAGAACTTTCATCATGGCTCTATGGATGCACAATCCCACAGTGGAAGCCAAGATCCCCTTTAGTATGTGGCGTATCTTTCTTTCAGCAAAGCTGAAAACTAGACAAAGTCTGTCACTACTGAAGTATTACAATTTGAAGGAAGGTTTCATTGCTCAATGAAATCTGAAAAAAAAAAAGGAAATAAAGGCCTTATAGATGCCTTTGTGCAATGGGACATTCAAATGCTCACCGCCTGCTCTGTTCCTGTGTGGCTTCTCTCCTACAAGTGTCCTTCCCCTGCTCCACACCTCTGCAGGATCAAGTTAATGCAGTCACCAGGCCCTGAGGGGTACAATCTGTGAGAGTATGGATGGCAGGATGGCAGTGGGGTGCTCCTCAGGAAGGAGATCTTGCCTTTGAAGGCCAGGACACACTATGAGGTTTATTTACTTGACTCCAGGACTTCAGCATCTCCAGGCAGACCCCCCCAAATCCCTCTGTGGCTGGCCATGTGCTAGCATGGCCTCCCCGAGTTTTACCTGCCACAGCACCTCGTCTGAATGCAAGGTCCTGCCCGGAGGTCTGTGTCCCAAATCCGATTACCAGCCCTCTTTGGCAGGGAGAGCCAGGGCTGAAACTGGGGCGGGACTGCAGCACCGCAGTGTAACTGTGAGATGGGCTGGGCTGCAGCACGCCTGCAAAGCAAAGGCAGAGGGTGTGAGCCCCCAAACTTACTGCATAAGACTGGAATAGTTTGCCCCCTCTCTCTTGGGTACAGTACTGCTGCTTTTGGTAGTCAAAAATTCAAATTCCTGTTGCTTACATCTTAGGAAAATGTTAAGAAAACCTGAGTAAATTTTGGGAAAAAAAAAGATTATTTGCTTTCTGTTGATTTGTATGTTTGAGGTCATGTTTTCAGGTTTTCCACTACAGAGATATAAATTTATTTAACTAATAAAATTTGAAAGCTGAAGCTGTATAACAAACACTATCGCCAGGCGATGCTGGGTGTGTCTGAGCTGTAACGTTAAATTCATTCTTCTTGTCGCTTCCTTCAAAGCTGTGCTGAGCTCAGCCCCTCCCTGGTTATCCTTCCCTGCCGAGCTTGCTGTAACCCCTACGCCTTGCTGCTGTTCCCACCTTTGTCCTTGCACAACTTGCTGCACCTTTGCCTCCACCTCTGCTGGCCCAGCTTCTCCCCTGACCCTGTCCTACAGCGTGGTCTCTAAAGATCAGTTCGAGTGAAGCCATCTGCTCCTTGTTCTCCTGATTTCCTTTTGTTTTCTGTCTGTCTTTAAACATGCATTCTTCCACGGAGAGATGGTGCAAAGATGAAACGTGTGTTAATAACTGTGTGAGTCCTCTATAGACTTGAATCTGGTAGATCTGCCCTGTGTTCTTGAGCACAGTCTCCGGAGCAGCTGAGGTTGCTCTAACTCTTTGTAGCAGGTGTCTGACAACGGGTAAAGACTCTAGGGAGAATCACTGCTACAGAAGTTTGTATCCTGGAGCCAGCACAATTTCATGAACAATAACCCAAAGGACAGGCCAAGGGACACGTCTTTCAGCCCAATGTGTATTTTTTACGTTTTCACATGCAGAAAGTCTGCAATCAAGAACCAGAAATGTGATATCAGCAATGGAACTCGGTTCATTAAAAATTCAAATCAATGGAAACAACAGGACGTATTATTTATCTAAGCCTTGAATCAATCTGACTACTATGCATAATGATCTTAATTAGAAAAGTGAACCGAAGCAGGAAGACAGTCTGTCTCCTGGCTTTGAAATTATCATACCCCTATCAGTATGCTTGGGTAACTTGTAATTAGGGACAAAGGTTACACATAATTTTATATGCTGAAAAACCGGTTTCATACATGTCATTTCAAAAAATATTGAAGAAATAGTTATAAGACTTGGTAACTCTATTATACTTTAATTTTTTTTTCTACCAGATTAGTAGTCTGCACTAATTAATTGATGGACTTCAGAAAGTGAAACTTTGCATTTATAGACAGGCTGGGCATTAATAAGTAACTAGCAATATCAGCATCAGTCTTTGTACAAGTTCCTTTCCAAAATTTGGTACCTTTTCCCATCTGTTTCACCTGTATGGAAAATGCAGCTCAGAGAAGTAGTGTGGGCTGTCCAGCAGCAGGGAGTAAGTGCTTTCCTATTCAAAAACTTTTCTGGCTTTTTGCACCAGTATGGCCACAATTATACCTACACAGCTCCTTGTGCAGTCCCTCACATCTTCCTTCTTTTCTTGCTTCTCTTCAACAGTCATTAATATGAAGTGTTCAGGTTTTAACAAAATGACAGTCCTGCAATTACACTTCCCTTAATATTTTATTGGCCAGCTGTAACTAGAAAACAGAAGCCCTAACTCCGAGGTCCTGCCTCATCAAAGCAATCAGTTCCACACTTAATTTAAACAAATTCTTTGATTAAGTTAAATCTACTGGGCAGGCCCACTGCCTGCTCACAGCGTCGAGTCACACATGAGCACTGCTCTCAGCAGGAGCAATGCCTTATCTTCTGCATTGGAGCACACCTCTTCCTCTCTTATCACAGGTACAGATGTCCTGGGTTTTTTTTTTTCAAGGTAGTATTTAATCTTAGAAGTACATTAGAAAAAGATCAAACCCTCTCTGTCACACAGAATGGACTTGCTCTCCTGGAACAGTATATCCACAAACAAAAAATATGGAAATTAAAAATACAAATAGGATCTGTTTCATCAAAGTATTAGGTACATTTCAGTGAGGTTGACAATCACCTTTTTAACATGGCAGGAATTACATGCGTAATTCCCTTTAATGGGTGTTACAAATGTTCAGCCCACACTGCAAAAAGATCACAGTTGGTATGAGTAATAACTTTTTTCTTAAACATAAACAGTTCCCCTCTAGCTCTCTACATATCCTCTAACATCAATGTAACCACAGCTGTCAAGGCAGCCTCACCTCTTTCTATGTATATTTTAACTTTAATTTTTTCCCATGCTTTCACTTAGTGGAACTTTTTTTTTTTTTTTAAAGGGCCTAAACCTGTTCTCCAATTTTGTGGGCAAATTCACTGCAATAACAGATCTTGGTGTTTAGACATCTTTAAACATTATTATTAGCATGCAAGAAATTAGAGACCTACATCAAGATCTGGAGGTTTGGGTGTTGTTATTTAATTGAAAGTGGATTTCTAATCGTAGTTTCCCTCATTCAAGGATCTCCGAACACTTTTACATAGTTAAATGAGATCTTGTGGCCTCCGTCTTTACTGGCAGGCCCCTTCCCACAGCTCTGTCACCAGCTGGAGCCACCGAGGCGATGGGAGAGTGAGGACGCAGGGGCTCTGTGGAGAGGATGGCGATGGGCCGAGGCTCAGAGGGCACACACAGGCTTTGTCTTCTTAGTCCTAAAATATGCCAGAGGTTTAGGTTGGACATCAGGAAGAATTTATTCACAGAAGTGATGATGCGGCTTTGGAGCGGGCTGCCCAGGGACGTGGCAGTCACCATCCCTGGAGGTGTCCAAGGAAAGCCTGGACATGGCACTGAGTGCTGGGGTCAGGTTGGCATGGTGGTGGACTCGATGATCTCGGGAGGTCTTTTCCGACCGGACTGACTCTGTGATTCTGTGATGAAATGTACCCTCCATTCCTTGGGACACCCCACATCCCCTTGAGGCTGCCATGCGTCCTCCACGGCTGGAGCTCAGAAGTCACAGAGCCGTAGAACACGAAGGGGTGGGAAGGGATCCACCGATCACCGAGCCCAGTCCCGCNCCGCAGCGGGGCCCGGAGGCGGCGGGCGAGGCCCTGCGCGGCCCCTCGGCGTTGGCCGGTGCTCGGTCTGGGCCCGGCGGAGCTGCCGCTCTCCAGCACGCACGTGGGCGTTTCTGGAAACCGCTCGGCTTTGATCTGTTGGTTTCCCCTCTTCTCTTTTCCTCCCCGGTTTCTCCGGGAAGCGCCGGCTCGTGCGGGCTTTCTCCCACCACCTGCGTTTCTCTGCAGTTCCAGAAATTTATTTTACCTTTCGCCTCCCCCTCCGGTTTCTGTCTCCCTTTTCATTTCTGATGGGTGGGTTTTTNCTGCCGTGGGCAGAGACGCCTCCCCCCGGCCGGGCTGCCCATCCAACCCGGCCTTCAACACTTCAGAGAGGCGGCATCTGCAGCCTCCCTGGACAACCCGCGGCACTGTCTCACCCCCTTCACAGGAAAGAATTTCTTCTTCCTACCTACTGTCTAACACCCCCACCTGTGTCCCCTCGCTGAAGCCCGCAATGACCCCTTGAAGCGCCCGTGTCCCCCGGAACGCAATCGCCGGGGCCGCGGTTTCCAGGCGGGCCGCGGCGCCGCCCGGCGCGGTTGCNGTGGGTTTTTTGAAAGCCCCGCCACGTGGTCCCCTTGTTCTGAAGCTCTTGACAGCTGCAATTAGGCGTTCAGAGTTACCTGCGGCTGATGGCAAGCGCGATGATGACTTGTTACCAACCAGAGCTGACACAAAGGGTGTAAATAACTCCTCTATAAATAATCTCTGAAGCTGTGCAGTAGCCTAGTAATAATGCCTTTTGTTTTACCCGAGCAATTGTGAAAGTCTGCTGGTTTTTCTTCCTTTCAGAGAGATTTTAATGAGCGCTGCGCCCAGTGTTCAGAAGTGAACTGGGGTCTCACTGATGGAGGCAGATTTTATTGTAGATCTTGCCACAACGTTACAGAGGTAAAAAGATGAGTTACTGCCCTGGAAAAGGTTTATTCTGATTGCTTCTTGACTTCCCCAAAGAAAATTACTGATTTTCCTTCTTGACGTGGGGGGCAGTATTTTTATTCTTCCTTTTTCATGCTTTAGTTGACCCTGTTTAAAACTAACGTTGCTGGAAATCTCAACATTTGGAATGAGCCATCTTGGCCTGCTTGTGTTGCTGTGGCTGTGTGTCAGTGTGCTCCTTAGAGTCCTTAGAAGCATTGCCTGGGGGTTGCTGTGTTTCACGCAGTCCAAATCTGGGAAAACCCCCATGCATGTCACCTGTATGTCTGTGATAGTAATCGTCTGTTTTTGCAATTTCTGGATGAAAAGTCCAGACTGCCTCATCTCCTGTTAGTTTGGGAAATCGGAGTAAATCCCTCCGCGATGTTTTGTGGTGGGGCACTCTGTGCAATTTGACACAGTTCTTTTCTCTTGCTAAGTTGTATTCCTGTTTTGCAGAGAACTAGAGAAGTTGTAAACACTGATTTTATTACTAATTCAAGAGTCCAAACAATCGCCAAAGGTTTAAGAAAGCAGGAAAAAACTGGTACGTATGGGTTTCTGTGTGTGTTTTGCACAGGAGTGGCTGTTCAGCCACTGCTCACCTAGGCCTTTGGTGGAGGACAAAAGCAGACAGGCAAGCAAAGACTGTAGGAGTGGGAAGAAAATGCACCTCCTTCAGAGATCACATTTGGCGACTTCCTGAGCCACGGGTGACCTCTGTGAGCCCCGTGGTGGGGGTATTTTGATTAAACAGAGCTGTGTGTTACTTACTGCTGCTCTGATTTGCAGAAGCAAATCCTCACTGAAGCTACTGTTGGCCTGCATTCAGACGTGTGGATGCTTTGTCCCCTGCCTGGGATGGCTGTCACGGAGCCAGAGAGGTTGTTTGTCTTGCCCAGTGAGGTGTGATGGTGGTCCAGCTCTCAGTGTCAGTCTGGCCTGCGTTTCAGGCACAAACTGTGTCACGGAGGTTTCATGCAGTTTCATGCAGTTCAGTAGCTGAACCAGTGCTGCGTCTCTCATCCAGAAGTCAGGTTTTAACTTTTAAATTAATGAATATTCAGAGGAATAGTGGTCATTACATATGAGGATCTGTGCCATACGGATGTAGTGGTGAAGCTGCTGCTAGACCTGTGTGTGTAATCTGTGTCGGCTGGATGCATCTCTTCCTGTTGTGGCCACTTTCAGAAAATAAAACTGCGTTGAAATGCCAAATAAAGCAAGGGGTTATCTTTCTCTCTGATATGCTGATCTGCCTTTGCTCTGCTGCAGAGGCAGTGGATTGCTACATTCCTTTGGAAAGAGCAGTTGTGTGGAAGTGAAGAGAGGTGTGGAACCACTTTTCCTTATCCTATATTGCTTCTAATGCTTTTCATTTATCCTTTACTTGTTGAGAAGGTCATAAGCCAGCCCCCAGGCTTCTTAAGAAAGAAATGCTTCTCTTCTCACAGTCCCTTCTGTGAATGCAGTCGTGTTACCCTGTGCTCCGTGAGTGGATAGGAGCAAGCTGTGTCAAGTAGCTCACTGGTTAGCAGTTAAGAGCAGCATCCTTAGAGCTCTGAGCAGATCACTTCTAAGATGGTGAGATGCAAGGTGTGTTTCAGAACAAAAGCAGTGAAGAACGGGCGTGGAAGGAATGAAAAGGGAGGTGAGAAATGCAGAGAAAATGTCTAAAGCCGAAGAAAAGAGTGGTAAATTTAGAGAGATAAGGGCAAAAAGTGGTTGTAAAGCAGCCTGAAGAAATAGTGAGTAGACTGGAGCAGGCCCACTCCCTGTGAAATTCATGTTGTGCTAGGGTTTGTTAGAAGTTGGAATAGTCTTTTATTTAAACATGTATGATTCTCTGAGAGAGAATGGTAAAGCACGTGGTGGTATTGGTTGTTTTTTGCCTGACTCACTACTGTAGTGTTCCAGTTTTCTGTGTCAGGGGTGGGAAAGAAATGCTCATATTTCATTTTTAATGGCAGGTTCTCAGTTATTTTTAAACTGGTAATTTAACAATGCTCCACTCAATTACAAATGCCACACTAGACATTATAATGAATTATATTATTCTTGGGAAATGTGTGAAGTTCTTGTTCAGTAACTTTTGTTCTCGTTTAAGGCTGTGAATAAATGGAAGTTAGTGGAGTGTTGGTGCAGCATGTTTATGCACTAGCATCTGAAATTATTGACTAGAGATATGGAGATAAGTGTGCATAAGGTTAAAGAAACCCAAAATAGCAGAAACAAACAAACATGCTTCCCCCCATCTTTTTTACCCTTAGATGGAGACTGTGAATGGTATATTTGTGAGGGCTTTCAGCTTGTACTCAAGAAACAAGTGGAAGCTTTAGAAGCATTAGGAGTATGTCCACAAATGAAGGTATGTCGATGTCAGTGTGAGCTGTACACTCTGTATGTGTGTGTTACAGAAGGTGAAGTTTTAAAAGATTTTAATGTTTAAAGTGAATCACACAAGTCCCTGTTTAAACTCATTGAGCGTACGAAATAAAAATTTGTTTCTCTGGTAATTTTAAAACGTGTTTTATAAATCAGTTAATAAAATTAGAGATGGAGTGTTATTCAGATTCCTGAGTTAGAAATTACGTTCTTTTCTCTCAGCAATTAATGATCTTGTCAACATTGTACTAATTACCATCCATTCGTTGTTTATCAGGATGAAATTCTTTGCAATTTTTGGAGGTGTTACCTTCAGAAGAGCAAACAGGCATATTGCAGGAGACCAGCTGGGGAAACTGTCAAAACATTATCAGTAAGTGAAAGCTCAAATCCCATGAGATGTTTGGGATCTTCTTTGTTTAGGCTACATATCTTGCTGGTAATAATGTCACTTCAGTATGAAGGAGATCATATAAACAGGTTTGCACATGTCCATTTTACTGGGTTTTGGAGTTTTTTTACCTATTTCAAGAGAATAATATTTCTGTCTCTGTTTGAAACTGCTTATTTAAAAGTATTGCTTTGTCTTGACATAGATAATCATTAAATATAAATCACGATGCAAAATGTATCATCAGCTGCCATCCTTTCCTGCCTGCTCTCTTCAAGTTACTCATTTTATCAAGCTTTGATTCCATGTATTGCTTTCTGGTCATTGTAGCAGATTAAAATCTAGTCACTAGAAGTTTTTAAATCTTGAGAAATCCTTTAAAATGACTTCATTTGTTTTGCACTTACTGGTGATTCATGGAGTAAAAATGTGAACAGTTTGGGTTTTAAATTTTACTGTTAATTTTGCATGTCACGCTGTATGTGGTTTGTTAAGATCGAAACAGTAACTAAGAGTAGCTAATACAAACATTTCTTTACAAACCCCAGGTATGTGAGAGCAGTACTGAGGTGGACAGTGATCCAGAGAGACCCAGCCTTCTGCACTTGCTGTCTCTCTCTGAAAGTGAGGGGGATCTGCAGACCGACTGCAGCATTGCCTCATCAGTGAGCAAGGTCTCAGGTAGGAGCAGTGAGCTGAACTATCTGAAACCCAGTTTTTCTGTAGTTTTTAAAATAGAAATAGATTTAAAGTGTATTTATGTACAGTGAATTGGAGGAACTGGTTGGAATGTGTAAAGTTTTCAATCGTGTTTGACACTGTACTAGTTTATATTCTACCAGAAATAGAATACTTCCTCCCCCAGCGCCCCCACCCAAGGAGATAAAAGTTTAACAGGACCTGGAAATACAGTTGGAAATGCAGGAGGAAGTTCTGTTTTATAGGAAGTTTGCTCCCTGCCTCCTGCTCGGAGTGGGAAAAAAATTGCTGTTGTATCTGCCAAGCTGGTTGTTCACAAACACAGCAGCTTTGAAGAATAAGCACTTACTTAACCAAGAGCAGAGTTGTCTGTCATGACTTTGATGTTAAAAATCATGAGTTTTGTCTTTAAGGGGGTGTATTTTTTTTTCTTTCCCATAGCTATATTTAGCTTTAAAATTTCTTTTCTTTATATAATTTTGGTATTTCTGTATCTTTTGTCTCCACAATCTTTTTACTGCTTTCCCAAAGACCCCTTGTATGAAAAATCATATTTTAGCATTCAGTCAGTTTCTCTTTTCTGCTCACAATAAAAATTTTTACAGAATGCTGAAGTTTTTAATTAAAATGTTGTAGAAAATTGGAGTGTTAGGTTCTGGTGGGCAAGTGTACACTGGGCAAGTGTAATACCAAACAGTGCTGCAATACCAGATATTTGAAGGGCATTGCAAGGCACATTTGAAAGCTTTTGCTCATGTTTTAAAGCTATGATGGTTTTCTTTCTTGCTTTATTCTTTGCTTGCTTTTTACTTCTTTATCTGTCTCTGTGTTTCTTATTCCCCTGTTATGTACTTTCCTCCTTATGTCATGTTTCTGTTCTTCTGTGATATTGCCTCTCTGCCCTTAGAAGAATACAGCCTTGTTTTTTTCCAGCTTTTCTCTTTATTTTGTGAAATCCAGAAGTGGTAATAGAGTGAGAAATTTGATCAGCAGCAATTAGAAAACTCTAGACGGAATTAGGGAGAGGGGGAAAAGGTATAAAAATGGTGATGCAGTTTTAAAAAAAATACTACGCTAGAACCTTTCATCCTTATATATTAAAATGACGATGTTTTGAGGTAAAGAGTCACTGTATGTTTGTGCATGTAGAGTCTTGGGTGTTATACTAATATAATACAAAAAGGAAGGAATTGAGTGAAGAATTTCTAGTGAAGGTATTCCCTTGAATTTTCTTCCCCTTTTTGCTGTCTAGAGGACCCCTTTCTTCCTCAGTACTTGTGACTTTCAGAAGTCTGTTGCCTAAAGTTTTAGAACAGCAAGGTAGTCCTAAGTAGGCCATAATTCATTGTCTTGGTTGGTTGTTTCAGAGATTGGATTCAGCTTCCAGTAGTCATCAATTTCACTAAAATCACTTGAAATTAGTTAAGAGTTCAGTGATACTTAAAGTAAATTTTGGTGAAATCAGACAAACATAGAAATAGTTTTGTTTGTTGAAACTTAACATAAGTAAGTGTGTTCTAGTCTAGTCTAAACTCTTACGAAGATTCATAAATATTCGGAGTAATTTCTGCTGAGCTGTTTTTACTACAGACTAGAAACCTCAACACCCTTCTTTCCCTATTTTCATGTAGGCTTAATAGCAAATTCTAGAGTATAGCACTAAGATATTGCTAGAGAAGCCTATAAAACTCTTAAATTATTAGCTGCGTGTAACTGCGTGTTGTCACGCCTTGCATAAGCTGGAAGAAATAAAAGGAAACTGCGCCATCATTAAGGCCACAAATATAATGAGGATTATTTTAAATGGAGTAGAACGTGAAATGATCAGTGAAGCTTCAGTCATGGAGCTGCCTTTAAGTGCAGGCATCCACGCGGAAGGTGAGGCGGGTCGGTGCCTTTGCTGGCAGCCCTGCGTGCGGGGATGCTCCGCTCGCCCCTCAGAGCCCTCAGAGCCGGGGCCGGCAGGTGGCACCGCAGCCCGGCCCTGGGCCCGGCCCGCCCCGGGGAATCCCGGCTCTGTCTCGGGAGATCCCCGTTCTTTTCAGCGGGCTCTTTGTCCCGGCCCCGCGGCTCGGAGCTGTGGGTCTGTCTGAACGGGTGAACGAAGGGTTTGTGGGGAAGTGAAGTGAGGAGAATCTCTCCATGTTGACGTTTGGTGCTTGTGTGCTTTAAATGAGTTTTCTTTCATCCTGGCTGGGTCATGACGTAGGGAGGAGAGGCTTACAGGGTTTTTAAAAAATGTATTTATTTGCTCCTCTTTCCCTGAATGCGCAGGTTTCACTGCTGAAAAGGTTCCAAACTCATAAATCTCTCTACTAAACAAAATTCTCTCTTTTCTCTGTTTCTCTTAGTTTTTAGTGACTCACCTCAGTAAGGAAGTAGACAGATTTGGATATTAATTTATTTGGGGTAATTTCCTACATTCTTGTTTGAAAGTTGTTTCTTTGACATTGAATTTATTTTTTAAAAGAGTACCTGTGTTTCCATAGTTAGAGGTTATAGGACAGATGGATTCAGGGCAGACTTTTAACATCGCTAAAATTTCTACACCGTAAATGACTTTTTTATCAAAGTCCTGCCTGTGTTGTAGTTTAAAACTGTGTTTTAATCCCAAACTCAGAGTCATTGATTTAAGTACATCACATTTTCCCTTGTTTCCTTATGATTCCTTTATCTCTCAAATGGAAAACAGAACTTCCAGCTCATAAGTACTATTAGTTATTTGATATATAGGAGGTAATATCCCAGTCAAGTGGAATAGAGCTTTATGAGACAGGTTCTCATCTCATATTGTGGTAGATGAATAAATTTGAGTTAAACTATTTCATAGAAAAGTACACAAACAAGCAAAAAACTGGAAGTAATTATTTCAGAATGTTACTAGTTGCTGAACAAGTCTTGTATGTTCCTTTATCTTGTTTTTTGTACACCATGGTTCATGTGTCTACCATATCAATCGCTTTTTTTTCTTTTCTGTTTTTAACATAAACCCAAGAAAGCACCTCTGTGTACTCTGGATCAGTAGATGGCAGTTTGTATTTAAGGAAGAACCAAAAGGAGAAACTGATGATGACGATGCCAATGACCCTTTCATTTTGTTACATGGCATTACTCTGGGTGAGAGAACCAATTACATTGTCCGAGCTCTTAAGGTATGAATAGTCTTTAGTGAAGAATTGTTGCTTATATAAATAATAAGTTTTTAAAAAGTAGATCTGTGCTATTGCCCTCTTATGAATTTGCTCAGTAGTAGTGAGAAGTTCTTTATATTTAGTTGTCTTCCCTTTGTTATAACCATTTGTGCAGCTGCTGTTGGAGGACATTCTGTTAATTGCAGTGAATTTCAAAGACCTGTAAGGAAGAAGGTTTTGAAGTTAGAGAAGCTTTTTATCCTTCTCCTTCAAAAATTCCTAAGGCTTGCTGGAGGTGTGTATGGCCACTTCCGTGATATTTGCTGTTGTCAGCATGTCAGAATTAAATGAGTAAACA
Organism: Regulus satrapa; assembly: GCA_013396955.1. Classification (NCBI taxonomy): domain Eukaryota; kingdom Metazoa; phylum Chordata; class Aves; order Passeriformes; family Regulidae; genus Regulus; species Regulus satrapa. The sequence goes on along the minus strand of VWZN01019723.1, from coordinate 183,950 downwards.
TTCTCCAGGACTTACATCAGTGTCATCATGCAAACAATACCAGCAGTATGCAGTGATCTGAAATGTAGCAAAGTAACTTCATGCAATGGAGTTGAAATTAATATGGGAAAATAATTTTGTCTTCATATCTTTGTAATTATCAGAGTTCAAAATAATACCTTTTAATATGGTAGAAATAAATTGTTCTAATAATAGGGTTTAATGCTAAATGGAGACTGTCAGGCTGCTGCTGACAATGCAGTTCCCGTTTCTCCCCTACAACAAGGCTGTGAACACTTTCCTTATTTTACTTCAGGAATCAAAAGTAGTTTCATCAACTCTTCTTGTTGGCAATAAATATTTAAAATCAGGCTCAAATAAGTTCAGGAATTCCTAGATTTTCCTTGGAAGACTTTTTGTATTCTGATACCCTTTTTTAGCAACTGTTGAAGTACTGGGTATTTCTAAACAGATGGTAAAAAAAAAACATTACTTGGCCAAAATTTAAGGAATAGAAGTACTCAAGTAAATAAATACATTGGCATATCAAATTGAAAACTCATACAAAATAAGGGAAAAACTGATAAAAATTCAGTGCTTTCATTTTTATTTTTCAAATATGTAACCTGTGATTTAAGAGGCAATGCAGTGGGTTCATTGTCCCCCACCTGGTGCTTACAGCTGGTGTAGCTGCTGAAAGTGTGATGATTGCAAGGGGAAAATTTCCCCCAGAGCCTGATGTTCCATCGTGCCCTCTCTCCCCTGGCATGCCTGGTTCCAGCTGCACTTTTCTAGCTTTGTACAAGCTTTCCAAGAGGGATGGGGTATTCAAGGACACTTTTTGTAAGTACTTTCATGAAGGAGAGGTTTTTATGTCTTAAAATACAATAGTTACTCATAACTCATAATCAATTACTATGGAAAACAATTTGACCCTTTGATTTTACTTTAGGGGTGGCTGTTGCCTTCATTGATCAGAATTAACACAAACTATTGCATATTTGCATAGCTGGATATGCTGTTGCATAAAAGATGCTTGTAAAATTTTCAGTAAAATGCCATAATATTCAGAATTCAAACTAGTACCCTGCAATACAAAAGTATTTATTGAGTAGATTAAGAAATAGTAGAACTAAGAAGTACTGCTCAATAATAAGATTTCACTGGCTGTGTTCTTCCTTAGGAAATGCCATACGTGTCAGAACTACCATAACATACTCTTTATTTTTGTGAATGATCAGCAAATAAATAATGTAAAACCCGTTTGATAATGTTTGTATATAGCAAAAATCCAGGTAGTAAATAACAATTTCTAGAACAGAGCAAGTGGTTCACGCACTAAAGAATTATTAGTTACCCCATCCTGTTTGGAGAGAAAAAATAATAGTTAAATATATATTCTTTGGTTATTGTATCTTGGAAACTGGAAGCGTTGCTGGCTCAGACCAGGCAAAGACACATGTTTCTGTCTTAGTACAATGGTGTGGTTGGAAGAAAACCCAACCAAACAACAACTGTTGAAGTCAGCTGTCAAGAGGGAAGATAGATTGTTTTGTTTGCATAGGAAGGGTAAATTATTGCATTTGGCACTTTTAAAATTGGAGACTGCGGAAAAGATCCTGGAAGATTATTTGGAACCTGGAGATTATCCTTTGGACTAATATCCTTAAGAGACCAGCACACTTGAAAGGATTTAGAGAAAACATGAAGGCAGTAGAAAAGGTTGGAAAAAGATAAAAAACCTCAAGTAGCAAATATAGCACAGAAAGGCATAATCTGAAACTAATAATTGGAGATTGAAGTAGGGTTATTTGAATGAGATTTAATTAGATACAATTTATGTGTGTAAGACTGTGTAAATCATAATGGTTCAGTAACTTTAAATGCACTAAACATATGAACTGGATTAAGTACAGAAAGTGATGTTTAAAAGAATGCTATTTGTATTGCAAAGTTTTACCATGATACGATAGTTATATAAGACTGTAATTACGTTATCATGCTTCCCTCCCTACCCTTAAGGTCTTTGCCTTTCAACAAGTTTGATGAAGTAGAAAGAATTTTAAATTGCATGAACTACCATAAAATACTTATTTTCTTTTGAATATTTAAGTTTTAAAAATCAGACAATGTTCCCATTTTTGCATGCATTAAATTACAAAATAACGACAGACTGAAGATGAAAACTATGCAGAGAAAGCATTAACTATTCTGCATTACCTTTTAAGTCTTTGTAGGCAAATTGTTTTATTTAAACCAGCTGAAATAGAGTTCTGTTTAAAGTTCTGCCTTGTTTTTTTCCTCAGTTTGGTTTTCCCTGTACCCTGAAGTCAGCTGACTACCACTCCTCCCTTGTGATACACACTTAGGCACTATGGTCGGGCAACCTGCCAGCTTTTAAAGGATTTACAACACCAAAAATACACTCCTCCTTGCTACTTGACACACTTAGCAGAAAAACACTACAATTACCTCCTCAGACAGGAACATTTTCGTTTAAAAATAACACTTTCAACAGTGTTCTACTCAGGTCTGTGCTACACATTAAATCCTTTTCCCTTGTGAATAGTCTTACAATATTCCATATGATGTATATTATTAATAAAAAAAAAATAGTTGAGTTTTGGAAAAAGTTTTAAGATGCTCGACTTTGGATATTCTGAGAAAAAATGCCTTTCAAATGAGGTTATACCTAGTTGTGCTGGCAAGACTAAACTTATAATCAGTTTGTGGCATTACTGTGGCTTTAGCAGATGCATCACTTCCTTGTAGCATGCTGAGGACCTAGGATTTTTTTCATACTTGGGCCTTATTAATGTATGTTGCTGCCATAATTAAAAGCACATGGACTGTGCACTGTGTCTGCCAGTCAAGTTTTTAAGCACCTCCCTGATAGAACGTTGTCCTACAGGTGTTCTGACCGTCTGTCTGTTAAATGAAAGGTTTGGAGGAGCAGCAGACAAAAGAAACTCTTCTGAAGTGCTATTCCAAATCAGGACTTCTGGATTAAGTGTTAAAATTTGAAGCATCAGCACATTCTATTCATAACAGGGTATTTGCGCTGTATTTTTTTAGAGTGTAAAAATAACTTTTAACCTGAGAGAAAAGAGCTTTTTTTGTTGTTTGTTTCTTTTCTGGAGACAATAATTTTAAGCTAGAAAATAAACAGTTTTTCTTGGTACAGCCAAATTAGTGAAAACTTTTTTTTTTTTTTTTTAAAGATATTTTCATGGACACTGCTTGTCTCTTGCAGTGTAAGGATGTAGTTCCAGCATCAGTTTAACTTCTCCAAGTTTTTGTTGCTGTGGTCTTGCATAAACATTCCCATTCTTTCTCTTGCCACGAGTACTAACATTCATCCGGTTTATGGTTTATTAGTTGAAAGAAGTAGATCTACAGAAGATCTATTTATCTAATTTATCTTTAGGAGATAAATTTTGTAAAATAAAGTTTCACTGGACGTTTTAGTGTGGGTCAATGTGCTTCACTGCTGTCCCTTTGTGCCGTGTGCTGGCAGTAATGTTCCTGCAGTCTCCTGGCTTTGTTGGAGGGAAGCCCAGCAGAGAGACAAACTCCCGATCTGATCCTCTGAGAAGTCACCCAAGTGCTTTTGTCAGCAGGGAGGAGCGTGCGACAGGGGACTGAAGGAGGGTGGGATTTCCCCTTTCAGAGGCAGCAAACTCTGAGGGTGGTTTGGCTGCATCACCGCCACGCCACACCCGAAACAAGGCCCTGATTGTCTGTCCTCTTCCAGCTGCTGCTCTGCTGGCTCAGGCCTTTGCTGCTCTCGGTGTCTCCGTTCCAGGCCTTCATATCCGACAGCCAATGGTGTGATTGTGCCTTAACGTGTGTCAGCCAAAGCTTATCATCAGCTGAGCCACTAATGCAGGGCTGTTGCTGAAAGAGGAAGGTCCTGCTTCCCTTCTTTCCCTTCTCCTGCCTGTGTGGTGCACCCCCTTCCCTCTGGCAACTGTTTCACTGGTAGGGCCCTCTGGGAGCCTTTCACAGTTTGTTGGATGATGAAAGAAACCTTGCTGGCGAGAGGGTTACAGGTGTTTTTTAGCTGCTGTTGTGATTTAGGTTTGGTGAAGAGATGAGCAACAGCAGCTCATGGCTGGATCACGAGGAGGGAGGTCCGGCTAGTTGCGTTGTGCTTTTAGTTTGGCTCAATGAACTTCGTGAAGCCATACCTCAGAGCTGATGTTCCTCAGTTTAGTGGATGACTAAAGCGAGCTGAGGAACGGGTGTGCCCACTCCTCAGCAGCTCAGGCAGCCTGGCGAGGATCAGCAGTGGGGGCTGCGTTTGGAGAACAACCTCAGGAGCCCAGTGCACATCTGCACTCAAAGTGGGGAAACGCTCTTTCTGCTGGTTGAGAAAAGCTACTGAAACTTCATTAGCAAAATGATAGTTACGTTATTTGATTAGAAAGGACTGGGCACCACTTCTTTGCTGATGAGACTAATAAGCAGAGCTTTGGAACTATTGGGCAATATGATTTTTTCACATTGGTGTTGTTTTTCAGGAATAATTGTAAATTATTCTGACTGAGAGAGTTTTGATCATGAAATGCACTTTTTATTTTAATCCTGGGTTTAACTCTTTTTTTTTTTCAATTAAACTGAAAATTCAGCTAAGATGCTTTAAAAAGTAGACTATCTGTAAACTTTGCAGTAACTAGCTTTTAAACAGAATTTTAGTCAACTTCAAGAGATACACACTACATGACATGGAACAAATAAAGAGGAGGGCACAGAACTGTGAGAGCTTGTGAATTACTGTAGATTCAGAAGGGACATGAAATGTTTCTAGATCAAGAAGTTACTAATCTATGTAGCAAGATCAGAGCAGTCCAGAGGAGATAACACTTATCAGCAGGGGAGAAAATTGTCTTCAGTCCTGATATTAGTTCATGATCAGAGTCTTCTATGTTGGTAATGTTAACTTATTCAGGTTTAATGTACTCTTTGAACAAAATTGGTTTGGAGAAGAGGAGATAGGAAGGCATTTCTAGCTTAGTCCTATGGGAGACTGCCAGTGCCTTAGTGTGGAATGCGTGTGTTGCCTTGTGAGCATCTGTGTGTATTCAAGAAAAATATCAAATACTGTCAACCACTTACCAAAACCAGTTTTTAACAATAAAGATGCATTATTTGTGTGTAAATAATAATGAATTTTTTTTATTCATTAGCATACAAAGTAATTTCTATTCATACCTCAGTAATACTTTTTTGAAAAATATCATCATAGAAATCTAATTATTGTGGCTTCAGTTCTGTGTATCTCTTTGTCATTCTGTGATATTTTTCCCTATCGTGTTACCTGATTCAAACTCCTCCAGCAGAAATTCTGTGTTTTAAAAGTAAAATTTACTTAAAGTTTTAGAGTTTGGAAAAAAAAAAAATCCATACCATTCAAAGGAGGCTTAAAGCAGTTCAAGAAATGTAATAGTTGAAGAATGTGCAGAACAAACTCCATGTAAGCTTGTTGATTGTATGCTTACTGCCATAATGTTATCATTTGTCAGTCACATCTGAGCTTGAACTTAAAAGCCTGTTAAATGATTGAACTGGTTTTTGTTCTGTGGAGCATTTCAGGTGTGTAACTTCAGGTTAAATTGCTTAGGTAGCATAATACTGATGTTATTTCAAATCAGAAGTTGATTTGTATATTAATTTTATAACGAACATATAAATTTGTCATCCTGTGTATTATTTTGATTTAGTCTTCTTTTTTTTTTTAATGCAGGTTTGTTGTTGAAGGGCATATTCCATATTTGAATGTTTTTCAGCATTTTCCAGAGAAGATGAAGTTATGTGGACTTGATCTTAAGATCTTTTGTGTAGAGGTAATTTTTTTCTTAAAGAAAAAGTTAAAAAAACCCCAAACAACCAAAACCTAGTTATTTAGTGGTATTTTAATTATTTTTGTTTTTATTAATAAATTTATTAAATCTATCTATGTAATGGGGTTCATGTTTCACAGTATTGGAGCCTGGCAGAAACTAGTGCACTCTGTGACTTGGAGTGCTTTAATCTTTAACCAGTCCTATTTACCTGATTACCTGAGTTAGAGTGAAATCAGTAAGTATTCGTGGAGAAAAGGGTATTCAGAACTGCTCTCAAAGCACTCAGAAACAAGATTTAGCTTCAGGTCTAAGGGCAGTTTATTATTCCTTTGGTGCTTATTTGAAATACCGCTTGAATTTGTTTGTAGTTCCATATTCTTTTACAAATACGTTAATTAAATTAAATATTTAATAAGATACGGTTTAGATGCTATCTCTTTTTCTGGTCCTTGCTGTACTGATTGAAATATATGAAATGTAAAATCTACATAAGGGGATACAGCTCTTCTAGGAACTGACTAGTAATGGACAGTCATGAGTGAAATTGAAATTCCCCTTATTTCAGATTCTTACGTGGTAACAATTGCCCAGTGACATTTCTGTTGCAGATAAAAATTTATTATGGATTTTTGAAGTGCGCAAATGAAATTTTAGCTTTTAAGAGCAGAAAGCAGCAATTCTGCCAAGCCCTCACTGATGACATTGAAGGCAGCATTACCATTCTCCAATATGTAGCTTATATTCAGCAGGCTATGAGCTGTTCAGGAGTTGTGCCTTCAGAAGTTATAGCATTTTTATTATTTTTGGTTTTATATTACTGCTTTCCTGTCTGGATAAATGAGAATTATGACCTCAACTTCTAAAAAATCACGAGATAAATTTAATATAAAACCTCTTGATTTCTTTGTCTGAGATATTTCCTTAACAGAAAAGATGTTAGGTTGAAATATGAGTATAAACTCTGCTTTAAGTCTTTGTCATTCTTTGTCCTCTGGATGAGTTTTTGTCTTATGAATTGCAAGTGTAAAGCTTGTACCATACCCAAAGTGGGAGAACTGGTTTACAGAGAGGAGATGACAGTTTCCTTTGGAGGATCCTCCTGTTTCCTTTTGGGATAGGGCTGCTCCCTTCACTTCCAAAGCATAAGTAGATATGCACATTAATCAAGTCATCTCTTCCCTGTGTTTTCACTGAGATATGTAGCTACAGTTCTGTAAGCTTACCCTACCATTTCTTTTCCAGCCACTCCAGTATTACTGTGGCTTCCTCTTTTTAGAATTATCTGCTCCTTACTCTGTCTGCAATGTTACTTCAGTAGGGTATCCTCAGTTTTATTTCGTTTTAGTGTTTTTTTATTACATCATGAGGCTGATAATTGCAAAATCCTTACTAGCTCACGTTTCTTGCTGCAGCACTGAGATTACCAATGTCTTACTGTGTCTAGTTTTGGCATCTGAGTTTTGAGAAATTTGAGAGATGAGGCTATGGTCCTGGAGCAGGAAATGAGATTGTATAATACTCCGTTCTGAAAATAGAGTTTACACTTTTTTTTGCTTTGTGCTCTGTACAGAATATTTTGTAGACAATTATTTTAAAAACTAAATACTATGTGGTATTATGGCTGTTGTGACCAGGCATGTAAATTGCTCTAATGCCATCATTTGTCGTACTTCAAGTCTGGTGAGTATAAGCTGCAAATATGTTCCAAAATATTGATAACTGACAGGAACATTCCATGTCTCATTTTTTTTTATTTTGAAGAGATTTTTTTAGTGCACTCAGTTGTGTCCTATGCAGCCCAAATTTGAATCAAAAAGTAATTACATTACAGTAACTTGGAGGATTTGAAATCATACTAAATATCACTTTATCAGTTAAGTGCATATGAACTTAATTGATAAACTAAGTTGATGAGGTTCATCTTGTATATAAATATTCTCAGTGGTTTAAAGATTTTTTTTAAATAACAATTTCCCACATACCCAGAATAGGCTGAATTTGTACAAGGTTGAAGTTGTTACAGGTGTTAGAAAAGTAAGTGCAGCATCATTAACATGTGAGTCATGTTACTTTTTGTGTAGTGGCATGTGTATGTATACATGCACAAAGGGTTTTTTATCACTTGTCATTTAGTAGTAGTTTTCCATATGCAAGGATGGGACTAATTTCAGGCTTCCCAGCTGTGATAAATTTCTGTGCTGTGTAATTTAGGAATGGAGTCTATATCACTGACAATTTTTCCCTGTGTTGCATGCTATTTAGCAATTAGAGGTGATTGCAGTATCTGCCATACAAGGAGAGGCTGAGAGAGCTGGGGGATTTAGCACTGAGAAGGGAAGGCTGGGGGGGAATTTCAGTATTTAAATGTCTGTCAGGGAGGCGTGAGGATGGTGTCAGGCTTTCTTCTTGGTGGTGTGCAGTGGAAGGACAGAAGACAGCTGAAATAAAGGGCACAAACTGAAAAAACAGGCAATTCCATTTAAACACAAAACTTCTTCACTGTGTAAGGGTGATTGAGTGCTGGAACAGACAGCCCTGGAGCACTGTGCAGTGCCTGCCTTAAAAGGTACACAAAACCTGATGGGACACAGCCCTGAGCAGCTTGCTGTACTTGCTCCTGCTTCAGCAGAGGTGGTGGACTGCATATATGATCCCCAGAGGTCCCTTTTCAACCTCAAGTGTGCCTTATATTCTGTTTCACATTTTCAGTGAATATAGGTGGCAGATAGGCCCTTCATATTTTGGTAGTGGAACAGCTAACAAGGGCGTAATTCTTCAGTCTGTTGAAATGGAATTTTATTTAAAATACCTGCCACAAAGGTATGGTTGTGTCTGAACACTTCTGTCCAGAGGTCTGGGAGCTCTGGGCATGACTGTCTCATAAATAGAAAAGGAGCTTCCGACTCTCTTTATTATCTTTAACCATGATGTATAACTGTTAGACAGGTGTCAGGGCCTAGCTGAAGATAAATACTACTCAAAAGTGTTTTATGAAAGATAAAAGTATCTTATAGAAGATCTTTCAGAAAAATGACTTGTTTATCTTCTATATGTATTTATTTTTCCATTGCTTTCAGTCAGTTTTCTAAGCTTTTACTTAATTAGTCATCTTATTTATCCCTTCCTCTATTAAATCATGTATATAAGAAATTAGCCCTTGAAAAATAGGCTTACCTAAATGGTCAATGAGAGGGTAACAGAGTAAATAGCAGCAGCAGCAAGATGCTCCTGTTTTGCTCAGAAGTTCTAATTTCCTGGTATAAGGGAGGAAAAGCAAAATTTCCTTTTTCTAAAACAAGCATTCTTACTCCATTTGATTAAAATCTTTTTGTATGAAGAAAGAATAAGAATATATCAGAACGTATATATTCGACTGGAATATATATTCGTATATAGAATATATAAAAATATATGAGAGTATATAAGTTTTTGGTTTTGTTCTGTGCAGAAGATCAAGGGGTTTTTTCTTGTATTTGCAAATTGTTTAGCTACGGTCAATCTCTGCTCATCCTTGTGCCAGTAGCCAGTATATCTTTGATAAGTGCTGTCATCTTTTCTCCTTCAGGTGAAAGTCACCTTTATTCCCTTTTTAATGCACATAGGATATCTAGGATTTTAGGATATCTATTTGAAAACTCATTAGTGTAGGAGTTAAAATTTATTTCTAAATAAGTAGTAGTATATATAAAGTTCACTGGATAATTTATTTTCAGCTTGTACTATTTTATTGATATTATCTGTCCTCCAGCTGCCCACAAATTCCCTCTTTTATTTCTGCATGAAGTAGGAATTCATCTTTAAGGTATACATCCTCTATTTTGCTTTTAGGGATTATCTTCATACAAAATTGATTAAAGCATCCCTTTTGTCTTGAACTATCAACAACTTGTCCTTGCCATAGGTCTGTCTTGCCATGCATTCTCGACTTGGGACTGTATACCCAATTCTCCTTTAAGTATTATTGTGCTTGTGCTTAAAAGTTGTTTGTGCTTTGCTGCCTCAAGTTTACTTTTAGCTTTCATTACTTTTAATAAAACACATTTTAATACTTTTAATCTTTTTCTGTATATTTTACCTTTAACGCATTGTGATTTGTTTTTTTTTCAATGTCCAGAAGTAATACTTGGGTTTGATTCTCACATTCTTCACGCACACACAAATTTAAATGTATGTATGTATATATATATATATATATATATAGGTAAGCAGGTCACTCCCATGGGTGTTGGGCAACATGATTTACTAAAGTACTGGAGATAACAACCACGTCCCTTTGGAGTGTGTGCTGTGTGCAACAGGGTAGGTGTAGTCTCATAAGCATCTCTCAGATCCTGTCGTGCTAAGAGCTCTGGAAATGGTTGTCTCTCAATGCACAAGTATCTGGGCTTGTATGACCTCAGAGAAGTTCCCTTCTCTCAATCTCTTCTCCAAATTTAAAACAAAACTTTAGGAAGAAACTAGTTAAGAATCTTTTTTTTTTTTTTTTCCCCCAGGGATGGGGGAGCCTGGAGAAAGTTGAGCTTGGTGGATTAGTTGAACGAATTCTTTTCAGGCCTGTCTACCAGCTTGTCCCTGAAGACAAAAGGAATGAGCATTTACTGAATTGTCCTTGCTACTTCTGCCCTGGGATGTGGTTATGGAATGGCTTCTCTCTAAGCCTTCCTCTGTTCCCCCTGCTCTTCCCTTCCCTTACTCTTAGGTGGAAGTAGCTGCACAGTTGTAAATCCACGTGTTTTACAAGGCCACTGAATGTTTACTGTTGACAGTGTTGTTGATACGCCTTGCTGCCTAGGAATCTGTATCTTAAAAATACTTCCTTTTTTGTTTTGTAATTCAATACCATTCTCTCTTTTTTCATGGTTTTTGTTTGTTTGTTTTTATAATCCAGCGTATTGCTGCTATAACAAGGAATGTACTTACTTTAAAAGATTTGACGTTGCCAACATGATAAAATTACCATCTATACTACTTTTTGATTGTCTAAGTTTAGCTTTTTTTTTGTTAGTTTTTTTTACACATACCACTGAGATTAACAGTTTAGTTAATCTAAATTTACTTAACAGTTTTTTGTAACAAACTATTTCGTTTGAATTCTGCTCTAATTCACCTATTTCCATCCCCAGATGTCTTGATTCTTAAATGACTTCTAGTGTTTCTCCTCAGAATTTTCCATGATGCAGAAATGCTTTCCAAACTTCAGCTGAGAATGCTGTTAACATTCTTCCTTACCTTTGCTGTGGAAAATTCTTCAATGCATCCTGGTAAAGCAGCAGAAATACACTCTAGTCATAAATCTCTGTTGTGGACAAAAGAGAGGAATCATGAAACTCAAAATCACATGTCATAAGATTTTGTTTTCCTTTTATCCCACCTAACTGAAAGGCTTCTTGTTCTTACCTTCTTGCTGGTACCTTGTTTCTTTCAGATTGAATGGTTTATCATCCTACATTAAAATTATGTTTCTTTCTGTCTGTGTTAGATTAGGCCAGTAGCTCTGGGCAGCTCAGTTGTGTTCAGTTAAATAAGGACTTATAATTAATGCTCCGTTGTTAATGTGAGCTGATTTTGGCTTTGATTGAAAATTGAAGAGTTGGAAAACAAGTGTTTGCTGCTCCATAATTCATGCAAGGCTTTCCTTTCCCTAAAGGTAACCTGTGATGGGTGTTGAAGTAGACACTATAATGTATTTGTAACACAGACTGGAAATCTTCAGCTCTTCTGAGAACTTGCCACTTGAGCGTGGAGTGTTTTATTCTGTGTGATGCTTTGGCTTTATTTTATTTGTGTTGGAGGAGTACATACTTTGCACTTAGGCATTCACGCACACACACCCTCCTTAGCTTGGATTAGTACATTTCTTTCCTCTTTTATTTGGAAGTGAAAGGTTCTTTGAAAAATTGAGAGATGATCATTCTTCTCTACTCCACCTGAAAACTTTCCAGCTCTTCCGTTTCTTCTTTTACAGTATTCTATAGTTTGTATTTTCTTTTTGTTCTTCTCTCACTTTTTTTAACATGTTGCATGGCTTTATTCTTGGCAGCACTTTGGTATCCATATTTCTCTAGCGCTAATCCTTCTGTCACCCACCTTTCTGTGTCAGCTTCCATCTTGCTTCTGCTGAGGATATGAGAGATCAGATTTCTGAGATGAATTTGCCAGGCTGCTCCTCTGCTATTCAATCAAGCATGTTTTGTCCTTCATGCTTCGCTTTCCTACAGAGCAGCTCATGAGTTTTGATTAAATTATGAGTTGCATTCTTCCAGTGAGACTTAGTGGTCATTTTGATTTGGTTCCCCTTTAAATTTTCTGTGAAAAAGGAGAAAGGTTTTTCAGATCAGCTTCTTGTGGGAGCTGGAGCTTCAGTCCACTCTCTCCTCTCCTCTCTTGACCTTACAGAGTTTGCTTGACTGACAGGATATTTTTAGCTTCTGTTTTTCCCATTGCCATAGTATTAATTTGTTCAGGATCCATGCCAAGCTAATCATTCTACAGTTCCTGAATCTCCCCTTTTACATTTTTAAATACTGCATATTAAACTGGCGAGTCCTTTGATGTTTAGAATTTCTTAAGATTATTTAAAAAACAACATTAGTGTTTCAGAGAACTCCTCAGTTATTTCCTTGAAGCTTCTTGTGTGTAAATTATCTGGGCCTCTCCTTTGCAAAATACTCCATTTTATCAGATAGTGGTTTACGTTTCTGCAGACATAATTTTTCTCTTCCTTACATGTGATTTTAATGCAATGGATTCATATTCTTTTTCTACTTATAGCACAGTCTTCTTGCTTTTCTTCCTATTTCATTACTTACCTATTTACCTGTGGCATTGAAATTCAAGATTTTTGGGTTGTTTGGCATTTTAGGTTTCCCTGCTACTTATGGGTTAGCCACCTTTACATCAATCATGTTTCATTGCAGAATATCTATAGTTTCTTGTCTTTTTTTTTTTCATCTAGAAGATTTTCTCTGAGCACTGCACTCAAATGCCACCCCCCCCCATGCTTCAAAATGGGGATCTTTTCTTTTTTTGATGGTTTTCCCTTTATCCAATTATCCCTCAGCAAAAAGAGGAATATGACAGATTTTTCTGGGAGTGTAGTGACCTACCAGGACTATATTTGAAGAGGTCAACTTGAGAACCAGTTTTACACTCGGGACTTGTATCTTTGTGCAGTACTAACCAGTGTGGGACTTGTCTTCCACATTATAAATTACATGTAACGTTAATCATTTTATGTTACAATACAGTTAAATGTTCCAGAGTTTTACTAGTGCAGATGGGTTAAAGATGGGGAACCTCACCTTTATATCCTTTTTCTCATTCTCTTCATTACAGGCAATATTACAATCCGAATATGGTTGTTAATACTTGTACCATATAAACACTCTGTGCCTTGTGACCATCCAACAACTCGGTAGCTCAGTAAAACTGCTTTGAATTACATGGGGATGTGCCACAAAAATGTGTGTGAATCAATTCGGCTTTGTTCAAGCATAGTAAAAGCCATTTTGTTTTGTAAATTTAGCTGAAAAGTTTAAGTAATTTAAGACGCCTCCTGATTTTGATTTCCCTGTGAATGTTGGGGGCAGAAGAACTGTCAGGTAGCCTGGAGGAAAACATAAAAATGGAGTTTCTCATGGATTAAGGAAAGACAGTTGCTCTGTGATTTGACAGTTACTTGCCATATACAGCCAAAAGTGGGAATTGGTTAGTCCTTAGCTTTCGAGCATAATGGCTCAATTTTAGAAGTAATTTGGCATTAAATCCCCAGTAATTTCTAATAATCTCTACCAGCTTGTTAAAAAGTGTGAGGGGATTGGTGTAAAGTATGCTGCTAGGATTGGTTGGGTAATTTATCTGTCTTCTGACTAGAAGTAGCATCAGTATTATGGGTTTATTGAAAACTAATTCTTCGAATTTATAGCACCTAATAACACAAGGAGACTATCATTCTTGTATCTAAGTGCATTGCTTGGCTTGTTCACACTGGAAACACTTGTTTCCATTTTGGTTTAGATACTTTGTGCTGCTTTTGTTTTGCTTCCTGCAGTCAGAAGCCTATCACAGATATTTTACTGTGTTTGAAATGTATAAACTTAGATAGGATCTTCCCTGGGAAGCTTTGAAAAGTAGCTGCTCTCTCGCTTACAGAGAGTGTTTTCATTAGATCACTTAAATGTAGATAGCAAGGAAGGACAGAGATTAGCAGAGGGACTGTTGTTAGAGTATTGATACTTCTCTCTTCTTGCCTACCCTCAGCTCTTCTGGAGGTCTGGGTGAGCTTGCAGAGCTTGTGAGCTGTTTTCACTCATGCTGCTAGTTCTTCCCACCTTGCACTGATAACAAAGCCTAAGGACTTTTTCTTCATTCTTTTCCAACTGAAATAATATCTCCTCACATAATAAAAGATCACTGGTGACCCTCATTGTAGCACAGGGAAGAACAAGTTCTGTCCTTGAACCATGAAGTGCTCAGGGAGAAGTAGAATGTCTGTAGAGTGTTCTGCTCATAGCTCATGGCATAAATTCATATGAAACTGTAATACTGACCACTGAAGATCCTTGGAAATCTCACAGTGGCTGTTTCTAGCATCACTAAAAATATAGGTACCTGTCTTGCTCTTCAGGCCAATGTCTCCCTTCCATTTTCTGGTGTAATTCCTTGATTTGTACCCTAAATTGGATGCAATGTGGCCAAGTGCTTTCATACAGCAAATGAGAGTTCATTCCTTGTGAATATTTTATATCAAAGATGCTATTTATGGTACTGTAATTTCATCAACTTAAAAGCAGAAGGATTAGAATTTGCTTCATTACAGAGTTTGTGTATGTGAATAGAAGTTTATAAACTTGACAGTATTTCTTAAGTGCTGATGTTTCTTTAGTTGTGGGTGTGGATTTAGTCTCCTAATTATAGTACTCTTCTAGGAGGGACAGATGAAGTGAATCACTGTTCTAAGGCTTTATGTTTCTTGTCCCACTGTCTAAGGAGTGAAATTCTCTGTATACTTTTGTATTGTGAATATTGCGTGAGGTCAGTGTACTGAAATTGTTATTGTGGAAATGATTTATACTGTTTGGTGAGTGTTTCAGTGTTGCTAATTTGGTAGGTGACAGCAATGCTATGATTTTTAAAATATTTTATTCACCATTTTTGGTGAATAAACCATGTAGGAAAAAGTAAAATGCATATTGCTGATACGTGCAAAGATTACTTATACTTGCAGAAGAAATTTTAAAAGAAGAATGATAGTTTTGAAAAAAAAAATCCAGTGTAAACAAAAGTATACCTGCAAGTTCTTTAGTTTTCATCATTCTATTCAGTCTTTGTTTTTTTCACTTTTCCTCTTTTTTCCTTTTTACAGTTCTGAATCCTGTTTGAGCAGTTTGGAATAAGTCAAACATTCCCTTTTTTGCATCTACTGAGATATATAATCTTGGAGCTTCATAGTTAAGGGAATGCAGATGGAGAAATACTGCTTGAAATTTCTCAAACTTCCATCTTGTCTAACAGCTGACATGAATATCTTTAACCTAGGTAGAAAAAATAGTACTAAGTAAACAAAAATTGGTTTGTAGTGTTCTCTGAAAGCCGGTGTTATCAATGCTGCTGTGTTCATGTAGCAGCCTTAGTTTAAATACCTGTGTGATCTTAATTATCCAGGTTTCATAAAGGTAATCCCTTTATGATGCAGTTTTTGAACGTGCAGTTGTTTTAGCCCAGCTACATTGGAGTTATTTTCTAATAACTCCTCACATTTAATGAAGAATGGAGATGAAAAAAATTGTATGGTAATGTATAAATCTGTAATGTACTGTATCTTAAATAGTGTATGGAGTTCTGATTGGTTGTTTTGCTTTTCATACCCTTCCTTCTGTTGGAAGAGGTACAGAGAGTCACAACAAGGATTATCAAACGTAGGGACAATTTTCCTACAAGAAACAATATTATCTTCTTATCTTTCAGCCTAAAGAAGAGGTGACTAAGAGGTAGATAGATAGTTTGTAGAACATGTTCGGGGGGCAATTGTTCAATGTCTCTTCCAGTTCAGGAGCTGGGAGGTGTCAGCAGAGGTTGCTGGATGCAGGGTCAGAAGCAAACAGCAGATGTGCCTTCAGACGTGCTGTGGGTAACTGGTGAAACTCCTTGCCTTGGAGGATGCTCTGGATGTTAAAAGGTCCAGATGCTGACTGTACAAATGCCACGGAGGAATAGAGATTTGGAACAAAGGAATAGAGAGATCTCACTGCTGAGTCAGCCACAAATGGTGTGAAGCTGGACAGATGTTTGGTGGTGTTGTGGCTTGCTTGGTTTGTAAATTCCTCCCTGCACATTTTGCTTGCTCGCTTCTGGGTGCAAGGCTAAATAGATTTTTTTGATTGATGTGGTACAGTCACTTTTTTTTTTTGTTTTTGTTCCGGGGTTTCAGTTAGGCTTTCAGTTTGTGGGTTTTGTGTTCTGGGGAGACTTTTTTAAAGATCATATAACTTCATTTTTCATTAAATAATTATCTTAGAACAACTCTTAAAGTCATAGTTCAAGCCTTTTAAGATAGGTGAACTAAATATGGTCAGATAAAGTTTCACAATTAGAGATCTCAGGATGTTTCTTATTCAACTTGAAAAATGTTGAGGAATGCATAAAAAGGGTATGTCTGGCCTACACTAAGGAATTCTAATTAATAAATATTGCACATTTTTCTCAAGCTAAACTTTGCTTTTTGAAAAAAACTATTTTTCATACTTGTATTTTGCTAGTGACCTTTTAGTTTGTTTTGATGGATGAACTGTAAAGGAATTGCTTGTTTAATAATTCACAATGTAAAATTCCTTACTGTTGAGTAGTGATGACGATCCCAATGCCAGGAGGAAGCACAAACATTTGCAAGAAGCCTGGCCTAGAAATGTGGCAAGAAGAGAAACATGAAAAGTCATGTAAGAATAAATAAATTCTAGGTCATGGGGGAGTCATCCTGGGCTGACAAGGACCACAGCTTAAGGGGTTTTGTACTTTATCCTTAATATATCTAAGCAGTCTTCAGTTGTGTGCAGTCCTCTTTTGGCCCTAAATGCAAGTACAGGTCTTGATTTGTGAGCAGATTAAGTTAATACTCTACCTTCTTTTCATTTCTTTGAATACCAATTAAAGTTTTATGGTTGAGCATATGAAATTTAAGAATTACTGAAGAGAAGATGCATTTAGCTGAGACTCTGTGAGCACACTAGGGTGTAGTCATTACAATTCATCTCATATTGTGTCTAAACCAAGATAGCGTCTTAGTTCAGCCTGCAGGAAGTAGCGAGCTGCTCTAAATCTTTTCCTCATTTAATATGCAGTTGAAACCTGCATTAGTCCAAGCCAGGGGAAACCAACTCAGTTGCAGAATATTTGGTTCTTTCTCCTCCTTTGACGCCGGTCATTCCTCCTGGTCACACGACAGCTGCTCCTGCTGGGCTGGGCTCTCAGGGGTGGTGTTGTGCTGCTCTCTCCCAAGGTGGAAAACTGGGACAAAGACACCTGCCAGAAGGACCGGGGTGGGTTTGTGCCACAGTCATGAAGAAACCCGAAGGTTTTCTAAATGCTGTAAAATGGTGCCTGTATTTAATTTTTTTTTCTACGTTGGCTTTTTGAAAGTATTTTGTATCCCTTAATAATCTGCCACTGGCTAAAGCACATGTCTTCAAGTCATCCCACAGCTCTTAGGAAACTGCTGACATATGGATTGTCTAACACTCTAGGTTTTGGTGGATTGCACATATATCTTTTAGTTTGGGTCTGATTCAAGCAGAGTAATTCCTGACTAAATCTGTTTGTGAACTCATAAATGCAGGTCAAAATATTTGCTGTTTTCTCCTGGAGAGTTTGGACTGTAACGGCAACAGCTTTTTGCTTCCCTGAAAAGTGTATCAATCAGGCTGGCTTTTAGACATATTCCTCTGTTTGCTAAGTCTTCCTCTCAAAACATTTCAGGTCTCATGTTAAGAGCCTCTTTTCCTGACTAAAATTTTAATTACCTTAATTGTCAAGTGATTTTTTATTTCTTTTTTTTTCAGTGGTAACTATTGAAGGAATTGAAATTAAGACAGAAGCTAGTTGTTCGTGTTTATTAAGAAAGAAAAATCTTTAAGAGAGATAAAATTCTATGGATACAAGTTCTGCTTATTTACTATGCTGCACTTACTTTCCCAAACAAGCAGGGATTCCTTCTTTGGTCTTCTGGTGTTTGAGATACCTTGTAATCTTTCTGGGGGGTGGGTGTGTATCTATCAGCGGGGCATTTTTTTCTCTGCCTAACTCTGTATTTTTTGTGCATTTTAGCAGGTGTATGGAGTGCTTGTTCAGGACAGAAAGTAGTGCAGAATGAAAAGAAGCAAGGGTGAGGCTTTTATTTGAAAGAAAATAAGCTGAGGAGGAAGTTCACTGCTGAAAGGGTTATTGTAATCAAGTTTATCATGAGAGCTTGCTGTTGTGTAACAGAAACTCTAGCTTGTCCATACCTGTCTTTAAGCATTACTTAATGAAGAAAAAAACCAGACCTACCAAAGTATTTATGAAATTCAATAAAATTTGTTCCCAAACTCTTAAATTGCAGTACATTATGACAATTCAGTTCCTTGTCAGAATTCTCTGTGTATTTTTAGAAAGACTATATTTTTTTAAGAAAAGTGATATTTGACAGAGTTTGCTTGTGAGTGTGATCGAGCTAATGCTCAAGCACGTGTCTCTTGTGGTTTAATAATATTGAAACTCATTTATTCAAAAACCACTTTAACCAGGAATCATGTAATGAAAAATATATCTTCCTCTGAAAGTAGCCCATTAAAACGCCTGTTAGGCAGCCAAAGGGTTTTTTTTTCCTAGTAAAGGAGTACATCTATATTGGAGTGCAGTTGGCTTTTTTCTCTTTGTATGTAGGTTGCTGGCTCATCCTCATGCCATCTTCAATTCTTCAGTAAAACTGCCTGTATCAGTTTAATGCAGTCTAATACATTAGCACCTAGGTTTTTTCTCTCAAAAAGGCATAAGCTTTGTTTATTGAGGCATTTTCTAAAATTAATCTTTTTGCAACGTAGAGACCCTTCTCACTTGCTCTGCAGCAATGATCAGGAGTAATTTGGGATTTTAGGGTGTAGTAGTTGTGGCACCTGAATCAGTTATTTAAAGGAGAGAGGAAGTGAGAGCCTGCCAGTATTTCTTCTGTGATTTTCAAATGGTATCCTAACCATTTGAAGGAAATACTTCTTTTTCCTTCCCTTCTGCCCACTGGTTACCAGACAGATAACTTGGGCCCCCTGTCTGCCTGTCTTTCGGGTGGACAAATTTATTTTATTTTATTTCTTCCTTCTGCTTGATGGCAGGCTTGTAAAGGAGCAGCTTTACTTGTGTGCTTGGTCTCTTTGTCTTTTCTAATGCCTGTTTCTTTGCAGTTATCTAAATGGAGTTATAGCAGTTTCACCTGTCTTCTTCTTGTCATTTGGTTCCCTTTTAATAATTCCAGGCACACCCTCTCACTGTTACATCAGCATCTATATGTGATTCATGGATATCAGGCTTTGGAGAAATCTATCCACTCGTTTAGCCCCTGTAAAAATGAGTGCAGTGAGTCAGTTCTCCTGTTTCAGATGTGGCTGAGGAAAGGAGGCAGGAGTGGGGTGCAGGGGTTCTCCCCGTACACTCTCACACTCACCAGCAAATCACAAGCCTGGGGTGTTTCTATACAGCAGTGCTGACAGTGCCACGGAATCTCAAGATAATTCGGGTTTGGGTTGGAAGGGGCCTTTAAAGAGTCTCTTCAAACATTGCCCATGTCTTTTCTGTGTATCTTTTGCTCTGACAAAGAAGGCTTTCCTGAAAAAACTACACAGAATCTGTGTAGCAAAGTTGACTACATTAGTTTTTTTCCAGCTAGGTTAAATGGCAAAAAAAGTTTCAGTATTTCCTATTTTTTAGAAGTTTGTATTCATCATAATATACAGTGTTAAAGTACCTTTAATTTGCTATTGCATTAGTTTGTGGCTGTTCCAGGCATGATGGTACTTGGTCCTGAGAGGTAGATAGAGGTCAGGCAAGGGGGAAAACCAATGTTGTTTAAAAATAAATTGGCAATATTTGTTGGTGTAAGTTTATATGGGAAGTAGCCACATTAATAGTACTGTAAGAATACACAAAAAACATTGAAAAAAACCCATTAGCGACCATTTTAATGATCTAGTATGTAATGATTGGTCCACAAGGTCATTTCATTCAGTTTTAAAATACTAATTTGGGTGTAAATTTCACAGTTAACACAGTTATTGTCTCTACTGTCAATTCTTTTATGCAATCTGCATGTACTGTGGCTGGTGTCATCCCACATTGGGCTCATGCTGCAGATGACCAGATATATCTGAACCAGTTGAGCAGCAGAAGCAAAGTAAGGTGAGCCAGGTGCCATAGAGAACTTGACTGCTCTGCTCATTGTACCTAATTTTACCTTATGTAAATGTAAAACCAGCTTAGGTTCCTGGGAATGTGTGTTTCAATCTAGGCAGCATTCAAAGATCTTTACACACACTAGGGCAGCCACTTGGTTTATTATTTTTGTAATAAATATATTTTCTTTTATGGGCATGCTTTACTTTACACAAGATTTGAACCACAATTCTGGACTGTATTGCCAAAACCTCTTCTTCAACCCTCATAACTTGTTGTTTGCCAAACCTGCAAATTAAATGGCTTTCTTAATCCATTTCTTGATAAGTTTATATCCTTTTCCAAGCTCGGTCTAAGTTGGATTTGTCATCTTAAAAATTGAGTTGAGCCGTGCTGAGTTTTGGATTATTGCCAGCGTATCCAGCTCTAAACATTAGAAGATTCCCTGAGATTTGTGAAAAGCTGATAATGAGAAAATGAGTCAGACCTTATTAGGTTCCCGTATTAAGTGGTCATTAAACAGATCCCTTGGAAAAAATGCTCACTGTGGAATATAAGCAGCACAGAGTAGGTAGAACTTTAGAGAACGTGCAGGGGGAAAAAAAGGGTCCCAGGATGGAAATGCACAGGTAAAAGGGTGATGAGGAAGGGACTCGTGCTGCAAAAAAAGTACTGAACAGGAAAGAAGGATGGAAGGGAAAAATATAAAATGAAGAATTTAGAATAATTGTATAATTACTTATTTTCAGAAATAATAGACCATTATCATTATACCATAAGCTGAATTGTGAATATGTAAATAATGGGATAGTGTCCTGATACAGGAGAGGGAAGTGGCTTATAGAGTTATCCAAGAGGAGAGTCAGTCAGACCACATTTAAAACAAGAAACTGTGGAGCCTGCAGATTGTTTTAGAAAGCCAGCCAGTGCATACTGTTTTCTGATTGTTGATCAGCAACATTCTGATATTGTCCAAACAAGTAGGAGAGGCTGCAATCTTGGCTTAGTCAAAACAATTACCTGTTACTGTGATCTGATTCTCATGCTAATAGTTTGGCTCCTCTGCTCCTGAATACCAGTTTGTTGTTTTCTAATACAGGTGAAAAAAGCCGTGTAACTTTGAAAGATAAAGACAACTGATTTAAATAGTTAAATGAATATTTATCATTATGAAAATCTTGTTATAGACACTTTTTCACCAACTCAACAATGTGTATTTTACTCTCATGTGCTCAGGGGGCAGAGGAAAGTGCTCTCAGGTAGTACTAATCTTCTATACTGCTTTCTGCAGAAGACCTGTAGTGACCTTATTTGTCCTAAGTGGGAATAAGATACAAAGATGTTAAAAACAAAGCATAAGAAAAGGCTTTGGCAACCTCTGTACCCCATCTGGACAAGTTACAGACTCTGTCAGCATTGTTTATCAGTCTTGAAGGAATTCCAACTTGCGAAACACCTGAAAAGACTAGCAGGTGGCATAGCTTGAAAAAGGTTTTCTGTCAGTCTTCCTGGAATTATTAGGTGCCCTTAAGGGTTTGTAACTTGAGTTTTATATGTGGTTTTTATTGTGTTTCCCAGGTTCCCAAAACAAGGTGAGAGCTCAGTAACTTCATGTGGTGATGGACAGGGGAGTTGTCCTAATATATAGCACAGAAATACATCTTGAATTTTTAATTTATGATTGGATAAGTGAAAGTTATACTTGGAGAGTGTGTGGCATATGATCTAACACTGTCCTCTATTGTCCAAGTACTCCTCCCTTGGGGTTTAATCATGGGTTGCTGGAGGCAGAGTTTTTTTAACTGAAGGAGGGAGGCCCTGGCTCTGGGTCTTGCTTTCCTAGTGGATTTGCTGGTTGACTTCCAGTGCAACTTGTTTTTTCAGGTTCTTTTTTTTCTTTCTTTTTTTCTTTTTTTTTTTTTTTTGCAGAGATGCAAAGCTAGGTAAAAGGTGGTAAGTTCTTTTAATTCTGAGGCTGCTTGTTTTCTGTGTCTTTCTTTTTTTTTTAAATACTGTCTCAACATTTGTTGTGCTGGTTGTATGGAATGAGTGAGTTCTTTCTCTTTTAACCCTCCCAGATTTGAAATTTGGCAGAATAAAACGTTTTCTCCGTGAACTCGCAGCTCTTTCAGAGTTGAACAGAGTATGAACAGCACAGACAGTGCCTGGTGGAAACAGCCAGTTCTTGATTACTGCAGAAACCCTTCAGTGTCCTTAGCCCTGACCTTTCAGCCTGCAGCCCTGTGCTGTGTCCCAGACCTTGTGCTGGAAGCTCTGCCCCTTCCAGAGGTGACTGTGCTGCTGGAAGCAGGGGTTCAGGTCAGCCTCACCATCATGGGCAGTGCTGCACTGTAGCAACAGGACTGCTGCAGGGAATCTTTGTGAGGGTTAAACCCTGGGAAGGTTTAGTTGATTTGCTTGATCTTGATCTTCTGTTGGGATGCACATTGCAAATGTGTTCAGATCTCTTACGAACAGACATGAGCAAAGAACAGCTTTTGGAAAAGAACAGCTTTTGTCTGTTAATACTGTTTTTAAAATAAGCCAAGTGGTAGCTCTCAGCCTTAATTTTTTATTTGTAGTTTTTATACCACTTGTTTGCCTTCAGAAAAAGGAAGGCATTGGTTGTCATTGCAAAGCAGAGCATTCTCTGAACACTTCAAAAAAGAACAGAATTGCCTTTTGTAAATTGCAAACAAAAGCTTTGAACCCAAAGTAGATGTTGGGCAGAGGGAAGGATTGTTTCACTAATACCTAGGATGGGAAAGCTGTCTCCTTGCCCTGGTACAGGGAGAGAAGCTCATGTAAAAGATGATGAAGGTGTCTGTTGGAGTCCTCCAGTTAAGAGCTATATTTTTTAATGTAGTAAAATATCTTTTTTTAATGTATCAGATTAGACTTTGGATAGCTCCGCTGATGATAGTTTAATGTTTGAGAGCAGGAATGCTTCAAATTACTAAATTCTCATTCCCTTATTTATTTTCATATGTGATATATTGTTAAGAAGCTACTAATTCAAGTGCTTTTCATTAGGGGAAAGCATATTTCCTTGCTGTCTAATTATGAATAGTATTCATGTAATGTTCTTATTTGAATTGTGTGGGATTTTATTTTCTCTCCCAGTACACTCAAGAGAAGTTGTATATGATTCAGGTTTTGTTCTAAGATTGGTTTGGTATTCAATTTAGTACTGCTTTTAGAAGGAATGGGGAGTACTGTGAGCCTGGTCTTCTGCAGAACTCTGGTAATGCGAGTTTTTCTTGTTTCTCAAGATAGTCCTGGAGCAGTCTAAGGCAATTTTGACACTGTTTAGAAACTATAATGAACATGATACAACTTCCTAACTGTTACAAAAAGTTGCATGTGTAATATTAGGTGACAGCAGAATTATTCATTTGTCTAAGCATGTGTTCATACAAGTCTGAACTGCAGTCTGAGGGGAGATCATTTTTTAAAAGTGTAGTGTTGGTCATCACTCAAAACAAAATTGAAGCATTGGCTACAGAGCTTATATTAAAATAGATGAAGGCAAATTATTAAATAAAACCACATTAGGTCGCATCATGTCTTGTTGTAAACACGGCTATTCTCTTTGTAATCTGAACCCAAAAAAGAGCAGACACCTGAATTTACTCTTGTTCAGGAAAGTTTTGAAGCTGTGCACAAAGTGTAAAGCCCTGGCAAGTTTCTTTTAAAGGAAGGTTCCATATGTACAAATTGACTTTATAAAATATGAATACGTGATAAAATGTTCTGCTGAATTAGAACCACTGGCTAAAGCCAAAAAAGGATGGATTTTTTTTATACATTTAAAATGGTAAAGTGGCCTGGACAACTGAAATTGTTGCTTTTAGAGGTTAACTCAGGTTATCATTTAAACTACAGAAAATTAAGAATATTTAATGAAACAGCTGAGGTATTGTGAAACGAGGGTCAAACCTTACATCCATATTTACGCAAACTTCAGGTCCTGCTGAGTTCATTATGAATAAACACATCAAAATCTTTCTGTAACTTATATAGTCTCCTAAAGCAGCAGACCTCAGTACAAATTGAGAGAACGTTCTCATGCAGACGGTGCTTTCAAAAAGAGAACTTCAGATTTATAGTCACTAATAAATGTGCAAATACGGAATGTATTGTTTTTCAAACTAAATGACATGAACAGTTCTGTGCAAGGGTTCCAGAGAATGTGGGCCTGGTGCTGAATGGGAATATGGTCACAAAAACCAAGGAGAAGGCTAAAGTGATGATTGGTTTTTTGCCTCAGTTTTTTAGAAGCAGTTTAGGAAATATGTGACCAAAGTGGACGGATGAAGGTTCCTGTGCTGCGATGAGATGCTGCACAAGTGTTGAGTCAGCTGGCTGGTGTCACTGCAGGGTCACTGTTAATAAGATTTGAGCAGTTCTGGTGACTGCACAAGAGCCTCACGGGAGGCAGAGGCTCCTTCCTCTCTACTTGTCACTGGTGAGATGCATCAGGAGTGCTGGGTGCTGTTCTGGGCTACCAGTACAAGGGAGACATGAATGCAGCAGAGTGAGTCCAGTAAAGGGCTGTGGAGATGGTGGGGTGGAGGCTGAGAGAGCTGACTGTTCATCCTGGAGCTGGAGCATATTCAGGGCAGGTATGGTGTGGTACCTGCAGCAGGGTGCAGAGGAGGAAAACCAGATCTTCCTTAGTGGTGTCCCGTGACTGGATGAGAAGAAATGGGCACAAACTGGAATACAAGAAAGTCCATTTAAGCATAAGGGGAAAAAAAAATTTCCTTTGTATAATGGGGTTGGTGAAACACTGGAGCAGATTTCCCACAACCTTTGGAAGCTGCCAACTATGAAGATGTTCAGAATCTTGACTGGATGTGGTCCTGAGCTCACCCAAGCAGGGGCTTGGACCCAGTGGTCTCAGCCAGTCCCTGCCAGCCTCCACCTTCTGTGGTTCTTTAGACAGTTCACCCTCAATTGCATCTCTGTTGTATTTTCCCAAAGTTCTCTTGTTTTGGAGCAGCTGGACACATAATGAGCATTTCACAAGAAAGGTAGTGGGAGACCTGAAGCAACTTTCTATTTGTTCCTTATGTGTTGCATGAAATCTAAAACTAGCCCACGTTTCTCTTTGGAGTACTGCAGTCTGGCTCCATTCTTGCACATGTGTTTAATCACAGATTGCTAAAAGAATCCATACAAATAATCCTATATTAAAGAATTCAGAATTTAGCATCGATAACTAATTTTAAATAATTAACAAATATGGTAATAGAGAAATGTATAACCTCCTCTAACCTTGTCTTTCAGTCGTGGCCTGTATATGAAGAAGTATTCAACAAAATGCACGAGCTTGCAGCATTTTTAGACCTGCCTCGTTTCCCAGATATAACAGAAAGCTGCTTTCTCCATCCAGACATGCTGTGCATGAAGTACTTGATGGAAGCTAATTTACCTGGTAAATATTTTCCCTAGCCCGAACTGATAAAATTTTTCTGTGGTTTATTAAACTCTAGCAAAAACGCTTAAATTACTACTTCAAAAGTGCCTACTCTTTTCCTTCTAATTTATTCACATTTCAGCTTGAACTGCAAGATATTCTTTCTATAGAAAGCACCTTCATCAAACATTTAGAGTATGTGTTATAGGCCCAGATATGCAGGGGCACTCTGATGTTGGCTCTGTAAGGCTGTGGAGTGGATACTTCGTTTTAAATCTTTCAGTATCCATGTGAACTAAGAGGCACCTGTTGAATTCATGTGATATATTAACTTTAGCTAAATGATTCATGAAGTTGGGACCCACTTGCTTAGCTCTGGAATTCTGATATGTAATAATGGCTGTATATTCTTTAACAAAGAATACATTTTGTGTATTATTATTCTGTATCTTAGCATTTATTTTAATATTGATGGTGTTTGACAGATCAGCTGCTGTCTCACTTGATTTATGATTCAGTTCTGAAATCATATATAGTATTGACTCTTTTTGTCTATCCTAAAATTAAGTCTTGAATATTGATTTATCAAAGAAAGACCAGTATGTCCTAGTATGTGAACTCTTTGTTGGGTTACCATGCTTTCTGTCAAATACACCATGACTGAAGATGAGTTACACAGACAAATAGCCTGTAAATTTCTTTTTCTCACA
Organism: Regulus satrapa; assembly: GCA_013396955.1. Lineage (NCBI taxonomy): Eukaryota > Metazoa > Chordata > Aves > Passeriformes > Regulidae > Regulus > Regulus satrapa. Next base: position 157,581 of record VWZN01019723.1, on the reverse strand, counting down.
ACATTCCAACAGTTCATAGTAGGCGAGGGAATTATTGTCTCATTTTTCAATTACTTACAATGCATAAAAGTGTTTGCTTTTTCTGGTTATTCACAATTGAATGAAGAGGTTTGGAGCTAAAATTCTGGAGTGGTAATTCTGATATTGTAGTTCTACGTCCATGTTGTGATCCCATAGAGGATTACATTATTTTGCAGATTGTGAAGTATTAATTGAATCAAAAAGAAGGTTAAAAGTTTGACATTTTCAGATGTTTTATAGAGAAATGCAAAGCTAAGTATTCTTTGGAAATTACTACAGAAGAGGAATATATTGTCCTTTTCTCTGCAACTAAGATTTTTATCATGTATAAGCATTTTTTAAAATTTGAAAAATGGCTGCTGCTGTTGTCTAACAACTCAAAAAAAGCAATAATTGGGAGCATTAAAGGACACTAAATACCACCAAAGAGACTATGTTATGTATCTGAAGTAAAACTAAATATGCTTCTAGTATTTTGTCTCCACTTTTGTTTTAACTTTTACTGTTATGTGCGAGAGGATTAAAAACGAGTTCCTACTGAACTCTTTGCAAGCAGCAAGAGAGTATAAGGTTGTACTTAGTCATACATTGCTAACCTTTGTGGAATCTGATGGTGATGTAATCAGCTCCTGTATTTCTTGCTGAACAGGAAAGGTGAGAAATTTGGGGGATTTGTATCTGTGAAAAATAAGCAGAGTAATAAGAGACTGTATAGATAGCCTGCTGAGTATCTGCTGGAGCTGCAGCTGGATCTCCTGGCACAGCCGGCGCGTGCCGCTTCTGCGCTGCCCTGCCACCAGCAAACTGCTCTCCGTGCCCGAGCCAGCCCTGTTCCTCCCCTGGGCACTGCTGCCTCCTGCCCTGGCTGTTCTGTCAACATGCAGGAAAAAAAACTTTGTCACAAGTTTGGGGATTTTTTATTTTTTTTTTGAAAATATATTTATGTGGATTTGTAATAGGCTTTCACACAAGAACGTTGAGGATGATCTCGCTACGTTATTCAAGTAATATCAAAGTGCTGTTAAATATTTGGTTTTTTAATTCTCCAAGTGTTTTCCATGTAAGCACAGTGAAGGTCGCCTAGTGTTTTTTAAAGTGTCCAAAAATACTCCTCAGACTGAAAAATATGTCTGTCAGATGGTCCTAAAAGACCTAACTAGTGTTTCCCTCAAATGGCCAATATATTTGCACTGTAAAAATATTTCTAGCTTGTCTTAACATTTTATATTTTTATTTATATTAATCAGATGAATTGCATAATTGGACTTGTCGAGTGGTGAAAAAGATTGGTATTGGAGAAGTGGATTTCCTGACTCTTACACCTGGAAATAAATCAACAAGAAAAGTGAAATATGATGTTCTTGCTGCAGCAGTTATTGTAGTTGTGCTCAAATTGTTGTTTTTATTAGATGATCACTATGAATGGTAAGTGTACCGACCAATCTGTAGCAACCCCCACATTGATAGTAGTGCAAGTGCTTGCCTCAGATCATTCTTTCTTTAGAGTTAAATTTATTCTATGGGAATTTCAATTAAGTTCAGTAGCTTAAACCATACACTTGAAGGCATTTTAGACATGGAATATTAGTTACTTTTAAAATGTTTTTCGTTTGGAATAAAATCATGATGTCATTTTTGTCAGTTGTATTTGAACTTCATGTGAGAAGTGCAGTATTTGGATCTACAAAACAGCCTGATTTTAAACATTTTTTTACAGGTTACTTTCAGAGTTTGCTGAAGAAAGAAATAAAAATAACCCAGAAGGTACCTAAATATTTCAGTAGAAGCAGTGTTATGATTTTGTAAACGAAGCAGTTTTGCGATCAGCGTTAGAAGGACTTTTCTTACTGATCATGAAAATGTGTTTTTGTCATTCACTAAGGGCAAATGTTACTGGGAGAAAAGAGTAGATCTTGTTCATGTAAAATGGCCTCAGTGTACCTGCACAATTCTTATTGTTCAGGGTAGGGGAGTTTGGTACACATTTTGCTGGGTGCTTCTCTGCTTCTGCTTGTGCATGTTTGCCTCTTGGTTTAGAGTTTTATGCATGGTAGGTGGAGATGAATGGATATGCCCTGAAAAGGGAACACACTTTGATCGTAAATAGCAGATACTTACTAGGGGCATCAAACCACATTTATGATAAAATCCAAACTTGTTTAGTCTTGTTAAATAAAATGTCTTAGTGTGTAACATATTTCAGATGTAATCTAGTTTCTTAGTCCAAATAATCCTGAGAGAGTGTGGAAAAGCTAGCAGCAATTAAGATAGAGAAGATAATGGTGTGAACATGGTTCTTTGAGGGCAGAAAGACCAAATCAAAGATTAGAAATCTTCAGGAAGATGTTCCATGGCCCAATCCAAATCACAATTGAAGATAAGATCCAAGATGTGTTACAGTTTACCTCTCAGACCTTTTATCCGGTTTTGACCCTTCTGTTGCTTAGTTTAAAATTTAGGTCCATAATAAAATTACAGTGTTAGTCATGTGTGAGCTTAATTATTACTCTAACTAGAGACAGTCATCACTGTTAACTAAAACTGGTAATTTTCACATTTGGGTGGATACACAAACTTATGGTGGATTTCTTCTTTTCCTTTTTACTTCCCTTGAAAACTTGAAGTACATGATAGTGACAGGAGTGCAGAGTTGTGCAACTGCTTTACAAGCTGAGGCTCAAAGCCATTAAAGTCTTAATGGGGTTTCTCCCTTATTAACACATCTCATTGCCCTTAGGAATTAACAGCTCGTTCTTTGCCCATTTTTTTACTTTAAAATCTGCTGGTGCAAATGATCCATGTGCTCTGTTTTATTGTCCCTGTGCTTCAAATGTTGGGATGATGGTGAGTGGCTGTGCAGGGGAGCTGATGTGAGAATTTCTGTTAGACAGCTGATGAGTGCCAGAGCTCAAAACTGCCTCTGGCATTTTCCCAAAGTTAGAGTGCTGGAATGAATAATGGTTAATACCGAGCTTTAAAGATTCAATTTATGTTGACTCCATTCTCAACTTAACTACCCATTCTCTAGTCCTTTTTTTTTTTTTTTTTAATTAAAAAGTAGTATTTCAGCTCCTACATTTTTTCAAGTCACACTGGAAGCAGTACAGTAGATAGTTGCAGTTACCATCTGTGTGTGTTCTGTGAACTGCACGCATCCACAATAGGGGTTTTGTTCGAATAAACCGTGATTGAGATGTATCTATAGATGTGTATGTATGTGTGTATCAGAGCTGCGTGTTTCCCAGTCAGCTCAGCTCTAGGAATGTCAGGCCAGCAGTGCTGGCCAGGTAAAGGGTTATTACAGTGTAGCATCGTGTCTCTGACAATGGGTTCACATGTGACAGGTGCTCAATAATTCATATGAAGTTTAACACAAATTTCTACCGCCTCCCACACTGCTCTCCCAGCAATTTAGGAGTATTTACTTAAACCTCGGGGTTTAAAGAGCTGATAAAAGAAGTTGTATCCAGACCTTTGAATTTCAAGGACTACTGAGGGGTCTTTGTTCCTTTTATGAGTCTCTTGCTTTTTGAGACCATCTCTGTTTTTAGCATCTATACGTTCTGAGGCAGGATAATGCAAACAGCAGCAATGCAAATAATACAGAAGGTATATAAGTTTGATTGTAAGAACAGTGTGTTCACCTTCAGGAGAGTTTGAACAGCTGGCTGGCAAAGCTGAGCATGACGCAAGCATCGTGTGCAGTGCAGCTGGGACGATGGGGAAATGCAAAGTCTGGTTAATTCACAATGCAGATATCCACCCACGGGGAATAAGAGTCGATTATTTTTAAATATATAGATCTACACTGTATTTCTGTTAGGAGTTCTTATCCTTACTGTCCGCAGCTGGTCTGCTTCAATCTTGTGTCTCTTTGGAGGATCAGTGATAAAGGTGCTGCTAAATGTCCCGTGGCTTCATGTTTTTGCATGTGCTGGTAAATACTTGTATTTAATAATAATTAAATACAAGTGTTTAAATACACATATCAACAAGTGAAATTCCTGTGTTCCAAACCATGAGAGGCTGATATGAAGTAAAGACCATGGTCTAGTTTATCTTTCCAACCCTGTAAGATTTCGTGGGTAGTAGGATAGACAGTGGGGAGCTGATGAAACTTTGTGAAATTTTGCATCTGAGCTTCTTTAGGTTTAATTGCTCAAATTTAAGCGTGGTGCATAGTTTCAGTAATCCCTTGAATTCCACTTTGAAACAGTTGAAGGCCACTCCACACAGTGGAGAACTAGTTGATTTGGTAGAGAGAAGATAATTTCTAGGCTTACCTTTCCAGAAAAGAGGCAAAAGGTTTGACTTGTGCTAAATCTATGAAATCTAAGAGACAGGGCTTCTTTGCATTTCTTAAGGTGTGCTATTCTTTCACTCCATTTCTGCACTTCTCTTTCTCACAGAGTTATTAGATCAAGTGTGTTTTCTTTAAGCACATAGCATTCAGGGCAATTTATATACAGGTGCAAGAACTGCTTAGAGACCACCTTCTCTGTCATGTCTTTGATTTCTTCCCAAATTGAAGTGTGTATGTTTTATTCAGGTGGCCCATATTTTGAGTTCAAGAAGTGGTATGAGGTGGTAAAACATTCCTTGGATGTGGAGCAGAAGAAATTGGATGAAGAAAGAGCCAAGTAAGAGGTTTTTAAGTTTTTCTTTTTAAGGTAGACAGTTCTACATGAACTCTTGATCCCCACAGAAATAAAAAAAAGTTAGAAATTTGCTCCACATATCCATCCACCAAGCTTGAGTGAATAGAATGATTAAATCACTGTCTTAATTTTCTGTTTACACTCATAATGTTTATCCAGGTTATTAATTAAATGCTCACTTACTGTAAAAAATAGCTTATGCAGCTGAACAATTAACTGATTATAGTAGATCTAGGCTAACATGCCTTGGTTTGCCCACTCAGAAAAAGATTTCCTGTATATGTTGGAGAGACAGTGGTTTTTAATAGCACTAAATATTAGATTCTTTTAATTTTAATTTAAAACTCTTGCAGTATTTGTATTAAGTTATTACTCTTTTATTCATATTTCTTTTCGTTAACAATTCTTATGTCTTTTTACTGGTAGGCATCTGTGGAGATGTGAAAAGCCATTGTTTTATTCAGTCAAGAATAAATCTAAAGTTCTGAAGAGAAGACGTGAGTAAACTTTCCTTCTTCCCAGCAACGGAGAAATCTGCTCCAACTTTTCCCATCATAGAAAATCTTCAGCCGTGACTGATAGCATTTACATCTTAAAATAGTTTGTCTCCTCTTTCATCTCTGGGTACAATTAATATCGTACTGTTTTATGACCCGTGGCTTGAATTTTTCAAACATGCACAACTGAAACTGCCTTTGCCAGTCCTAACAGCCTGCTGAGCCGTGTCTCAGAATGAGTGCTCTTGTCCTCATCTCCTCTAGTTTGTCTTTCTATCACTGCTCCCTGGGAGTTGTTGGCCTTCCATAGCTTTCCTGTCTGCTTCCTCCTTTATTTTCTTGTATGCTTTGATATGAGTATCCCACCATGTCCTTTGGTAGATCTTGCATGTCCCTCTTCTCTCCCGCTCCTCCTGCAATCTACAAAAAACAAGGAAGGCTTTACTGGCGTACCCAGCTGTCTGTGGTTGAAATGCAGGTGCCACTACTGTATTTTAGTAGCTCTGGAAGTACTGGTGAGAACTTTCTGGGCTTTGTCTTGACATAAAAGCAACAAAACCCCAGCTGTCTATAGAAATAAGGAAAACCAGAATTTTATGCAGCCGAATTACATCTGGAGTTCTTCATTCTGCATCTTATGTTATCCAGAAAGCAGCAGGTATTTGGAGGAAGATATTAAGTGTGGCAAGTGGTATTTTTCCTTTTATATGCTCTTTCAGTTTCTGGAAGTGACTGGTTCAGGAACTTCTGAGCAAGCTGTATAATCCTATTTGGTTTGAATTACTCATGTTGGATCTCTCCTTCAAGAATGCAGTGGGTTTGTTTTTTTTAAGTACTTAACTCTTCAAAATTATGTTGGGGTGATCCTGTAGTCAAGTCATGCTCCATGGAAAACCATGTTCAGATATATTAATTTCAAGCTATTTACTCAGATAATGCCCTTTAATTCCTACATTTATAGGAAAAGAGATTCCTCTTCTGGCTCTGCTTCTCTTGGAGCTAGGAGAGGACCACTTCAATTACAGAGCTTTATCATAACGTTGTGAGCAGAAATGTCACATAATTGTAACTGGGCAGGATTCATCTTAAAACAAAGGCACCATAATAGACACAAACAGTGCTCTAGAACACTTATGTGCGGGTACAGTTTTTCAGAAACCTTCCTAAACCTTTGATTTTGATCATAGATTTTAGTGTCATCTTGAAAGATAAACTTCCCAGTCCTTGGATTATTTTAGGAGGTTTTTTCCTGTGCTTTTTTTTTTTTTCTTCAATATATGAATGAATTTATTTAAATACAGCCCATAAAAAGGAGTTAAAGCTCCCAATATGTTTTTTAATGGGCTTTTTATCCTGGGGAAGCAAGGCATAGGCAGTCATACAGTGTGTGCTGCTCTATCATGATACCTTCTTTCCCTTCTCAGCCTCCTCAGTAACTTGGGAAAACTTGTTGTTCATTCACTAACAATGGACAAACATGGAGTGGGGTTTTCTTGTTCTTGGGGTTTTTTACCAGTTGAAATTTGCACCATGAAAAGCTTAACCTTGAATCCATGTGTGTATGAATCCATGTGCTTCCTATCAGCATAAAAATCCCAGCAGTATCAAATGGACTTTACAGGTTTTACTTGCAGGAATGTTTTAGAGTGCCCCACTACTAATATCATTAGATATAAAAGACATGACATTTTTAATTATGTTTCAAAATGTTTCACTAAAACCTGGAAAGAGTGTGACAGAGAGAACCTAGAAACTTCCAGGATTTCTCAGCTTTTCATGCGCTGTGCTTAGGAAAAAAAAAAAAAAAAGACATTTTAAAACCACAAATACCCCATTTTCTTATTGTATTAATCACCTCTAAACAGTATTCTGGTACTTAATACTTTTGCATTTGTTTCTTTTGTTTCTCTTTGCACAGAAATGGTTGTGAGCTTAAAAAATCAGTTTGGCAAGCTGTCTGGTTCAGTGCAACGTGCTGAAAAGCCAAATCCTTCAAGTTTTCAGTTAAGCTGGTCTGAAGAAAACACAAATGGGAGTTGTTTTCACGGGCATAGCCTGAAGGGAATTTTGCAAGAAAAATGTGGTTTACTGACAGTCATGAACCCTGACTATTGGCTGTGTACAGTTAAACTGTGTAATGAAAAGTAAGTATTCACATTTTTGCTAAATACATTTGGGAAAATTCTCCTGAAAGTAAAGTCCTGTGCATATATTTTTGCAAACGACAAATACAGGGTGTGTGCACAGCTATGTGTGTTCACATAGAGTTACAAACATTTCTAGAAAGGGGTGTGTGAGCAATGGATAGTCTCAGACAGTGAGTAGACAAATTGTAACATAAAGAGTGATCAAAGTGAGCTTATGAGAAGAGAAGAGAAGAGACAAAATCAACAACTGGAGTCACATGGCAAGAGTAGCAGCTAGGTGCAAGTACTCACTTCATTTCTTCATAGTGTTTTATAAAAATACTTGTGATGCAACTCTCCAGAGAATGGAAAAACAGTCCAGTTCTTCTCCTCTCTGGCCTCTAGAAAAGCACAGAAAATTATTTTTCTAAATCACTGTACTGATTTTGTGATGTCCTTAATCACAATAACTTCTGGATCATAGGCCAGACTTTGGTTCTGCCATTGGTTGTGTTATGAAACTCTAACCCGCAAGAGGAATGTACTGGTGAATATCAGTGAAAAAGATCAACTCTGTAGCAGGCTTGGATTCTCCTGAATTTCTCATATGTGCTATTGGAAAGCGTTTTTTTGGAAAGGAAGTTGGGTTACATTCATGTGAAATGAGAATGAATTTGTCTGTTGAATAACATATGAAATCTTTATCTGGTGAGTAATTCAAAATGGTGTTCAGAGATCAATAGCCCCCATGCAGTCTCAGGATTACAGTCCTGATTTTTAAAACATTAAATTCCCCTTGAAAATAACTGGGTTTTACAAATATGCAGTCGTTTCTATCTCTCTGTGGATTTATTTGCTTGTCTTTATTTTCCTTTTCACATTACTTTTCATGTACCCACCATGACAGAAATTAGTTGGAATAATGTAAGCACAGTGTTACATTATAAGAAGTTTGGTTATTTGGATACATTCTTTTGTATGAATAAGATTTTTTAATTTATTTTTTTTTAAGGGAGTAGAGGCAAGAATCCTTTTACCACAGATTTGCGTAAATCTTATGTACACATTGAATGAGAGGATATTTTGGTGTATGTTTGTGTGAATGATCTTCCATGCAAAGTCTGGTTTTAAGCCTACATTTTCATATGTAATATATTAAAATGTTAATGGCAAATTGTCTTAGCCTTCATGAAGCAAGATTTAAATTTAAATTCTTACGGGATAAATTTCCCATTATATCATTTGCAATGCAAGTAGTTAAGTCTACATCTGACACTTACTTAACATTGAAAACAGCATCTACTCTCTCAGATATGAGGGTTTATCTTCTGTGTATGTAGAATAGAACCAAGAAAAAAAATCTTGCAAATTCTCCTTCTCTAAAAGTAAGCATGGCCTAACTAGACTGCTAAAATGCTTTATTCCTGGGACTAAAGTGTGATTACAGTGTCAGCAAAGCTCAGATCAGTAAAACGGTTGGTGAAACACTTTTACATTTTATTGTAAACCTTTCTGTTTTAAACTGGATTCTAAACTGATTTGCTATGGAAGTCTTTGGTGACAGGAGTTGTTGGTAAAGGTCTTTTCCAGCCTAAAGGACCGTATGATTCTATACATTTTATGGGGTATTACAGTGTGTGAAAAATGTTGTAATGATTTTATTTTTTTTTTTTTGGGGGGGTGGCAGGGTAGAGGATGGGATGTATGGCATGAGAGATCTAGTTCCAGATTTCCAGTGTGCCAGCCTTTGGGAGGCTTTGAACAGACTGCTCCCAAGGGCAGCTTGCCTGGCACTCGGGACAGGTCTGGCTGTTCCTCCAGTTTGAGGTAAAATGTAAATGTTTGCTGGGCCAGAGGGAGTGAGCAAATGACTTTATAGTCTAGTAATTAGCACTCTTACCTGTAAATTGGGATAGACAGATCCCAGTCGTTGTTCTGGTGGATATTTAAGACAGCTACTCTGAATCAGACACAGGGAATATTTAAACTGCTTCTCCACGTCCCAAGGCAATACCCAGTAAGTTAGAAGATGTATAGGATTTATAGGTGAATATAGCACCTGAACCCCCATATCAATGTACAGTGTTTTTATTTCAAAATTGAAACTCTATACTATTTTCCACTAAATTTGAGGCTTATCCTCAACTTTGCTATTGGGTTTGGTGATTTTCCAACCTTAGTTGCTCAACTTCTGTTTACAGAGCTATCTCTGCAGCTCGTCCTCTGTGTCATCTTTTGTTCAGCCTGACACTTACTACCAGCAATTCTAGACTGCTGTTTTCATTATATACTTCATCAATAAAATCACCTCATCATTTTCATGAACATTTTCACCACAAAAGCTACAAAATAATGAAGCAGAAAGCTGCTACAGCACTAATTACTTTCTGTTGACCTCATCAGTGTTTGCTCCAATGTTTCATGTGTTACTCCATTGACTTAACTTAGCTTTTCTCTCTTGTTTCTAGCCATGTAATTTGTATTTAGCACACAAAGGCAGTGGACAATAAATGAATGGGTTATTATCCCATGACATAGTGTCAGGAAGATGAGAGGGAAACCCTAGGGAGAGAGCACAGAGTAAAGTCCCTAAGGCATCTGAATTGGATAGTCTTAGAAATTTAAAAAATAGGGTGAGGTAGTCATTTTAATATTTTGCTACATTTGCTAAAAGCTGGAAGAACAAGCAGTCATTCCATTTACTCCTGAAAGGCAAAGAATGTATTATTTGCCTGGCTGAATAAGATCCTGATTCATAGTACATTTTTCTTCTTAGTGCGTTTGCACCAGCTCTGAAAATATTTTGGTTCAGTCCTATACTTCAGGGTGTTTTTTGCTGGAGTAGATCACAGAAATGAACAGTGTAAACTAGAATCATGATTTATGCTGTTGGTAAAATGTAGAGTTTGTCTCTAATAACAGTTTAATACATAAATGCTAGCTAAATACTAAATGCACTTGTAATGCAGGGCTTTTGTTTTCTCACCATTTCTTTTCAGATTGTGTGGTCATCTGGCTCATTACAAAGAAGTGGAATTTCCCCAGAGTTACCATTTTGTACTAAGGTTGTTCTCCTTTCTTCTGAGGATTCAACCCTCTTATATCCATGATGAGGTGTGTATGATAGAACACAAACTTTTTAATAAAAAACTTTGTAAAAAACTAAAATACAACACAGTCCTAAGGAAGTAAAAAAGGCCTAAAACCACCAGTATTAAACCCATGTAAATGAGTTGGTTGGATCCCAAGCCATGCTATTGCATCTAAACTTATACTGATTCTTTTGTCTCATTGACATTTTTTGTTAAGATAGTGGTGCTGAGTTCTACTACTGTACTTCAGTTTTAGTGTCATTTTATGTATAATTTAAGTCACTGATACTGGGAAAGGAAACTGCCAGGGAAACTGTTAATTTCCATTAAAGCCAACAGGAAGCAGTGAAACCATTTTTGGGGGCATTACTGTACATATTTTGAGTGTACTGGACATGACATTAGTATCTAATTACATTGTGAAGTTTTGTAATGAAAATATCTATTTTTTTACCTCCATTGTATGACAGTAAAGATATTTCCAGAAAATAATGTTTATTTTGTTTTTAAGTACTGTGTTAACAAATAAAAGAAGCTGTTGGTTAATGCTGCCATTGCAGTGCGTCTTTTCTTTATTATTTCTGAAGAGCATTCCAGTTGCTCTGGAACAACTCTGGCACTGTTTTCTACATTTCCTTGTGTACTGTATATTTCCCAGTCTCTTGTTATGCCTGAGCCTCTCGTTTAGGTTAACACCCTTCAGGTCCATGTTTCACTTTAAGCTTCACTGATTTTGCAGCTACTTTTGTACCTGATATAAAATCTGATCCTATTTCTTAGGCAGTGGTAACTGCCAGGTCTTCCTGTCATTCTTCTTTTGCAAGGCTACTGTTAAAGCCTTGAATTTCTTCTGACCACTTTGTAATTCAGCATCTTCAGCAGCTTGTGCCCTGGCCCTTCCACCAGTTTCTCATGCTCGATCTTATTTATGCACCATGATTTGATACTGTCCCAGACGACATGTAAATGAAGCTGGGTGCTGCCACTACATGAAAGACACTATAACAATATACATACATATGTTGAACGTAGATGCTGTGTAGATACCCAGGTGAATAATGCTGCTTTCAGCTGATTGAAATGAAATTCCTCATTTTCCAAACGTCGGTACAGAGTACAGAACTTACCAAATCTGTTTGATCAAAACCAAAACCAACAGCTGTTTCTAAGCACTATTATAACTTAAGAAAAATGGTGCCTGCAGACTTGACAAAGAGTAATGACTTCCTCCTGGAGCAAGGGCTTCAGTGAGATGTAATCTGGGAGGGTAATCAGTTCACTGAGTACAGCGCAAAGGGCTTAAACCATGAAGTTGTTTAAAAATTTGGAACAGGTGAAGGATAGGAGAGGTGCTGTGCCCTACCTGTCCGGGGCAAGTGATAAAGTGGTATTTCACATACAAGTAGGGCAGACAGGACTATTGGAAGTGGGTTTTAATAGTTACATGGAAATACTGGCAAACCAGGAGGCTTCAGTAGAGGCAGGAGGTAATACGGTGTCCTGATTTGGAGTGATGCAAAAGATACAGTTTGGGTGAAGTTTTTAGATTTTCAGGTATTTTAATTAGTTAGTGTAGCACAGGAATTTAAAGCAATGGTCCTATAAAGTGACTAACATGAGATGAGACAGTGTAGTTTTAGCCATATAGAACTAAACTGTGCTTGGTGTAGGAAGAGGAAAGAGACTGAATTATTTCTTGGTGTGTGTTAAGAGGTTTCGTAAGTGGGCACCGTGCAGTATGTCTAAATCTATTGCCATGCTGTGCTAGATACCTCAGACTTCTGGCAAGGTGTGTCTGAACTGATGTTTACATTAATGGACTCGAAACATACCCGTTTAAATCTCTTCTTGTGTCTGGTGTTTGTGTTTGAAAATTAGCCATTACCTATTATGTTTTACCTCACCTGAGTGAATTGCTCATATCTGTAAGTATTTGGTAAAATTATTCCTTGTACTTTTCTAGATGAGTATTTGTATCGCTTAAAAATCTACAGAAGTGTAATATACATTGCCACTCTTTTCAACAGTGCTGGCTCAAATTACTGAAAGCGTCTCGTTCTTTTTACTGTAATATCTGTTAAAGTTTTGAATTAACTATCTAAAAGACACCTTGTTATACATAAAGGATTAATTTAATTGAGAAGTTTTTATTTGGAGGACTTACGCACTTAATGATACGTATAGCATTCTGCTAAAACTACTGTAGTAGTAAAATCTGAGCTTCACAAATTAAAAATACTGTGCTCATTGTTACATTGTTACAAACACAAGAAAGCTCCCTTAGATGTTAGACTAAATTAAGTCTGTACTTTAATAAACCGGCATAAAGCTTGCAGTTAATCATCAAGAGCCATGTGCCTTCTGGACACACCGGCTAAGAGTCAGATTTAAAATAAAGGGTGCGCCCCAAAAAACGCTTTTTGTTAGTTCCATCGAGTTTAATCGATCAACACTCGCGCTGGGGCGGTGTTTGAGAGGCTGGGGAGCCCCAGGAGTGCCTTCTCCTGGGTGCTGTGTGGCCGAGCTCCTCCGGCCGCCGTCCGTGCCAGGCGGAGCCGCGCCGCGGGCAGCGCCCGAGGGCAGGGCGGCTGCGCTTCCATCACCTCCTCTCTCGGCTTGGGAATCACAGCTCCTTTCGGTAACTATTTGCTGAAAGCCTGCAGGTAAAGCTCAGCTATTTTTTTGTACTTAATCCCGTGTAAATTTTGAGTAAAAGAGGCTCCCCTTGGTTTAGTTTCTTAGTCTAAAATTTGAATGGCAGTTCTTAAGTATATAGATAAAGGCGAGTGGGGGTTTTTAGCATAAGCTTTTTAAACAGTATATACTGAGAAGACTTAATAATTAACTTAGACAATAGCGAATCAGTTATTCTAAGATCTTTATGTGCCTTCTAAAGTCAATTTTCACTTTTTCCTATTTTATGTGCTAGAAAAAAATAAAAAGGCATGTTTAAATGGGCAAAAGTAACCTTGCTGTATGAATTCTCCTAAATGCAACCTTTCTGTTGTTTTGGTGGAGAATTATGACAGATGTCTCATTTTCTTTTGAAAAGCGCAGCGGGGCGCAGAATTGGTATTTTACCCTTACTGGTTTTTCACTACATCAGTGTGTCTGTGTTCTCAGTATCAACTTACTCTCAGTCAAATACATTTTTCTTTTCAAAGTTTTTGCTGTTGTCCAGACGCAGAGAGCAAAGGCCCTGAACCTGATTTAACCAGGGAATGAGAATCAGCAAAGCCTGTAAGCAATGCTGCTCTATTTTATTTGCCATAGTGTATTGCATGGGCTTTGCTGCAATTATATCTTATCTAACCCATTTTTAGCACAACCCCTGAAAGAGTCATGTGTAGATTTAAGAAAGCTTTACGCAGTATTGCAGGGAAGGCAATGAGTATCTTGCTTTCTCATAACGTCTTGGAAATCTCAAAAGTCCCTTCCTCAAATGATTTTTCTCCTGTTTTGGACAAATAAGACTTCTGCTTGTTCTGAATAAAAATTCAAGATATTGTAATAAGTTGTCAAGAGGATGCTCTTGCAGGGCTGGAAACAAAAGAGCCAGGACCCACTGAGCTTTTGGGACAGGTAAAGTCTAGGTATGTTAAATCCCCAAATAAGGTGTCTGCCCCTAGATCATCTGTCCTTTCCCTGTGTCAGGTTGAGTATGTTTTATTCTTCGCAGGGATAACTCTGTGTAATGAGTCTTCGATCTTGATCCAAAATGGAATGGGCTCCCCAGCACATATGGCTGTACCTGTTTCCTGGCTGAGCGTGTTGCTGTGTGGGTTGGTCACAGCAGTGTCTCTCACTGCATTTGTCCTTGTGCTGAATGCAGGATGCTTGCTTTCCAGCCTCTCCTCCACAGTTACTGGTCCTGGTACCCCTCATGTGTGAAACTCTTTGTTCCTGGCCAGGTTAGATGAGGGGGAGCATAGAGGGGATGCCAAGATGTGGAAACAGGCATATGTGAAAGATCTCTCACTGCTCCTTTTGCTAGGATGCTGCTGAAATGGTGAACAAGAGTGAGTAAGGATTACCAGAACAGGAGATGGAAGCTGGTGTCCTCACCTGAGGTTACTGCTGCCCTTGTACAAGTGCTAATGGCAGCATTTCCAGAGCCAGAACACGCCTCCCCACCCTCAGCATCTACGTTCTGCCTCCAGCGGTACCTCGGGTGGCTTTAGGAGAAAATACAAGCACTTTGCTCAGGTAATCTCATATGGCTGCTCTCTGTTGTAGAAGTACTCTGTGTCAGCTCATAGCCACCCGTTTATCCCAGCAGTGGCTCTGCTCACCAGCTGCAGACCCTGCCATGGCCTCCTCCTCCACCAAGTGTGCTGCCATCCTGGGGTGCTTCTGTCTGCCGTGTTGATACAAAACTGTGGCAAACTTAACTCCTACCTGGGCAGCTGCGTGGCTTGTGTGCTCGGAGCTAAACGGGTTGGGCAGGGAACAGTGGGCAGCAGAGGACCTGCACACGCTCTTCCCTCGCTACACCACTGAGGGCCCGTGGGGCAGGACCTACGGACACAGCCGTCAGTGCCAGAGGAAGCACAAGAGCAACCAAAGATGATAAGTGCTCAGTGAAACCGGATGACATGCTAAAGATTTTATCATCAATAAAATTTTAGGTTTCAGGTTGACTCTTTTTTT
>VWZN01019723.1:99640-139228 GCA_013396955.1 Regulus satrapa | reverse complement strand
GGGCCGAGGGAGCCGGGCTGAGCCCCCGCGCCGCTGCCCGGCGGCCGCTGCGGCCCCCATGGACTTCTACGAGGCGCATCCCTCCGGCAAGGTGGACTTCGGCAGGTAAGGGCGGCCCCGGAGTAGCCGAGCCCGGGTCCTGAGAGGGTTAAAGTGAGCCCCAGGTGTGTGGGCAGTCCGGTAACTTCGTGGTGTCGCGTACGAGACGTCGCCTTGCAGCGGATCCCGGGCTGTGTTGAAGGACGGGGTCTGTCGCTGCGCTTGTCGCCGTGTCCGTCTGCTGACAGTGGCCGTGTACGTACGCCAAAGTGCCGGGAAATGGGGTGACTCTGAAATGATTTGATTTCGAGAACCGATTATAACATTTTTTATACTTTGAACGATCGGTGACTCAAATGCACTCCTTTCCTAGAGGAAACGTGTAGGATTTTAAACCAAACTTTTTGTTTCAGCCTGTTACTTTCTAGGAAGAGGACTCCAATGCAGCAGCTCACCGACTAGGATTTTTTCATAGGTGTTTTTATTCCCCATGACATTTAGTATACGATGCTGTAGCGCTTTGCTATTCTGGGTGCCAGTGACAGAAGTCCCGGGTGCCGCCTCAGCGTTGGAGGTGCGTGTGCTCTGTGCCGGAGCCCGGGTACACTGCGGGCTGGGGGACACCGCGGCTGGGAGCTCTGAAGGAAGGGAGCTTTATCGTTTTATCTGTGGTCTCAACACAGAACGTGGCAGGCAGAGAGAGTCTCTGCTTTTTGTAGGGTTCTTCTGCTTCCACTGTGGTCACGTGGGAAGTAAAATTGGGAGATTATCTGAACTGCTGTGTGAAACTTAATTCTCTGCCTCTGCTGGAATTGTGTTGCTCTGTGAGCAGATCAGCATGCCAGTTGCCTTCTAAAACTTAGGGGAAAAAAGATGTGTTTGCCTTCTCTTATTAATATTTTCCTGAAAGAAGCTGCTGTTCTCCTAAAGGAGGGAGTTCCTGCCAAACACTGTGCTTTTCTTGATAATTCTGCAGATAACTTTTTCGGTGCTTTTTTAGGTGGGTGAGTTGCTTGTAGGGCAATGTGCATTGAATTTGGGTGTTTCAATGAAAAAGAAATCACACGGAAGTACGCAGGTCTTGCATTTGCTAGGCTTCCTGTTAGGTGATGCTTTTGTTCTCAGTAGTTTTGGTTTTCTGATGATTTTCCCTTCCCATGTGAGTATTGCGTTGCTGGAGGGAATCAGCTTAGTGGTCTTGTGAGTTCAGCAAGGCTGACTTAGCCCTCCAGCTTGGCAGGGATGGATCAAGGGAACTGCACCCAGGTTACTTCAGTTGCCTTTTTCTCTGTGAGTGAGTTTAACTGGATGATTTTCGCATTTGCTGCGGATATTTGAGGTTTCTCTTGTCATATTGTGTAAGAACAGGAGCTTGTGCGGTGTTTGTCTCGCTTGGATAGAAAGTAGCTGTGCTCAATACCAGAGGTATCTGCATTTGGGTGTCTGTGTCAGTGTGTACACAAATCCCTATGAAGACTTAAAGAAAGGGCTTGGTGCACGAACTTGTCCCTTTTGTCATATTTTGTTTGCTCTTTTTCTAACTACATAACACTGATTTATAGGCATGAAGTGCTCTTACAAGTCCTGGAAACTCCCACTTGCTTTCAGTGCCTTCAGCTCAGCCGGGCTGTCCGAAGGCAGCTCAGCGGGGTGACTTGTGTAACTGATAAAGCATCGAATGCGTAATTTGCTTTGCAATCTTTTTGGTAGAAGGTGGTGATAAATGTAGGATACTGCTAAGCTGATTATAGTGATTAGGGTATTTCACAACTTTCTGTTTCACAACTTTTTTGTATTTGTAGTATATTTCAGTCTCTGAATGTATCTGGGTAAATAGATGAAAAGGAGGATTCCCAACCGGGAAAAGGATGTGAAGGTGGTGTGGAGCTTTTTGTGGGGCTTATTGTTTTGAAATAATTACTGTTCTATTTTAACTATGGCCAGTTCACTAAAAATGTCAAGACTGGGATTATTAAGGAAAACAAAAAAGCCTTCCCCTTCTCCCCCAGTCCATCTGCAGTAAACTAATGTTAAACTTACACTGGAAAAAAACCTGAACTGGTTTAAAAGTCAGATTTAAACATTAGCTCTAGCTGACTTGAAACATGAAGCATATATTGTACAAATAGAAAAAAAAAAAGAGAGAGAGAGAGAAAATTAAATTATCTAGGCTGGCAGGACAACGTTTTCTACACATCTTGCTTTTGTCTGTGGACAGAATGCCCAAGTCATTTTGGAGTTTGTTGGTTCCCAGCGATCTCCAAATGCTCAGAGTAAATATAATTTTTTTAATATATATGCTATAGCACAGAGGAAATAACTCAGATTTTTCCACTTTCTTCACTCACCTGAGTGTGTTTCAAACTAGTGTGCTGGATTCTTTCAACAGTAACCAGGCAGTAAGTTGTTTTTTTTATTTTACGTTGTCAGAAAAAAACACTGCCAAATGGATTTGAACTCCCCTTTACCGATTTCCCTGTGCATCTGTAACTTATCAGTAGGTTCTGAGTGTTGTTTTTAGTTATATTCTGAGAGTGAAGACACTTGAAAGCACTGGAGAAAAGAGATGTTTCGTTAATGCACATTTTCCAGTTCCACATGGGAACTGGATCAGGTTGTAGCTTGGCAGCATTACACATAGGAGGTGCTGGAAGCTTTGTAGGTGGTTGGCTAGAAAGTGTGTAACTCTTTCTGGGTTGGATTCCGAGCATGAGCAGGTCAGTTGTGCTCTTACGTGGCTTTGTCTTTTTGTAGAGGCTGGTGTTGTAATCCATCTGAGTTTGGTCAAATTAATCCTGATTACTCCGAGCATGAGTGAGATCAGAATTAAGTTTCTGGGCTTTTTGTGTTGGCTAATCCTTGCAGTACACTGAATCAGAATATGAACTCATGAAACTGGGGCAGCTAGTTTTGGAGAACTTTAGGAATGTTTCTCATGTGTTCTAACAGGTGGCTTTTTTTTTTTATTTATTCTTTTTTATGATTCAAGTAAAAGACCCGTGTTGGTTCTTCAGAATGACTCTCTCTACTCTCAGAGACGTCCTTACACCAATGAAGATGAGGCCTGGAAAACTTTTCTTGAAAATCCCCTCACAGCAGCTACCAAAGCTATGATGAGCATCAATGGGGATGAAGACAGTGCAGCTGCCCTCGGACTGCTCTATGATTACTACAAGGTACATTGTCATGGGTTCGCTCTGGTAGCCAGCAGAGCTCTTGTTCCACCTGTGGAAAAGGTGTCATTTGCTAGAGGATTTTACAGAAGCTGTAGACAGATCACAAGGACTTTAAACAATGTGGGTTTTAAATTGAAAAAAAGTCCTATCTGTTTTAAACCTGAAATTTGTTTTATTTTTAGCTCTGTAAAATAAGACCCCCTAGATCTTGATGTAAAAGTTAAGGAGCACTTTGCTACTTTTCAACTTGAGTAGCACTTTTTCTTTTGATCCCAGGTTCTGCAAGAGGCAATGTTTTATCGAAATAGTCATAAAGAATGACAGTTTAGGACCATATCCCTGTCTGAATATAAATCTACGTGGAAAAAATAGCTCCTTTTGCTCACATGATCCCTGTTCTGGCGGACCTTTGGCTTTTGCTTCTGCTTTGTTGTGTTACTTTAGGCTTAGCTGATACTAAGATACAATTTCAGGTGGAAGCGTCCACCTGAAAGAATTGCTGTCTGCATCCCTCTAACCCTCAGTGAGCTTCAACTGCTTTAATCTGTTAATCCTTTGATAGCAGTGGTTGTCTTCCCCAGTGTCCCTTGGAGACGTGTGCCTTCCTAGATGCTCGCAGCTGAGCTGAGCAGTCCGAGAACGCTCTGGCCTTCGTGGGGTGCATTTTGCTGAGCTTTGTTTCCCGAATGCCAAAAGTGTAAGCAAGGCTAGTTATCGCCAGCCAGGTCAGTGGAGACCAGCAGGCATTTCCAGGCAGGGAGGGGTCCTGCTTGTGTTGAGACGCCCGTGCTACGGTGGCCTGGCTCACCAGGTGGAGATGCCTGTTTTTTCTTTGCTGAGCATGCAGGAAGGCCGGGGCGCTGACTTGGCTCTCCTGCCTGGCACTTTGGCTTGTGTCTTTTAACAGTAGTGCGTGCAGTTGCCAGCCTGAGTTACACTCTTCAAGCACTAGGAGAGATTGCCTGATGCACACAAAACCCTTCCCTGCCCTTTTAAGAGTTTAATATGTCTTACATATCAAAATATTCTTGTAATGCTTAACATGGAGATTAACACTCCACACACACACACGTGACAAAATGCCACAGACTCACTGATGTGGATGTTATTCAGGTAGTTTTGTGACAAAACTGCCTTTCTGCTCTGTGCTTGTGCTTGCTGTGCTTTTGGGGGGAAAAAAAAACCCACCACCAACGTGCTCTCGCCAGAACAATTTTAATCCACAAGATCAATTTTGATTTCTAAACCTGTAGATTACAAAAAGAATGTTGATGTTGATCCTTCATGCTCAGCAAAGCAGAAGGGATTTGCTGTACATTAATGCCTAATTCAGGATTTCCTCTTATGTTTGGGTATCGGTGGGTGTAAGAAAAAAATGGTGGAAGAACAGGTATGCTGCACACTTGGGTAAAGCAGAATGGCTGGAGGTTGAAAGATTTATTGAGGGCTGTTATGGAGTAATGTTATAGAGGGATGACGTCGAGGCATTTCTAGTACGCCCCCTCTGCATATTAAAGGCAGCTGATGAGATCACCTTCCTATTAAAAGAACCCAAAACAATAAAACCAAAAAACTTTTGTTTCCTTACACTTGAATACTAGGCTTGCTCAACTGTGGTTAATAAGGCCTTAAAGGAAACAAATTTTTGATAGAAATTCTTTTGCGAGTGTTGGCCAAATGCAGCTTGGAAAACACTTCTTATTCAGTGACTAGTGTTGGTCTCCCAGCAGTCTCTAGCTAGAGGCTCTCCAAATTTTGCTGGTTACTGTGGGGAATCTTAACAGTCCTGGTGTTTCTGGGGATCCCAGGTTATGTGTAAGAACGAGGACATAGTTTTCAGTCGGGGCTGTGTACAGAAGAACGCTGTTAGTGCTGGTGTGCCCTCAGCCTTCGCCTTCCTGCTGAAGTGGTGCTTCCCCACCCTGAACCCAGGCTGGCAAATGGAGGCAGCATCTGAACAGGCTTCGCTGAGGGAGAGTGGTGGGAGTTTACTCCTCCCTACGTACACCAGAAGATGTTTGCTTTGCTCGTTCAGGAGGCGTGATGAGGGTGACAGAAGTCCTGGGCCTTATGTGTGGATTGGCAGGAGAGCTTGTGTGGACTTGTTATGTGGCTGAGGGGACCTGAGCGCCACGGGCTTGTGCCGACAGCTGCAAGAGCTGTTTGGGTTGCTGGGGTGCTGGTTATGTGCTCCATGCAAGGAACTGAGCCAGCACAGCTCCCAGAGTTCACCTTCTCCTCTGTGCCTTGGCCGTGTAGTGCAGCCAGGGAAATGGAGTGTGTGTGGGCAAGGGGACTTGTTGGATTGATGTGTTTTCCGGGCAAATCCTGGCATGAAATACAAGGAGCAATACTGAGCTGTCTTGAATCCAGAGTGCTGGTAATGTTTTATTTATAAAAGGGTTAATATAGCTTGTTACACACAGGCCAGTGTGTTTTGTGTAGCCACGCACAAGTATGAGCTGTAGTATCTCAATATGCTTATTGGACATGGTGCTCCCCTGATCACTGAGGAGAAAGGAGGGCCTCAAGTGGTCTTAGAGGGAATGGCCTAGACAGCACGTGTCCTTGGGGAAGTGGCTGTGGAACAGCATCCTTTCACAAGTTTTAAGCTCATCCAGCAAGCTGAACTCTGCCAGCCTGCAGAGGAGAGCACCTGCCCTGCCAGCAAAGCTTGGGAAATCTCCTCTTGGGCCTGCTCACTCTGGGGCTGGTGCTTCAGCCATGGGTGGATGGTTTTCTGCACCTGGTGCTGGCAAGAGCTCAGGGCTGACACAGGTGACTGAGCTGGCTACACAGGGATCTGCGGGGCATCTCCTGGGGTTGGCCTGGCATCCCAAAGCCATGTGAGCATGGGTTAAGCTGTAATGCAAATAATAACAAATATCTAAAGCAAGCCTTCCTTAATTAGACCAAATTTTAAGGAGCTAATATTTATGTAGGGGATGAAGAATTGAATTATAGTATGTCTTAAATTTCCCAGGTTCCAAGGGAGAGGAGATCTTCAACAGCTAAGCCTGAGGTAGAACATCCTGAACAAGACCATAGCAAAAGGTATTTTTATTTTTGCTTATCTGTTTCCTCCCTTCCCTCCTAGACCATCAAAGCTGCTGAAAGTAACTTGTTGCACTGTAGTGATGTGTTGTAAGAGAGAATTTATTAGCTTTGACTCTGAGGCACAGACTACAGGAACAGGATGGTGTGGAGAGTTGAGGCTCAAACTGCTGCTCAGTGGAATCTTATCTGCTTTTAGTGTGCTGGTGTCCTATAGTCAGCCTAGCAAAAGCTGCTCTCTAACATGAGGTAGTGCAGGCACCCCCCCAGGCTGCGGTCACTGGTGGCACTTCTCATTTTTCATGCAATTACTTCAGTTGCCCTGTGCTGATTTTTTTTGTTCTCAGATACCAGCAGCATTGCTGTTTCATGCATGGGCCAGCTGGGAAGGACTTCAAAGTGCTTGTGGTTCGGTTTTGTATTGTTCGGGGACTTCCTTTGTATCCTCTGGAACTTGTCTTTCTTCCCCTACCTGCCTTCCCCATCCTGTGCCTCCCAAGCAGATGATACTGATTAGGTGAATACAACAAATGGGATGTTCACTCAAGCCAGGCTTCCACTCCTACCATCCTCTTCCTTTGGACAGACTAGAATGCTTTGTGGACCTGAGGTGAGGTTTCTTAGTCTGGCTGAGCTGATTGAGTGACTTCTCGTCGAGAAGAGCAGGCTGGTTCCCAGCCATGTGTTCCCACTGCTCCTCTTGAGCCAGATTTGGTCTCACACTGGTCTATTACCAAACGGGGAAAGAAAAGGTGGCTAGTTTTCTGCCAGCCAGGCAAGCTGAACTGGTTCACCAAGGAGGCAGGGGAATGTCAGAATTGGTGTAAAAGAGAGGGCAGGGACCACTCTGTGGGCAGGGAGAAAGGGAGGACAGGCTGACTTGGTGGCTACTAGCTATGAGGTCAGCTCAGCCACAGATCTCAGTGCTGTCCTGGCAGAAATGAGTGCGGTGGGGTGGAGAGCTGCAAATTATGCAAACCACTCCCAGGAGTCTTGGCGTGGATTTTCTTGGGGGGTTGTGCATGAAATGAGGGGTGTAATTTCCCTATTAGTGTTTCCCGGGTGGTGTGCAGTCCTGGGGCAGAGGAGCAGCAGCTTTGCTGTCCGTCCTTGTCCCTCTGCCAGAGCAGCTTCTCGGAGCCCGCGTGTGCCAATGTGTGGTGAGAAGTGCTTAGTTTTGGACTGTTTTCCAGGCAGTGAGGATTTGGGCTGTGAACCCTCACCCTTTGCTCCAGGGTAATTAATCTCCAAGGTGGGATGGTTAACAGCAGGAGAGGAGTTATGGGGTTTTTTAAAATGAGTTTCTCAGCTTTTCTGGTTAGGATTGAGTCTGTTCTGCACAAGCAGGAGAGTTTGTGTCAGCTGTCCTTTGCCAAAAGGCTGAAAAGCTTTTCTAGCTCTTGTTTAATGAGAAAATAAGCTGTATAATTTATGCCTGATTTCTTTTCGCCCTTTTAAGGAACAGCATCCCAAACGTGACAGAACAGTCGCTCATTTCTGCTGGAGAAAACAGAGTCCAGGTTCTGAAAAATGTGCCTTTCAATATTGTCCTTCCACATACCCCCCAGATGGGCATGGACAAGCGAGGCCACCTCACCACCCCTGACACAACGGTCACTGTTTCCATCGCCACGATGCCCACCCATTCCATCAAAACGGAGACGCAGCCCCACGGCTTTGCCGTGGGCATCCCACCCAGCGTGTACCACCCCGAGCCGCCCGAGCGCGTGGTGGTCTTCGACAGGAACCTCAATCCCGACCAGTTCAGCTCCAACACCCAGCCTCAAAACTCCCAGAGGCGAACACCGGATTCCACCTTCTCGGAGACTTTCAAGGAGGGTGTGCAAGAGGTACCAAGAGAGGCAGTTGCTCTGTGTGTGTGCGTGCGTGTCTTGATCTGGATGCAGAGATTCAGTTCCTGATAACTGTTCTTGTTACATGAGCCAGAAATCTGTCCAGTGGCTTAGAAATAGAAGACTTTCTGAGAAAGGTACATAATTAAAACTTTGTAAATAAAACCTTCACAACATGAAATCATTATCAAAAGCAAATGACTGATCTTACTGGTGACAGAGGCTTTGGCTTGCAGAGTGTGGAAATAGTTATCTCGATCCGTAGAGCCAGGTTTTGCAAGAGTTGGGCACTCCGTGGTGCCTTTGCAGGTACCAAACTGAAGTGACTGTCTGTAAGCTTCCTTACTGCCAGTTTCTAGGTGTGGTGTGTGTCCACAGAAAACAGTTGGATTATGTAGGGCCCTTGAGTGAGAAAATCTGTGGGTTTTGTTTTACGATACTGAAAACAGCAGCGTAACCATGTTTTGATTTTTAAGCCAAACCTCAAGGAGCTGTGTAGCTATGCCCTTTGAGATTTGGGAAAGCGTTAAAACTTTGCCTTAAGCTGACTTGGAAGGCTTAGGAGATGTTGTGCTTAGTTGACACCCAAAAGTTTTGGATTAAAACAGTTTTCAAGTGTCCTGTTTGTTTAAGCCAAAAATCAGTTGTTACCTGGTGAACAATTTGCCTGACAGAAGTTCTGTGGTAAGGAGTATCTATTTAATATTGACTTTTCGTGTTGCTGCAGTGTTAATTGTTGTTTTGTCTACTCCAGGTTTTCTTTCCCACTGAACTGAATCTCCGAATGGCCAACATGAATTCAGAAGATTATGTTTTTGACAGCATTTCTGGGTAATGATTTAAGACCCCCCCCCCATTTGCCCATATCCTCCTATTCTATTAATTGTCCATGAGCAAGCAGTACTGCCAATTAGCACGGAGTCACAGTTGGAGTTTGGGGGGGAGGAGGGATGAGTCTGTGGATCTAAACCCCATAATTATATCTGTTTATTTGATTCACAGTTGAAAACTGTGTACAATTGTATCTTTAAAGAAAACAAAACTCTTAAGGTAAACTACCTGTAAGATTAGAAATGGCACCCAGCTTCCCTTATGGTCCTTGCATCAAATCTGTGTCCGATGGGAAGGGGCAGTGCTGTCTGGGAGTGGTCTGGGGATTTACTTCCAGCTGTGCCCCCCTCCCTGGTCTGCTTGTCTTGCTCTCAGTCTGCTGGAAATCTACAGCAGAAATAGGAGAAATAAAACTAATCTGAACTCCAGAGGCGGGGAACAGAGTAGTTGTTTGCTATTGCCGCTGAGTAGCTTATTAGCTGGCAAAGTTAATTAAAACTCAAATAGATACTTTTCTGTTAGGTGAGAGCAGTTTGCTGCTCTCAGCCTGAATAGGGACCTTCCAGTCTTGCCTGCTGATGTGTCTTAGATTTAGCTTGCCAAGAACTTCTCTTCAGTGTTCATTCATGAAGGAAATGGTTGAAAAAGGGGCTCATCCTGTTTTCCAACTTCTTTGCCTGTTGATGGCTTAATGAGTCAACTAACGACTTTGGAATTTCTCCAAATGAAATGTGGAACGTTTAATCAGCTTTCCAGGAAAATGCCTTAGCAATCACTACCCTCTTCACTCCATAGGAATAACTTTGAATACACTTTGGAAGCCTCCAAGTCCCTCCGACAGAAGCCTGGCGACAGCACAATGACTTACCTGAATAAAGGCCAATTTTACCCAATCACGCTGAAAGAAGTCAGCAGCACTGAAGGAATCCATCACCCCATCAGTAAAGTCAGAGTGAGTGGCAACATTTGTGGTTTCTTGGGAAGGAGGGTGTGTAGGATGGCAACCTTAAACCCTCCCAGAGTGCAGTAATCTAGACCAGAGCATCAGCACAAAGGCCGGCTTACCTGTGCTCTTCCGTCAGTGTTTGTTCCTTTGCTGTCCACCTACTGCCAGACCAACCCATCATGGCTCAGACTGTTAAGAAGTGGTGTCAGCACTTGTGTAAAGGTGATGCAACACCTGGAATGAGATCCTTGAATTCTAGTTAGGAGAGCAATTCTGCTCATCTCTGTTTATGACCCAGAAAGTGCTGTTGTCTGCCTTCCTGTTTGGCAGCAGTGTGCCAGGTATACTGTAGTGCCTCAAGTGGAAAGGCCTAAAAGCTCCAAACCAAATGTACTCTCTGACCTTTTCTCTATTTCTCTTTCATGTTTTTGTTTGTTTTGGTGGTTTTTTGGTTTTTTTTTGTTTGGTTTTTTTTTTTTTTTTAATCTTTCCCTCTCTCCTTTCAGAGTGTCATTATGGTTGTGTTTGCTGAAGACAAAACAAGGGAAGATCAGCTCAGGCACTGGAAATACTGGCACTCAAGACAGCACACAGCCAAACAAAGATGCATTGACATAGGTAAGGAACACTCTCATTGCTCATGTCAAACTTTAGACCTAATTCCTTGGCAAGGTTCAGCTTTCTGCTAAAGCTTTGTTATTTTAAGGAACGTCTGGATCACTCTCTGTGATCCATAGCTTTGCTGAAAGCCCACAGACCGTTTGTGATTGTTTGGAGCTAATGTGGTAGTTTTTAGGATTTGTTAAGGAGGCTGATTTTTTGGAGAATTTTTTTTGGTGGGTTTAAGGATTTTGTATTGGGAGTTCCAACAGTCCCCTCCAGATGACAGGTTTTTTCAGAATATCCTGGTGCTTATAGCTAAATCATAGCTTGTAGTCCCAGTGGCTGTCCTAAATATTGTGTTTCTTCAAAGGACAAGATCCTTGTAGAAATACCTCAAGACTAATGATCCTCCTTTGCACAGCTTTGCTCACAAGTCACTTTGGTACATGTAAAAAAAGAAAACACTGCAAATTTCCACTTGCCTCCAGACAAGGCTGGGGCTGGCTGGGTTCCAGCCTTCTCTGGCTGAAGGCTGGGCTGTACTCCTCGTCCCTTCCTTCTGTGAATCAAAGCAGGGATTAATCACTTGGCACTTAAAGCAGACGCGCATGCAAATCTTTGTTTGTTATTGAAGGAGTTTTATTGAGAGCTTATGTCCTTGCCATGCAGGGTAGAGTTTCCCGCACATAGCAGGTTGTGGCACAGAACACTTCATATTTAAGATCTGCCTTTCTCACTAGAGTTTCTAGTTTAGAATTTTTCCAAGTCCCATTTTGCTCCTTACTCCTGTTTGTTGAGGGGTTTTTTTTGGTGTGTGTTGTGAGAACCATTTCCAGCCTCTTTAAACATCCATTCCTAAGATACAGTTCAGCTTTTTTTAGCCCCAAAGGGCTGCTGAAGAGTTACAGTTTCTGGGTGCTTCATATGATTAAGGACTATCTTTATTTGTGATTAAGGTGCTGTCTCCTGTTCTCTCCCTCATGAACCCTTCTTTCTAACAGCTGACTACAAGGAGAGCTTCAACACCATCAGCAACATTGAGGAGATAGCATACAATGCCATATCCTTCACCTGGGATATCAACGAGGAAGCAAAGGTATGTGACCACGATGATATTTCCTGTCCTTTTAGCAGATTCAGGGGCTGGGGGAAGGGAAGGGTGTGTGGCCTACCTGGTGATTAGCATGTAACAAGTTTGTTTACGCTCTTACATTAGGCAAAACCTTCTGGCTATTTCTTAAGTGGGTTTGCATGTGCAACTGGGAGAGCTTTGCAACTGCTTTAGGGTTCTTGGCAGAAGTGCCTGCCTGAGAGACAGGTACTGGCAGAAGGAAGCAGAAGGAGCGCTTCCCGAGCAGATGAAGCGGCGCGGGAGGTGTGATGGAGCCGAGCTGGGCTTGGCAGCCAGCACGGCCTCGCTGAGGATCCCCGTGGGAGGCCAGGGGCAGCTGCTGCAGAGCTGAGGCTCTAGCCACGGGCTTGCCTTCCCCCAAAGAGAGAGCAGCTGTGGCCTCTCAGCTCCCAAAGCACGCGTTGCTTAAACCGCAGATCCCAACATCCAGTGACCTATTTCAAACTAGAACAACCTCCTGGTGAACTCTGGTTTGATCTTTCCTCTGAACTGCGTGCTTTTGTAGTTCTTGTACTTACAGGAAGCTTCCCTAGGTAGTAGCTAAGTACAGCTGTTTGAGCCACTCTGGCTTCTGGAAAAGGCTTGTGCATTTTCTAGGTTCAAGGAAAGCAGGTCAAAGTATGGAGCCAAGTCAGTTCTGAAGGCAATTTCTCTGTGGCTACTTGCTGGAGTCAGAGCGAAGCAGTTTTCTTTCGAGAATTTCATTACTGCTTGGGTTTTCTTTGAAAACAAGGAATGGTTTCTGTCCATTTTTGGAGACTGGCTGTTTCCTTGGCAGTACTAGTAACTGGTACCAGCAAGCAGTACCAGTAAACACCAGCATCATGGGGAAAAACACTGATGGCTGCAGGGTGCCCTGTCTAGGGAGAGCCTGGCCTGGGGAGACATGGGAACTCTTAGCAAAGAATACAGGTCCTTCTCTGGAGCTGTGTGTGCTCCTGCTGTGCAGGAGGAGGACGGCCTGGTGTTACTGCACAGAGCTTACTGTCACCACAGGTGCTCTGTCCTGCACAAGGACTGTGGAGAAAATGTTGTCTAGGGACTGCTCTTAGGTTTCAGCTCTGGGAGAGGTTTGGGATGCTTAGGAGACAGCAGTGAGGAGCTGTGTGTGTGTGCTGCTGCTGCTGAAAGTGGTGCTTTACAGCATGTGAGATGTTACTTTAGAGGCTGGTATTGGGTGCCAGGTTTCCCTTTTCACCACATTTGGCTTCACTCAGGTTGAGAGGGCTGGCAGGGAGGATCTTACCTGCTGGAGGATGCTAAAAGGCTGACATGCTTTCTAAAAAATGAAGTGCTTCACTTTGTGAGCAAACAGAAGAGCTGTCAAAAGGAGTCAGCAAGTATTATCCTGCTGCCATAGCCAGTCAGACGTTTAACAAACCCTGATAGTCGGTGTCTATGAGGTATGCAAAGGCTTAGGATTTGCACACAGGGGTGGATCATGCAGACAGAACAATGCAAGTCCTCAAGGGGCTGGAAGCACCTTCTGCAGCTGCCTCTCTGCTGGCTGAGCTGCTCTGCAGCAGTAGGGATGGGCCACTAACCCAGGAGTAGGGCTCACAGCTGGTGCTGAGGACTTTGTGACTACCCCAAGGAAAACCATCCTTTCCTACCAGATGGCTATTGCCAACTACTCTGCAGACTCCTAAATGAATAGTTTCAGTCTATAATGAAATTGCCAATAGCATCTTGAAAAGATCTAAGGACCCTCATGATGGTATTTCACCTTGGGACTGAACTTCATGGGACTGAAGTGGTGTGGGGAACTGGGAGGCAGACTGGTGTTTTTCAGCTACAGAGGCAAATTTGCTTCCAGAGTCACAATCTTTAAATGTGTGAGATCCACATACTGTGAATCATGGTTTATATGAACTTTCAGAGGGGACTGTTGATACCAAATGTGCAAGCCTTGACTCTTGGAATCAGAATCATATTAAAACAAAAATATTTGACTTCAGTATTTAAAGGATTGGCGTTTTTAGCAAGTGCTCTGTGTGCTGAAGTGTCTGTTTAACTTCATTATTTTCCTGAGTGGATGTGTTTTGTCAATGATTGAATTTCTCACCGAAAGAGCTGCAGTTCTTTCTCAACTTTTGTGATCTTATCAGGAGATCTCTGAGCCAATTTCAACAATTTTTATTGCATGGTTCATTTACCTTGTATGCTCTTGTTCTCTCTTTCCCTTTCCCTCCCTGTCCCCCAAACCCTGACAGCAGTCTTAAAGTATATGAAGAATAGAAAGCTGAGTTTCTGATGTTACAGAAATTCCTTCACAGTAATAAATACCGTGTTTTATATTTAATAACAGCAGAAGTGCTGCACAGACACTGTGTTTAACCAGCCAGCAAGCCTTGATCATTAGAAATTTGCTTCCTGAGCCCTGGAGTTACCTGGGCCAGAGCCAGGTGATTCTTCTGGGCTCTTGCTGCTTCTCCTGTTTCCCTCTTGCTTTTGCTTCCAGTTTGCTGTGGAAATGATTTGTTTCTTTGCAGCCATGTCAAATGGGAGGCGATGAGGCTCTGTGTCTGGGCTTTCTGATGTAGTTACTTATTTGGACACGCAGGGTGTGTGTCAGATTTAAGGCAGAAATAGCATATTATCACAAGGAGTTGCCCTTAGCAGCTCTGGGACCAGGTACTTGCATTCTTGTGGGGACATACAGGAATATTGCACCTTTGCCACTGTGTCTGTTCAGGAGGATGTCACCTGCCTGAGAGTGCTTTGCCACTGCCCTTGGGACACTAAGGGGCTTTAGTAAACTGCACCTTTCTGGTGAAAAGATGCTCTTTTCATACAATGCAAATCATGTGCTCCTTCTGTAGCAAGGAAAATTGTGTGGATTTCACAGCTGTGGATTTGTGGGATGGGAAAAGCACGTTTGAGATGCCCTCAGTAACAAGTATTTCCCATTTCTCAGTTGCATTTTGCTGGGAGAGCCGAGAGCAAGGCCAGGGCTTTGGTCACTGGACACATTGGACAAGCCTGGCTCTGCCCAGCTGGAATTGTCCCAGCTGCCTGCACTGGTGTTCGTGAACCCTTGGGTGTAGAAACCAGGAGTGTTTCATGCATGACAGACACTTCCACTCTGGGAGCAAACCTTGTCCACAGATTTCAGAGCAAATGTGCTTTTCTCTGGCAGCTCCCCTCTGCCCTCTTCTGTTGTTTTGGGACATCACAGGAGCTGCTGGAAGCAGCTGCTTTATAGCAGAGGCTGGTTTAAGTATTCTCTGACCTTTGCAAGAGTGTGTTCAAGCTGGAAAAAGGTCCAGGATCCAAAGCCTCCTTGCTCTGAAATAGCGAAGGGTGGGGAGGAAGGCCAGACTTCAAAAGAGGCAACCTGCCCTGAAGTGGTGCTGCTGAGATTTGAAGGAGAGTGAGGTCAGGATTAGAAAGATTGTCAGAAGGCAGTGCGGAGTGGCGAAGCCGTGATTCAGGTGGGCTTTCAGTTGTCTGTATTAGAGGTGAGGTCTGACCCCCCTCAGCTGCAGAGCAGGGGAAGGGAGCAGTTGAATGAGGACACAATCATGCTTTGTGAGAGGAAAAGGGAAGAGGGTGGACTAGAGAATTAGTTGATGAACTGGGGAGTTGTTGAACGGTGTATTTAAGGAAGCCAGTGTAGCCGCTCAATCAGGAGCCGTCCTGCTGGAGTGGAAGCATGATCTGATGAGTCTGATGAGATGCATGGCTGATACTCACTTGCATGCAGCAGGGAATGCTGGAGTTACCCTGAGGCTTGGGGAGACTTCAAACACTTTCCCACCCTGTGATGGATGTCTGCCGTGGGCAGACAGTCAAGGTGGGGTTCTTCTCCTGCAAAGAAGCTTTTAGATGTCTGAACACAAGCTCGTCATCTTTTGTGTCTATGACTTCATTAGGGATAGGGTGTCTGAAGTGTCTAGAGCTGGGATGCAGCTTTCTCTAGAGGTGTCTGCTCCTTCTGGTTGACTGGGCAGGCCTGGCTGTCTTTGAAATGTGGGGATCTTAGAAGCAGGGAATAGGAATCCTTACAGCCTTTTTTGTGTCTTTGTCCCCCATGTCAGTCAGAAGAAGTGGTTGTAGGCTCAGCTCGTGAGTTTTTAAGGCAGGAATCCATCTCCTCCCAGGTCTGTACAACATGCCAGGCTCTCCTTTTCTTGGTTAGTACCCAGTAAAGGTCTTCTAATGAAAATTGCCACTATGTGTACGGTTAAATGCCCATTTCATACTGCTCTTCATAATGTTGGCTGTTGTCCTGTTATCTCTGCTGTGTTACCCGTTAGGCAGCGAAGCAAATTCTGTCCCTAAACTCTGACCTGGGGACATGGCCTGCTCTCAGGTCAGTGGCAGTTGAACAATCTGGACAGATTGGTTTCCCCAGGGTTAACTGGCTTTGCTGGATCCTGCTTTGCTCAAATCCTGTCTGAGCTCTTGCCCTGTGGAGCAGGAGGGTTGGGGCCTCCTCTTGTCTGAAGAGGGCAGCTTCTTGTCTGAAGTTGTCTGCACAGTGACTGCAAGAGCCTCCCTGCCTGTTTCTGTAGCTCTGACAGGGCAAGGATCCTGTCCTTGTGCTGGGGCACCCCTTCTGTGCTCCCAGGGGGTCCCTTCTGGAAAGCAGCACTGGCTCCCAGCAGCTCCCAGAGAAGGGCCCCCGGTGGAGGTCTTTGGTCTGGCTTGCTTTAGGCTGGGTAATGGGACTGTAGCCAAAAATGATGTCACTGCACATTAAGGGTTCTATTGTCCTCCTCCTCCTTCCCTCCAAATAAAAAAAGGCATTGTAAGCCAGATGCTCTGTGTGAAAAGACCCTTTCTACCAAAAGGGAATACATGGAGAGTGTGTAACAGGCATTTGGAGTTTGAGAATATCATGACAGAGCTTTTTGCTGCCTTTTCAACCAAAGGGAAGATGCTGTGGTGTCTCTTAATTGATGCCCTGAATGGGAGAGCAATTAAACAGTGCTTTTTTATTACTTTTTTTTTTGTCCAGGAAGAGTGGAATGGACCTAATGTTATGATAATTTGCATCTAATTTGGGATAGCCTTTCAAAATAGAAAATTAGGCAATGAGAGTGGTCTTCTTGACAGATCCTCCCATGTGGGGAGGATCTGTCAAGAATCTTGGCAAGATTATTTCGTTTAGAGGACTTCAATTTTTGGAGAGGGTGGATCACTGGCTACAACTTGAAGTGAGAATGGGTGGTACACTAGTGATTTATTTTAAGAGTTTATTCTAGCATAATCCTCCCTTGGTGTTCACTCTAGGAAGAATTTCAACTTTTTTGATTGATGAATATTGCATACATTTATTATATGGATGCCATTGTAATGAAGCAGCAGTCATATGCCTCATTAAAGAAGGTGTTGCCACCTTCAGCAGCATTGAGGGAGGTACAGGTTTGACTAGTTGGAAATGAAACTGTGAAATGTGATGAGTCAAACATACTTAAAGGAAAGAGATTGGTGTGAAGCCAAGGTTGCAGACCACAAATACTTTGAGGCACAGGTACACACAGCCTTTGGAGCAGTGACATAGGAAAGTCATAGCAAGTATTGCTTACCTGCCTCTTAATACTGACCTCTCCCTACTCTGTCCTGGGTTCTTCTGGAAAACAGGAATATGCTGCTCTTGATTTTAAGCATTGCCAACTAGAAGCAAGTTTTCAACTCAGTATTTCTTCTGAACTTGGTGTCCCAAGCCTCTGCCCATTGTCTGGTTGTCCCAAGTACAAGCTCACATTGTTTCCCAAAGCTGAAAGGAAAATCTCTTGACATTAGCTTTTCTATAGTGAAAACTAGGAGGTGATTTTTTGGTTTTTCCCTTTTCTTGATTCCTTTTTTACCTGGTGGCAACTCTCTTTTCAGCCATTTTTGTGCGTTTATGTACTTAATTCTCTGCTTTGTGTTGTTTTGTCATGTTTCAGCTTCTGTCATTGTTTTGGAGACTTTTGTTGTTGATGTGGGGGGCACATTAGTGGTTTTTTGTGGTGATTTTGGGTTTAGGGTTTTTTTGTTTGTTTTTTGGGGGTTTTTATTAACATATTTTCACTGGTTTCACCAAACTGCTGCTTTTACTTTCTTTCCAACCAACCTAAAAAAACCTGGCCCAGCAGCTTTATTTTATCAAAGCCTGGGGCAGGAGGAAGCATCAGTAGGACTGGGAACCATTATCCCCAGGTTTCCCAGGTGTTGTGAGCAGAGACATTCCTATATTTCCTTGCCTTAGAACAGGTTGGAATAACAATCAGCATTGCTCTTTGTGACAGGAATATGTATTTTCCTTTCATTACCATTCCTTTTTGTCTTGTTGATGGAGTAAACTTGCTAGGAGGATGTTCTTTATTTGGAGGTGACTCGTATTTCCCACTTGTCATCCCTTGACGTGCTGTGGGACTCGCGATGGCCTCTGTGTCAGTCACCCAAACGGGCACTGGTAGGTTTGAATGCAAACCAGCTCCCCTGGGCTGCAAGCAGGGTGCTGCTGGGTCTGCCCGAACGGAGCTGGAGCGGATGCAGCCCTATCACCCATCTGCCAGACAAGCCTTTTTTGGAGCATCCGATCCCAAAGGCAGCAGGCGGCTGAGGAGCCCACAGGTGCATGAATTATTGCCCAATTTTTTTTTTTTCTCTCTGTCCTGGCTCACCTCCCGCTGATGCAAAACCTGTGGTGTGTGTGGGAGGTGAAGAAACGAATGTGAGAGCTGTAAGATTAGCCACCTCTCAGGTGATCTTACCGAAGTGTGGGTTTGGGGTTGGTTTTTTTTTTTTCTTTTAAATACAGAAGAGTCTTCCCAGCACTGCTTTCTTAGGACATGCCTTCGTGGATGTGTGCAGGCAGACCTGTGCTTGCCCTGCCTGCACTCGAAGCTGCTTGGCTCTCACCCAGAGCCAATCTTGGAAGCCTGGTAGCTACACTGGCAACAAGGTAGTGCCCAGGCTGACAGCCCTGCCTCTCAGAAGGGCTTGGAGCTCTGCTGTGTACTTCAGAAGACTTTTGCACTGGAGATGTCTTGCATCCAGCCAGCTTGGAGTATAGAAGAAACATATAGGGACAAATCTTTAGAAAATACTCTTTTTAATTTCTTTTCTCTTTGCTGTTTATATTTGTCCAAACCTTTAGAGAAATCATATTATTTCAGCTATCAACATTGTTCAAACTTTGAGCCGCCAGTTAATTTTTCTTTATGGGAGGGGGAGACACTGCCTTTGTGTCAGGAAAATGGTGTCCAGACCCACTGGAATCCCTTTGTCCACTGTATTTTGGGCATAACATTGCAACTATTTAAACAAGGCCAAGAAAAGTAGTATCCAGCTGTATCTTCCCTGGAAAGAAGCTCGTTGTACCTTAGCCTGCCTGGTTGTTGCATTGTAGGCTCCCAACTCTATTCTGTACAAACACAGTCATCCAAAATCAAAAACATTCTGACAATTTAAAGTCGAATATAACATAGACTGAATATAACATAGCCTGGAATATCTCCTATGAAGACAGGCTGACGAGTTGGGGTTGTACAGCCTGAAGAAGAGATGGCTCTGGAGAGACCTTAGAACACCTTCCAGTATCAAAAGAAAAAAGAAAGCCTAAAAGAAAGCTGGAGAGGGACTTTTTACAAGGGCTTATAGTGATATAGATCAAGGGTGAATGACTTCAAACGGACAGATTCAGATTAGGTATTAGGAGGAAATTCTTCACTGTGAAGGTGCTGAGGCACTGTAACAGGCTGCCCAGAGAAGCTGTGGGTGCCTTGTCCCTGGAAGTGTTTAAGGCCAGGTTGGATGGGGTTTTGAACCTTCTGGTCTGGTAAAATATTCCTGCCCATAAGAGGGGGGGCTGGACTTGATGGCCTTTAAGGTCCCTTCCAACCCAAAGTGTTCTGTGGTTAAAATGAGAGGCTTTAGCCTCAAGTGTGACAAGACAGGTAAAATTTTTATCTGAATTTTCAGTAGAGAAAGAAATATTCAATGGACTCAGATTGTTGAGTAATGTCTTAATCCTTTGGACACAGAAATATAAAGGATCATAAATAGGAGGAGATAATACCATTTACCTGCCTTCTCTTGAAATGAAATAAATGTGGAGCAAGATGATCAGCATGGAAAAGCCCCAAGTCTGCCTGTGAAGGTCCTTATCCAGAAGGATGTACAAGACTTTGCAGGATGGTGTTCCCCATGCCTGTGACTGGTCAGAGTTCATGCTGTGCTAACACAAGTTGTTCCCCATTGCCTGTGGCAGCCCCAGCTGCCGTGGGTGAGAACCTAGACACCTCCTTTCCAACTGGGCAGATGAGCCTGCATGAGGTGACATTTCATCTAAAGCTGCTGCATCTGTAGCCTTTGGACTCATCAGAACTGCTAGTGCTTTTTGTGTGACAAAAGAGTACGGAGTCCAAGATAAACTGAGGAGAAGAGATCTGGGTATGCAAGCCTGCATTTAAAAAAGGCATCTTTCATCTCTCTGACAGAGAGGTTCCTGCAGTGCTTTGATTGCCCTTTAATTATGTCTGTTTTTCCTGGTTTGTTTGAAAGGCAGGTCTTGTTAAAAAAAGGTGCTGTGTGGAAAGAACTTGGCTGTCTCTGCTGCCCTTCCTTGAGGGCACAGGGCAGAGCTGTCAGATTAATTTTTTTTTTCTTCATTATTAAAATGGAAGCTTGTTTCTTGTGGATTTGAATGTAGGCATGGTATGTTCCTCCCTCCCACCTTAGGTGAGGAGGGGCATGAGGGGTCGGATGGTTAAAGCAGACAGAGAAGTCATGAGGTCTGACTTCTTCCCACGCTAACTTCCAGCATGATCCCAGAGGAGGTGCTTTAATCCTTCTGCTTTCAGTCTTTTGTTGTGTGCAGCTGGGCTGCCCCAAAGGCTGCAGGATACCCAGCATGGTGTTGGGGAAAGGAGGATCTAGAGTGCTGGGGTGAAAGCCAGGTGTGGGAGGTTAGCAGTTCGTAGCAACTCACAGTTTTCATGCTGTTTGATTTTTATGCGAGATGCCACCGTTGTGGAGCCATTTGCCTCAATGAGTATCTCAGCTTTTGTTAAAAGGAGTTAGAAAAAGCTTGGAAAAAATCAACGGGGGAAAAAAAAAGGGAAAATAAAACCTATCTTTGGTTAGAGAGAAAAGCCTGGATATGTGATAGTCTAGATATAAGTAGTCAAATATAGACTAGAGGCTCAACTGCTAAGCAAGCAAAAGAACTTGAGAACAGGTTTCTAATCCCTTTACAAATCTCAGTTTTAAAGAAAATCTGCGTAACTTTTGAAGGCTTGACTCATGTTTGTAAGTGCCCAGGCTTGACAGTGCTCTATTTTTAAGTGCTGTCTTTATGCTGAATCTTGGGAGGCAAGATGAAAATGTTTTTTTTAAAAGTAACAACAAATCTTAATATAGCTGAGAATGCGGAACTGCCCTTAGAAAAATAGGTTGGACACATGAAAAGGAATCTTGCTCAGCAGGCTGAAGACGCAGGGCAACTTCTGCGGTTACGTTTTTCTTTCTTCTGGCAAATTTGGGGTGGGGATGTGGCTGATGCAGTCACTTGGCCTTACATTTCATTTCTAATGTAAGTCAGATATTTCTGTACATAAAAAAAAAAAAAAATAAAATCTGGCTGAAACTGTCTTAGCCCAAACCTGAAAAGCTGTTTGCTAAAATTCTGTTTCATGAAACTTGAGGCAACCTGAAGTTGCTCAAAAATAGGAGTTACAGGATGAGTAGGGAGAAGTAGATGCTCCTTTTGAACTGAAATGGTTTAGTATAAACAGGAGAAGACAGGCTGGCTCTCTGTTGCTTCAGAGACATGATTAGGTTTTAGTTGTCATCTCCTGCCTAGAGTCCTGAAGATTTAAATGGCATGAAAATGAAGTCATCTGCTTTAAACCAAAGCTAATCAAATGAGGAGACTCCAAAGTAGGAGGATAATCTTTGTCATCTGACAGGCAGTCCTAAATTCCCATGGGATACCTGTGCAACTCTGCTGCAGTAACATATGTCTGTTGTGCTGAGACCAACTCTTCTACCTTCAGCCCAGTGGGCTTTGTGTGGTTGATAAGCCATTAAAACTGAAAACACAAAGTCTCAGAAGTGACACCATGTGCTAGAGAGGTGCTGACTGATGCTGCACACTGAATCTTCTGGTGTCCAGTGGTGTGAAACTCATTTGAGGGATTTCACATAAATTTCAAGGCAGTGGTGGACGTGCTAATGTGGCTGCTTGGGCATGTTTTTCTTAAAGAATGCAGTCATTTTTTCTATCAGAAATTAGTTGAGTGAATATTCAGTGTAGGTAAATTTAAAATTAAAATTTAAAATGTAAAAATATGCAAACACCAGAGTTGAGGGTCTTTTAAAAAACAAAACCCCCGCTCAGGGAACGCAATTATTCAGGCTGTGCATACATCTGATTACCAAGTTCCCAAGCTGGTGAGAGCAGCTCTTCAAACTCCTTGAAGCTTTCCCCCAGGGTGTACCAGCACTGCAGGCAAAATGCCCTTGTAAAGCCAAAGGCAGCAAAAAAGGGAAGCGGGGTGGATAAAAGCCATCCTTTGGGTTAGTCTGGGGAGGACTGCGAACAGCTTTTTTAAAAATAATTTTCATGACTGTGACTTGAGATGTATTTAGTGCTTTCACAAGCAGTTTTCTTGGAAGAAGGCAGGTTTGGGGTGCTGGGACACAGGCTGGAGGGTGAGCAGGCCCTGAGCTCCAGCTCTCCTCAGTGTCCCGCGCGCGCTCCTGCCTTGAGCGCCCACAGAGGCGGCAGCGCAGGCTGGGGCTGGGGCTCTGCTGGCCTGGGCTGGGTGGCGTGTCACACATTCCATGTCCCTTGGCACAGCAGGACTTGGTGGGGACGTTAGGATTGGAATCTCTGGGCTGGCGTGTGCACACGAGGGAATGGGGGACTGCTTGCCGAGCAGCTGCGCTGCCCTCTCAGGGCTCAGAGGCCGCAGGGAAGCGATGTGTGAGTCCCCAGTATTCAGACGAGTTATTGAGAAACAAATCCCTCACCTGCGTTGTTTTTCTTCCCTGCCCCGGCTTTTTATGCAGCTATGTTATACATGGTGGGGAAAAAACAACGGTTATAAACTCTCACTAGATCAGGGTTTTACGTTTCCATTTCCCGTCATTGTCAGAACAGGTAAAGGATGTTGCAGAACCTGTGCGAAGAGGACTTTGATAAGCAGCCCTTAGCAAAGCCAAGCCTGTAGCTTTCCCAAGCCTGTGTGAGCTTCTGCAGCTCCGGGAGGTGGCACCAGCTCGCTGCTGAGACTCAAGTGGCGCTGGTGCAAGCACCACCTACAAGAGCCATCGGGTCCTGGGATGGTGCTCCTGCAAAATGACTGGGAAGGTGCTTCTGGCTCCCAAAGCTTTGATTATTTTTTTTAAAGCAGTGAGTTCCCAGCCTTTATTCTTCAGGCAGAGAGGAGAGAAGCCGTTGTAGGTCTTGGTGGCTCGTCAATTCCTGGTAGTTAATCCTTACAGCTTCTGAGATGTGCCACTAAATGGGCATTGTCTGTAGAAAAGCCTGCACACTGCGAGCCCATTATCTAGATACAAAGTACTCTGGTCTATCTGCTCATATACACTTCAGGATATTTCTTTATTCTGTTAAGTAGCATTGGACTTGTTCTCTGGTTGTGTGTGACTTGTGTTTTTGAGAGGGTTTTTTGTTGTTTTCTCAAGCAGTTATTAAAATGAAATTAGATATGTTCAGACATGCAATTTTCCCTGTAATTAATTTTTTGTAAGAATAATGGAAATGATTCTCTTACCCTTTCCATCTGAATGGTTAACAGGGTATTGCAGGTCTTACTAAGGAATATTCAAAGTATCAACTTAGTGTAAAGCCCAGAAACCTTCACTGGAATAATAGTGTTATTTCTGTCTTTAAAGACTGCATGTTGCAGTCTTTAAAGCTTTTAATAGCCTTTAGAAAAAAATCTCAACCAAGTACTTTCAAGCATAATCTGTGCTTATGTAAAACTCATGGAAAGATTTAACTTACCCAGAGAAATATAAATTTTTTGGACACAGTTGTATTCTTACCAAGATACTAATAAATGCTAAGTAGCAAGGATTGACTGTAGGAACACTTCTTTTGCTAAAAGTTTGATGGTGACACTTGAAAGTTCTTGGGTAGAAAGATGGGTCGAGTCTTCCTAAAGTTTGGAGGGTTTGTTGAAATCTGTTTTGGACAAAGTGGCTTTCTCCCCTCCAATGGCTTATGTTGGGAATTTTATGTTGCTTCTTGGGGACTTTGCCTGATGTCTCAGAAGAAAGAAGGTGCTCGTAGTGGCAAGGACCAGCATTTGGGCCTTAGCACTCTCCGAGTATCCCGTGCTCAGTGATCAGCCAGGACTCTCCGTGTCACTACTGACAGCTGCTGCTTTCCTCTTCTACAGGTTTTCATTTCTGTGAACTGCCTCAGCACAGATTTTTCCTCTCAGAAGGGAGTTAAAGGCCTGCCTCTGAATCTTCAGATTGACACTTACAGCTATAATAACAGGAGTAACAAGCCGGTCCACAGAGCCTACTGCCAAATTAAAGTCTTCTGTGACAAGGTAAGGTTGGATCAATATGCCAATGACTGTTTTGGAAAGGCTTCTCCACAGCTTAGCAGCTTTTTTTTTTTTTCCCTAATTGTGTCACTTGTTATTTTGTCCTGTCTGTGTTTAGCCTTTGCAAAGAACAAATTTCAACCCCTTCTACATGGCTCACAGATGTTATGATGAGCTCAAATAAATTTGCTGCTCTCAAAATGCTGGAGTGCTAAGTATTCCTGACCATTGATTTTAGAGAAAGGTCAGTCAGTGGCAGACTGACACTGGGAGGAGCCTTCAGACAGAGAAGTCATTGCCATTGACTGGAGCAAGTGCAGGCTTGTCTTTTTACCCAATTTCTGTTGTGTTGGTCCTTTTAAATTTCTTCCTGTTTTCATACTGCATTTGTTACAAAAAAAACCCCAAACCAATAACTTGCCCAGCTTGTGAACAAAAGATGTACCACCATGAGGTACAGCAGCATTAAAAAGCCCATTTTTAATAGGATAGGTGCTGTAATTTAACTGCTCTGTCTAATGCATTTAGCACAGTGAATTAATGCCTTTCCCAAAGCCAGTATTCAACAGAACCTGTGAAAGAAACAGCAGAAGCTGAGCTGAAAGCAGCAGAAGCTTAACAGAGTTTGCAAAGAAAGGAAATCTCCCAATCTTCATAACCTGTTCCTGTCTGAGCAGTGTTTTGAAGGTCCAGGGCAAGTAATGTGTAATGTTATTTCCAGACTGACCAAGATTGTTCTGGGTTGTGATAAATGCTTCCTAGACTTCCCCAGTCCATTTGATTGCTGTAAACTATGTTGACTTTCTATTTTGCTGATGCCCTGCTCGATTTGGGCCTGTTATTCTTTGGGTCCAGACTCTGTCTTCATAGGGCAGACTATTTGGGGTGATACCTCAGATGCCTCTCTGTGCAGCTGCAGGGCTGAGGCAGTAACCCTCGTCCCTGGTCCTGTCCCCCACTGTGTGGTCTTGCCTGGTGTTCCCTAGGACACTGACACAAAGATTCATCTCGTGCTCCATTGTTCTGTCTCTGCCTGCCTCCCAAAATATACAGTGCCCTCTGCACTGTGCTCCTGCTGTAGCATCCCATTAACTCATCCTGCCACTTTCTGTTCTCTGTCTGTAAACTTTTAAATGGGTCCCTCTGCATTCCTGCACAGCTGGGAGAGCTGCCTGTAGCAGCTCCTGTTGGGATACTTTCTGCAAAGAATTTACAGGGACACAGCAAAGGCTTTCCAGAGTCATCTTAAAGACTGGTCAGTAAGCCTAAGAGGCTTGGGTCTCGTGAGATTTCTTCAGGCTTTTATTTTTCCTTCTTTTTCGATTTTCTTTTTCCTGTTTGAAGATGAGACTGAAGCAAGTGTGTCATCTAACCTATTTTCACCAAAGCAATCTGGGATCTTGTGTGCTGTCAACCTTTTTTCTCTACAATACAGAGAAGACAGACTTCCTACAGGGTAGGGGGGCATCTTTTACTCCTAAATTGTCTGATCAGTTACTGACACAATATTAAAATGACTGACAGTCTTGTGCCACCACTAATAAGACAACTTGGTTAATAAAAAGGCAGATGTGTAGTCAGCATATAGACTCCTATGGCTTCCTTCAAGCTAGGGCAGAAATTTTAGCAAATCTAGTTATATAGTAATGCCAGTGCATCTTTTATTTCCCTTTGGGACTTCAACTTACTCTCCTGATTTATTTCTTCAGATACTTTGCAAATTGTACCTGAATTAAAAGAGAAGAAAGGAAGGAGAAATATAAATCAGAACACGATAATAAAATATAAAACTGAATCTTAAAGTACCTTCCTTTTACCCTTCCCTTCTTTTCAGGCTCAACTTCACTCCCTGCAGCAGTGCAGGGGAATAGAGGCTATGGCTGGGGGCAGTTCTTCACATATTTCTGATGCTCCTTCCTCCTCAGGAGGAGGATTCCTCACACTCTTTCCTGTGAAGAGCTCCTGTTCACCACTGTTCCTCTTCAGTGTGGGGTGCCTGTGGAAACAGGAGACAGTTTCCACAAACTTCTCCAATGTCAACCCTTCCCACAGGCTCTAGTTCTTCACAAACTGCTTCATCCTGGGTCCCTTCCACAGGATGCAGTTCTTCAGGAACAGGCTGCACCGTGTTGGTGCACCACAGGGCCATAAATCCTGACAGCAAAGCTGCTGCAGCACGGCCTCCTTCCTCTGTGGGGCCACCGGTCCTGCCAGAAACCTGCTCCAGCACAGACCTCCCATGGAATCACAGCCTCCTTTGGACATCCACCTGCTCTGGTGTGGGGTCCTGCCCAGGCTGCAGGTGGATCTCTGCTCCACCATGGACCCCCCTGGGCTGCAGGGGCACAGCTGCCTCACCGTGGGCTGTACCACAGGCTGCAGGGGAATCTCTGCCCCAGTGACTGGGGCACCTCCTTCTGCATTGACCTTGGGTTCTGCAGAGCTGTTTCTTTCACATATTCTCACTTGGCCTTCTGACTGTTACTGCAGAACATACTTTTCCCTTTCTTAAATACATAAGCCCAGAGGCACTACTACCATTGCTGATGGGGCTTGGCCATCTTGAGCTGACTGGCACTGGCTCTGCTGCTTCTTGGAATAAACTTCCCCTCAGAGAGTCCATCCCTGTAGCCCCTGCATGCTATCATATCATAAACCCCATGTACTCATGGACCCTTATTCTAGCTGCTTGCTCCAGGTTCCTGTAGGAGTATTGGCATTCAGAGGGAGCACCTGTTTTCTGCCCTGTATTCAGTTGTATGTAATCGGCCTGCTGCTTTTGAATGTTTATAGGACCATTGTTACTATAATGTCAAGACCTGTTACAGCCCTGAATGTGTTTGCCTTCATGTGACCACTCTTACCTGTAGAAATTCTGTTACTCATATTTTCTTCATGGAGGGCCAAGTCTATCGTGTGAAAGTCTATTGGAAAAAAACTGCCAACTAGCAGAAAATTATGATCCTGTGGTCACCTAACACAGATGTCTCCTCTATTCCTTTAAGGCTGTGCTTGCAGTGCCCAGGATATTTGGTTTTCATCTGTTCCTGTGTGGTTTCAAGACCTGAGTAAAGCAGTATGGGTATAATGGTGTCATCCTGTAGAATGTTATGGCACAAGCTTCCTTCAGACTTGGCCCACCAATATTTGGGCTGAGCAGGGATGGGGCTGACTTCTTCCAGAGGAAGACAACTTCCTCTATTCTGAATGGTACCTCAGCTGTGCATCCACATGAGGAGAATTAAATGCAGGGTTTTACAGACTAGAGCTTGTGTTGCCCTCTGGGATCTGCTGTTCCTCTGGAGTGACGGGCAGTGCTGTGGGAAGGCGTTCATGGCATGGTAGGAACAAATGAGTGAGATGCTGTTGGAAGGAAAGAGTGGGTGCAGGGCTGCTGGAGCCTTGATCATGTGGATGGCCAGCAACATGGAAACTGTTCTTCCAGGTGACTGATCACAGAATGGTTTGGCACCTTGTAAAGCACCTTTTAAAGGTCATCTAGTCTAGATCTCTGCCATGGTCAGGGATACATTCCACTAGACCAGCTTATACTCAAAACCTTGTCCAACCCGGCCATGAACACTTCCAGGGATGGGGCATCCACAGCTTCTCTGGCCAACCTGTTCCAGTGTCTTACCACCCTTATCAGAAAAAAATTTTTTCCTTATGTTCAGTTTGAAACCATTGCTCCCTGAGCTCTGCTTTCAGGGCAGAAAAGCCTATTATCAACACATAACTTGAGTTTTTTATGTGGGTTTTGAGACATATTTACCTAGGCCCCAGTAGCCTGTATCAAGTCGACTTTCAAGCAGGGAATGGTAGGGCAGAGGTTTTCCCAAAATGTGTGCTCTTGTTGAATCAGCATGTTCTCCATGAGGAAGCAGATGCTGTTCTGTAGCACAACTTTATTATTTCCACATGAAGGGTAAAAATCAGATTGGAGCCTGGATCTCTTTCTGCTGTCAGGCTGAGGTGTTGTGAATGCGCTGGTAAGGGATGACACAGAGGGGTTCAGGTCCACCTGTGCTGAGGTTTAGCTGGGATGAATTCACTGTAGTGGCTTATATCAGCTACATTGGTTCAACCAACCTGGGAATGCCTGTGTCTTCATGTGTAATTTTTTTCTTTTTCACTATAGCTGCCTGAAGCTGGTTTGTTCCCCTCTCATGGGGTGGAAGAAAAGATGATAGATGTTAATTCTTATCAAATATATTGGCTATTTTTTCCCTTTTATTGCTGGTGTAAATAAACCTAGTGCTACCAGCAGGCATGGGCAGCCTGGCATCTATAGAACATTGATTTACTAGGAAGTAAAGAGGGCTGTTGCCCTTACCCCATGCACCATTAGGCACAGATTCCCACCCCTGGCCACAGAAGTTTTGACACTTTTCATTTGC
Organism: Regulus satrapa; assembly: GCA_013396955.1. NCBI lineage: Eukaryota > Metazoa > Chordata > Aves > Passeriformes > Regulidae > Regulus > Regulus satrapa. Next base: position 110,676 of record VWZN01019723.1, on the reverse strand, counting down.
TGTAGCTGATCAAGTCCTCCTCCAGTACCACGCGAGGCTGTGGGTGTGTTTTGGCAGCCTTGAAGGGGAGAGGGCATGAGAAGTAAGGGCCTGGTGTGGCCAGGTAACTGTTACCTTTTGCCCTGCCTTGCAGGAGGGTATTGGGAGACTGGTAGAACTTGTGTATACCAGTTTTGGTGCCCTGATGGTAGCACCAGGATTGAGTGTTGGGGATCTCCTGTGGGCTTGTCGCTTCATGCAGCTGGCAATGGGACATCCCTGACTTAATGCACCGTCACGTGTGAGGTCTGGGCAGAGCTGGAGCAATGAATGCTATGCCAAAGCTTCTTCCTTCCTTTTCTTTCTCCATCATAGCTGTCTACAACCTGCAGAAAAAATGGCCATTTGACACTGTCCCCTCTGCTGCTTGGTTCAGAAGGCCAGGAACAGTGCAGGCATGAACCCAGTTAGGGAATCTGTGGATTCCACCATGGCCTGGCCCCTGACAAAAAGAGAAGAAATAATCCCTGCTTTGAAGCAGTACACATCTGCAGCTTGAGCTCAGTGGAGGCTGATGCAACTGCTGCAGGCTCTGTGTGAAATGTGCAGGAGGGTATCTTGCTCTTGGTTATCCCAGTGTGGCATGACTTCTGTAGGTTTTAATGACAATTAAGGGAACCCCTAAATTGGGGGAGCCTGCAGTTCTTCAGTGTTTCAAACACTTCAGCTATACTTATATCTAACACTTTAAACAATTGTTATAGATGTGGGTATCTTTTGTCATCATATCTTCATCTGACTCAAAAGAAAAGCAAGGGTTACATCTTGGATATGGTTGTTGGATTTCCTTAGATGATAGGACTCAAAAGTAAGCAGATCTCAAAGTTGGCACACTGGCAAACCTGCAGCTCAGGTACTGTGGAACTGACCTCCACAAACACAGCTTTGTAAGAATTTGTGTTTTTGCCTCTGCACCTGAAAAAATCCTCAAAAATTTAAAAATACCTTTTCTTTCTCTCTCTCTCTCCCCCTCCCCTCTTCTTCACTCTTCCATTCCTTCCCCTTAATCTCTTGTCTGACAGGGAGCAGAAAGGAAGATCAGGGATGAAGAGAGAAAGCAAAGCAAAAGAAAAGGCAAGTGCACTGATCCCAGCTCTCAGTTGAATGCCTGTAAGTAGAATTTATTCCATCAGTATTTTAAATATTGGATTTCATTTTGGCTACAAATAGTTTGTGCAGTAGAATTCTCAAGTCCATTTTTATCCTCTATGGACCAGTACTTGTTTTAAGCAGTTCCTTATGGAACAGTCATTGTGTTTCGCAACATACTGGATCATTTAGGTCTTCATTGCATGTAGTCCTTTCTGAACACACAGGGTCCTGCTGTGTATTCACTCAGGTATGGGTTGTAGCAGTTGACGTGGTGGGATGAGGGTTCTTTGGCCAGTGCTGGAGCCCCTCCCAATTCAGGTGGCAGTGAGGCTAATCAGTTCCAAATATTTTCAGCTTGATCCTAAACTTAGGTTTTAACTGACTTTAAAAATGTGTTTGCAACTCCTCAGCAAGTCTGTGGCAGCCTTGAAGCTGAGCCTCCAGCCTCTCAACCCTATGCTCATTCTTCTGGAGCAAAGTGGTCCGTAGCAAGTAATTTCAAAGTTTCTGCACGTGTGAAGCGTGTGGAGACCTCAGCACTGTAGTACATAAAGGCTGAGGAGTTTCTTCCTGCTGAGCATCTTCCTTTAGCTGCTGCAGATGCCAGATGTTGTGTTTGGATGGCTGGCTGTTCCCAGCAGAGCTGCTCAGAGCAAGGTGATCTCCCATTCTTTGCTGGCACGGGGCAGGCGCGTGCTCTCGCTCGCTGTGCTGTTCACAGCCCGACTGGTTCAGCCAGCACGCGGCTCCCGGCTCGCCGGGCAGGATTTTCCTGACACAGCAGCTACAGGCTGCTGGAGCAGCTTCAGGAGATCATGCTGAAGGGAACCCATTTGCTCCAGGGAGGTTGTGGAAAGGGCTGGGGTTTTGGTTTCTTTTGAAGAACGTCACAAGAGGCAGGTTTAGCACACTGCTAGCGTTTCACAAGCGTAGTAGCCCCAGCAGCTCCCAAAAGATTACTGCATGCAACCCTTTGCATCATGGCTGGAAAGGGAAGGCACTTTCAGTATGCATTTCCCAGGATCTTCTGATTTTACAAAAGCTGCTTTCCAATGTTAGTTTTCTAGGCTTGGGCTTAGCCAGATGTGATCCTTATTTTCCTGGAAAGTACATCTTCAGCTTTTTAGTTCTTATGTGGGAAGTTTTTGATTCCTTGAAGCCATAAGCTGTTATTCTCACCCCCCAGGATCACAAATACCATGTGTACATGAACTCAGCAGAAGCAGAAACAATTGGTGGCTTTTGGTCAAAGCTATTTTTACAGAAATTTAGCAATCTTTAAAAAAAAACAGTTTTGCAAGGAGAAAACAGTGTATTTTCTACTGAGGACATGAGAAATGGTTTTGTTTGAAAAACATTCGTTTTGTTTGCAGTTGGTTTGACCTCAGATGGATATGTTTCCACTTGGTAAAATAAAGTCTTCAGCTGTGATAGTTTGACATGAATGTGTCTGAAATGCAGTTTAAGGCACCCCCTGCCTCACTTCTTCCTCGGAGTGTCTTTGTATAGGAAGTGTGTCCTCTTGTGTCACATCAGCTGCTACACTGTGAGAGCCAAAGGGCTCTGTGGGAGACACTGCTGATCCTCAGGGGGATGGACTAGGGGCTGGCACCCTGAGGTGACCAGGAAGAGCAATGAGAGGAACCAGAGTGTGAGACTTGGAAGTGTGGAATCAAAATGTAACTTTAAGTATAACAACTTGCACAAACCAGTATTTTACTACCTCTGTAGTATCCTGCTACTGTGGTTCTGTTTCTTTAAGACACTCCAAATTTGGAACAGGAAAATTGTCCCTTTGTCATCTTTGTATCCTCCTGGCATAGGAACAGCAAGTTTCTGAGGGAATTGAGAGGGAGAAGGTGGGGCAGGGACTAGTTTGGTCTGTGTTTGATGGCTTACTTGGTACATGGAAGACCTCTGTCCCTCTCTTGGGCTGAGTGCCAGATTACTGTCCATCTAAACAAAGCTGAGCCGCTCAGTTGGAGAGGTGAAGAAAGGCTCGACTGCTCTGTGAAAGAAGCACTCAGGGCTCGGCCCTCAGTTGAGAAGTAGACAACCAAAGTTCAAACTCCTTTACCACAGGAACTTTTTGCTTTGACCCTGACTGCAGACCCTTGTTCAGCAGTGTATGTACTTTTTAAGTGGTGTGGGGCCCCATCAGGGCCTTCAGTATCCTCTATCCTGATCTTTGTCTCTGCAGTTTCTGATGTCAAAGTGCCCATGCTTCCCTCACACAAACGTACTGACATCACTATCTTCAAGCCCTTCATGGACCTAGACACTCAGCCTGTCCTGTTCATCCCTGATGTTCACTTTGCAAACCTGCAGCGTGGGGCTCACGTGAGTAAAGCTCATGGGTGGGGGGATGAGGAGGCTCTGAGATGTTTTGCAAAAGGCCTGGGAAGGTGTGGGTGTGTGTAGGTACATATTAAATGTCAGACTGTATCAGTGCTATAATCAAGTACAGGATGAATCTCATGTGGGCAAGAAGAGTTGCTCCAAGATGTATTGGCTGGAGTTAACTGGGGGTGTTTCACCATCAAATTATTCTCCTATCAGGCCCAGTTTCTGTGAACCTGAAATTATTTTTCCATAGCATTTCCACTGCATGAACTGCGGAGTGGTTTTCTCTCATAACATCCCTTGGGGTCCTGGTGTGCTGTTGTACTGCACAGACTCCTCCAGATGCCCACTGCAGGGTGAGAACCTATCCTGGGCAACTGGCACGTGTGCCAGCTCTGTGATCCACTGCCAGAGCCCTGTCTCAGTGTTCCTGGAAAGTTCCAGCTGACAGGAAACTGGAAGAGGAAAAATTAGCCTGCAGTCGGGTTTCAAAATCTTGAGCTTTGCTATGCCAGGAGTTCTGCCATGCACTACCATAATCTAGACCTCACTTTTTAAGAGCATTGCCTGAACTCTTAGCAAGGATGGAGAGTAAAGTTGTATCCTTAAGGCTGGCATTCCTGCATGTTTTTTTACAAAGGCCCTAGTGCTGAGTTTTGTCAGAAGACTGTATACCAGTCCAGGTAGAAAGCTGGTTAGCTCCTCTTTGTTCCTGTCTCTCATTTGACATCCTTTATTACTTTCTATGAAAAAAGGTTAAAAAGATGTTTACTGGCTTTTGGAGCCAAAGTGTCATTTGATTGAGCATTGAAAGATTATAAGAGAAAATTAATTCTAGCTCTGGATAAAATATTCACTAAATCTCCTCTTTGTTTTCAAAGGTCCTTCCTGTTGCTTCAGAAGAACTCGAGGGTGAAAGGTAAGAACTGCCCTTCAACCTCCTCACACCTTGCCCTCTGACAGAGGAATAAGTCCCTGTTATTGTGCCACTGCTAACTTTTTGCCTGTCAATGACAGCTCCAACCTGAAGAGAGGAGCTTATATTGGTGAAGAGGATTTTATTGCTACTCCAAATAAGATGGCCAGAATAGAAGAGCCAAAAAGAGGTATTTTCTTCTTTCAGAGACTGAATTTTTGGAGTATTTATCCATTGTGATAGAGAGATGCATCTGAGATTAAAGAATTTTTAAATGCATATTCATGTATACTTCAGACTGATTTTTCTGGCTTTGAGTGGACAGATCATGTATCTAGATGTGGTGCACCTCTTTCGGGGGGGCTTCTCCCAACTCAGACAGTAATGGGCTCTGTACCCATAAGGAAAGCAAGCCCACATGAGGTGAGAGCTTACCATTATCCCTAATAGACTGGGGCAGAGAATTCATCATGTAATCTGCTACAAAATACTCTGGAAATCTCCTTCAGGACTTCAAGCAATGAATGCCAAGAACTGATTCTTAGTATGAAACTGTTGCATCTTTCATGGTGCCAGGAAATGGGAGATGCACCTCTGAAAGCCAAGCTAAGAGAATTTTCTGCTAATTTTTAACAGAGTTTCAGTCTTTGCAATTTTACGTTTCTGTGGTGTTGTGGAAGGAGATGAGAGGTCCCTCTGGGGTGTTGGAGGTGGCGTACCTGCTTGATGATAGTTGTGTTTGGAAGGACTGCAACACAGCTTGAAGAATTGAACCTATGAAGCAGCAGATGCTAAATCTAGCAAGTCTGACCATAATGGGGCTGCGCTTCTGCAGTCTGGATAAACTAGTAAGGAAGGATGAATTTTATAGAAGGAAGTCAGACTTCTTGTTTTTTCATGTTACTGTATACCAGTAAAAAAAAAGGCTCATGGGATTCACTCTCCTTTGACTGATTCTCATCTGACCTGTGCTGTAACTGAGAGTGTGTCCCATTCTTCCTTTTTCAAATCTACAGTCCTCCCTCTTCAAACCTGCTTTTAGCAAGGAAATTGGGAAATGCATCAAGGTGCTGTGCTGTCCTGAGTTCACCTTGTTCCATTAGAAATGCCAGGAATTGTTCCATGTTGCAGGTGTGTCAAAGCTGTGGCTGATGAACCCTTGCAAACAATCCAGGCTGCAATACCTAGTCATTAGAAGATGGATTAAAGACAGCAAAGCTGTTAACGTCCAAGCTTTCTTGCTCTCCTGGCTTATTCCTCAGCCTTAATGAAGTTTTTAATGAGGCTGATGTTACATGCAGTGAGTCTGTGCCAGCTTGAGAACGCTGGGGATGCTCTCCTAATTGGGGTTCTTGCTCTTTCCTTCCCCTCCTAGCAGAAGACCGAGCCTGCGTTGTCAGCTCTGGTGGTAAGAGTATTACTTGAAACACAGCAAGGGGGAGGAAGAAATCTGAGACAGTGTAGGAGGAGCACAGAACTGTACAAATAAATAATGTAAAAATCAGGAGGTGGCTCGGATGGCTTCACCTGCTGTGACAGCATCTGTCAAATCAGATGATTGTGAAGTCTTATGGCAAATGACTGTAAGATATGAAGGAACCCAAGAGTCTCAAAGATGTGTGTTTTGTGTTCCTCCTTTCTGTTTCAAATACAACCTTTCTTTCTAGTAACAGAGAAAATAAAGAAAATACAAAAGTATTTTGACAATGAAGATGCTTGAGCATACAGTGGCTTTATGTGCAAGAAGTAAATTTTGAGCTAACCTAGCTGTGTGTGTTTGTGCTACAGTCTTAAGAGTATATTGAATGTAGGTATGGATATTTCTTCATAAGATCCTCAGTGGATGTCCCCATGTGCTTAGCCACTGTGGCATACAGATTTTTCCTGAGGAGCAATTGCACAGTTAATTCCTCTCCAAATTGCTTTCCAGTGTTGCTGTATGTCCGAAAAGAGTCAGAGGAAGTCTTTGATGCACTGATGTTAAAGACACCATCTCTGAAAGGCCTGATGGAAGCGGTAAGTGATGAGGTTGGCTTACAGTCCTTGAGAAAAAGCCCTGGCTACCCAGTCCTTACGCACTGGCCAGTCACAGGAGCCAGACTTTCAGTCACAGCTTGTGTCCACATATTTCTGCTCTTCTGGGTAAGAGGAATAAGGAAGATTTCCTTTCAGTAACATGGAAATTAATGCAAATAATGCTTTAATTTGTTATTAAGGGAATTCAGGAAGCTTGTCTTTTAAGTACCTTACCCCACATCTGTGGGGTCTGGGTGTAAGAAGCCTTCCTGAAGATCCAGGTCTGTCAAGCTTGATGACTGGATGTTCTTCTTGTCAGAGAGGGTACTTTTGTTAGGGGATGGAGTGATTTCCAGAATGTGTCTAGTGGCTTGGGTTTGTTTCAGCCTTTCAAAGCCATGTTTGGGGCCCTCCACTGCCCTTTCACAAGCCCGTAATGCAGAGCTCCAAGTCCCAGCTTCTGTGTGTTGCTGAGGATTTTTATATATCTGTGCACACATGTGTGAAATTGCTCTCTGGTGCTTGACTTCCAGAGAAGTCAAGCAGAGCAGAGCAAGGGAAGTGCAGAGCTTAAATCCAGTGAATGGTGTAATGCTTGGCATGAGCTCAAAGCTGATGTTTCTGTCTGTCTCTTTTCTGTGACTGATGCTCAGGTAACAGAGGCTTTGGGGATATATAGGTAGGTCTGGCCATTTACTTGTGGTTGTAGAGATAGCTCTGCAACCAGAATCTTTTTCTCTTCTTGGCTGTGAGGCTTTGTGGGCTGGAGGATGGGGGCTAATGGAGAGAGGGCTTTAAGGCTGTGAAGTCCTCCCTTACCCCATGGTTCTGAAGTGAAGCTGGACCTTTGTTGTTTCACTCAGATTTCTGAAAGCAAGGAACCAAGTGCTCACAGCTACAACCTGGGGGAAACTCCTTATACATTTGCATGTCAAAACAGTGTATTGGTTTGGTACTTACTGTCGGGTGATGGAGCAGTTTGCCAAAGTTAGCCAGGCTTAGGTTACTGACCTCCCGACTTGCTGGATGTGTTGCAGTGAAGTGCCATGGTCAGTGGTCCTGGCTCCACACTGATGTCACCCTGCTGGGGAAGTAGAATGTTTTTGATCACCTCATGCCCTTAGCAGCAGAGGTCCTCTCCATTGCTATTTTCTTCTTTCAGCCACTGTCATGACTAGTTTTCACTTGGTCCCTCTGACACTAAATTTAAAAATGGTTTTCAGTATGCTAAGAGAACAGAGAGCCAAGAGAGAATGAGAGTCAGCGTGTGGAGTGGGCTTTTAATGGGTGGACTTCTGAGTGTAGGGGCAGGAGGTTGCTGTATAAGAAGTAAGTAGCCAGGTTTCAAACATGATTAAATTTTTTGCACAGAAGTTAGCTAAATGCAGAGCAGGGGTTCTGATCTGTAGATTTTCACTATAGTTTGGGATTTAGTGTTGCCTTCATAGGGCAGAGCAGATGTCCTCATTTGCAGGCTTGTTGTTGTTCCTTTCTGTAAAATATGGAGCGAAAGACAATGACAGCAGTCTCCTTGCTTCACCAATCATTGCTTTCTTTTGTTCTAGATATCTGACAAGTATGACGTTCCTTTTGATAAAATAGGAAAAATCTTCAAAAAATGTAAAAAAGGGTGAGTATGTACCTGTGCAGCAATTGCCTAGGAATATGAACACCTTTTTCAAACCTGTAGGCTGATCTGCTCTGTAATTCCTTAATTCCTCCATGCACTGCAGATGTGTGAATGCCATTTGTTGTTATGGTTAGTGTGTGTGTGCACAAGTACACACATTCCAACATTACCCACAGAGCTGATGAATGCAAGGCTGTAGGAAGGGTCCTGTAGAAATACGTAGTCTGGCTTCCTGGGTAAATCTCTGAGCTAATTGTTATTTGAACCAGAGCTGATCATGTCAGAGGAAGAAGAGTTCAGTTTGCTAAAAGACTCCCAGTGATGAAGAACCTCCTTCAACCTGTATAAATTGTTCCAGTGATGACTGGGGTCTCTATATCTGCATTTGGCTACAATTACTAAACCCTGGTTGTCTTTTTGTGGGCGAAGACATGGAAAGAGAAATTGAAGAGAACTTAGTTGTGAAGTGTTGTTTCTCCCAGAGGCCATACTTCATCATCTTTTTACTTTGTATCATAAGTAATTGACTTTCTGAACATTGTCTGCCTTTTTTTTTTCCATCTTCTAATTTCTCAGTAATTTTCTTGGGTTGTCTGTAAGTCAGTTCGGTGTCTCAGCCCCTTCTCCTTCTAGCCAGAAAATTACACCCTTCCAAGGTTGTGCTTTCATAGTAGAATTACCCCACCAGAGCAGCTGCAAAAGCTTAGAATCTGTGATATCTAAACCACTGCTAAGCACAGCTTTGTGTGCATGTGTGCACACAAACAGGCATTGACCTGGCAAATGAAAGAGGTGGCCGAGCATGGGTGGATTCTTTCCTGTGAGCTCTGTGGGGTTTTGTGCTGATAGTTTATAACTGACAAGAAAACCCATTCAGAGCCCCTGGTGCTTGCAGCTTCAGAAGGATTCTGCTGGTTCCAAGATCTCTCTCCCTCCCTGGTCCACGAGGCAGATTTAATCCTTCCATTCAGACCCTGAGAAGTGTGGCTGCCAGCCTTAATGGCAGGTTTGGGTCAGAACAGCCAGATCTGCTATGGGAAGCAATGAGTCAGAGAGAGATGAGCAGGGAACTTGTGTTACCCTTGGGTAGTCCAGGCTTTTTTAGGTTTGAGAGTGTCTTTGCTCTCTTTGGAATTTAGAACTGTAAAATACCTGATCTATTTTGTTTTTTCCAGAATTCTGGTCAACATGGATGATAACATTGTGAAACACTATTCTAATGAAGATACCTTCCAGCTGCAGATTGAAGAGGTTGGAGGATCTTACAAACTCACTCTGACTGAGATCTAAGATCACAGATCACTGTGGATTTTAAACAAAGGTCTCAAGTGAACATTTTCCCATAATTCAGTATGTTGGGCAAAACGCTAATCACCTCCAGAAGAAAGCCAGATGTTTGACTTGTTCTGGGAGCAGAGCAGTGGTTTTGCTTAATACATTTGTGTTTGTGTTCTTGCTCATTACCTTATTTGCACTTGAAATGGGCAAGCAAAGATCGGTGATTAACGGAGAGCATGTATATATTTTTACTAGTGTGTAAACCACTAGTAGGTATGGGAGGGGAAATCTCCTGGAAGGTGGCCTTTTAGACTGGTAATGTCTTATTTATCTATTCAGTAACCATGTTTGAGCCTGTTATCAGCTAATACCATTTTACTGGACTGTTTTCTGCTAGAGAGAGCTGCAAAACTACTAATTGATACTAGTAGGAGTTGCATGCAGGTTGGAGGAAAGTCTATAATGTTTACTTGTGACCAGGGCAGACTGTTGAAATCACTTGTGTCATTTGGAGGGAATGTAAAACTGCCTTGCTTATGAAGAACTCGCCTTAGTAACTGTGTGAACTCTCATCAGATGAAGCTATATTGTATATAAGTGCAATATATTTTTGAAGGTTTGTAAATGTGTACATATAAGCAATATATAATATATATAAAATATGGTGTTCTGTACATACCGTGAAAATATGCAATGAAGCCCATCTAAAAGGATGCCATATACAGAGAAAACATATTTAACGTAAATATTTAAAAATGGACAAACCCTTATCATGCACCAAAGGTGAGAACACGTTTGTACATTCATAGAAGGCACAAGAGACCTGCTTGTTAAACATGGATCTTCCTACGTAGAAGGAAAAAGATACCAGCTCTCTCCTAAATCTTCATTCACAGGCAGGCAATGGAAGTCCTGGTTTCTGTCATGGGCTGCCACTAAATCCTGAAACACCTGTGTACTGCTGTCCTGGGAGGCAATTTGGGCCAAGTCTTTGGAGAGCTGGTTTGCAAGAGGAGCAAGGCAGATGCAGTTCTCTTGAAGTCTTGTGCTTGGAGGTCAGGAAGAGAAGGTCTCCTGGAGGGTGGGTTTTTTTCTGTAGCAGTGTATTTAAGGCTCATCTGGACGCAGCCTGCACCAGCAGCTCACACTGGATAAAGCCATGGGCTCGATGGAGCCAGCTTGCAAGGCCTAGGATGTCAACAGCTGGAAATGCACAGGCAAGACTTTTGAGAGAGGAAGGTGGCAAAATGGCTCAGCAGGCCAAGTGTTAGCAGGGAGTAGGGCCTCCAAGTAGGTTATGCATTTTTGATGTCTGAATATACCGTATTGAGCTGCTGAGCTGGAGAGGCCCAGTAGGTACAGCGGGCATCCTGAGCCCCAGCTGGGAGTGCCAGACTCCTCCAGAAAGTACTGCCCTGTGCTATTTACTCATCGTGTGCACGTGGGTGTGAAGGAAAGGCACTCTTTGGCTAATAGCAAGTGAGAGAGGAGCACTTAAAGGGCAGCATTAAGGCAAAAACCTCTGTTACATGGTGAGCAGATGAACATGAGTGCCAGGTCCAATGTCAGAGCTTTAGTTAGGGATCTGGGTTTATAAAAGAGGTTTATAACATTTTCAGACAGTACAAAGCTGCACATACCTCACCTAGGACATGAAGGTCAACCTGGAAAGACTGGAGAAATAATCCAGAATAGTAGCATATGATTTTACTTAATAATTAA
>VWZN01019723.1:88933-99303 GCA_013396955.1 Regulus satrapa | reverse complement strand
CCCGAGCACTGGAGAAGCATCACTTAACACTTTTGCTTTGCAGTTTTACCCGTGCTGGGGAATGTAGACATTTCCTTCACACGCTTGAGCATTTAGCCAGGCTAAACGGGATTAACAACTGTTTTATCCTTTTCACTTTTTCAGGAGCTCTGTTCTTGAATTCAGTGATAGTAATAGCACTTTTTGTTATTGCCACGTAGAAATACCAACACTGTCGACACGATTCTACCTCCTATTACTATTACTGAATGTGATCCTTCCTAACCTGTAAAGTCCTAAGCAGTGTGTGTGTATATATATACATACATATATATATATATATAAATATTTACCCATTTTTATTGAAAATGGAAGTTTTATTATGGAAACTTGGTCTAGGGTCAGGGAAGTAGATTTAGAGTCTCCATAGAGGTAAGATTGACATGAATGTTACTTCTTTTTACTGCTTAATGAAGTATGTGAACTAAATCTGATGATTGTTTTCCACTATAAGATATTCTGGGACACGGGTCTTATAACAGTAGCAGCAATGTCATGTATGTTTTATGAAACTGATTTTTTTTTTGTTTTGCCTGCTGTTTTTTAATTGAAAATGTATTTTAAACCAAGCTATTAAATTTTATATGTTCATTTCTAATGATGAGTCTTTTTATATAACANACTGGATAAAGCCATGGGCTCGATGGAGCCAGCTTGCAAGGCCTAGGATGTCAACAGCTGGAAATGCACAGGCAAGACTTTTGAGAGAGGAAGGTGGCAAAATGGCTCAGCAGGCCAAGTGTTAGCAGGGAGTAGGGCCTCCAAGTAGGTTATGCATTTTTGATGTCTGAATATACCGTATACTCGCTGCTGAGCTGGAGAGGCCCAGTAGGTACAGCAGGCATCCTGAGCCCCAGCTGGGAGTGCCAGACTCCTCCAGAAAGTACTGCCCTGTGCTATTTACTCATCGTGTGCACATGGGTATGAAGGAAAGGCACTCTTTGGCTAATAGCAAGTGAGAGAGGAGCACTTAAAGGGCAGCATTAAGGCAAAAACCTCTGTTACATGGTGAGCAGATGAACATGAGTGCCAGGTCCAATGTCAGAGCTTTAGTTAGGGATCTGGGTTTATAAAAGAGGTTTATAACATTTTCAGACAGTACAAAGCTGCACATACCTCACCTAGGACATGAAGGTCAACCTGGAAAGACTGGAGAAATAATCCAGAATAGTAGCATATGATTTTACTTAATAATTAACGATTCTAATTAATGGTTAACAAATTGTAACCTACTGTTGTTTAGCTCTGTCATGGTGCTGTTTGGAAGAGGGAGACAAATGCCACGTTGAGTTGATCAACAGGAGCATGACCTGCAAGAAATAGGAGGCCTCCCCCCTTTGGCTCTGCTTGGCATCACCTAGGCTTCCACTGGAGTGGGGACCAGACCATGTGGTGCTTCTGAGGAGGAAGGCCTGCATGATTTGGCTGGTGAGGGGTCATGTTCAGATGGGATGACTGATGGGAGCAGCCTCCTGATCCATGAAAGTGTCCTCCTTATCCATGGCAAGCACAAGGAGTCGTGGGTGTAAATTACAGAAGTTCAGGCTGGATGGTGAGGCAGTTTTCTCTAGTGAGAAGAGCAGGTTGTCCATGGAGGCAATGATTTGGCATCAAAGGTCTTCAGAGCCAGGCTGAGCAAAGGTGTCTCTGGACTGTCACAGGTGTAATTGATTCTCCTATGGTGGTGAGTCCAGGTGATCACTTGAAGTCCCTCCCCCACCTTCTTTTTTTAATGATTTATATAAAACACAGTATTTTGGAATTCATATTTGGATCGATCCTGAGCTGGTTCATTCCATTCCCCCCTCTTTTCCCCCCTCCTTCCTTCTCCTCCTTTGTTGCTGGGCCCCAAGAGAGGGTTGGGATGCTCTGGGCACTGCATGCTCCCCTCTTTGCTCTGTGGCTGGAGTCGAGCAAGCTGCACACAGGTGTGGCTTTGACTTTGGGCATGTGGCCGGAACACGTGGGCCGGAGGAGAGAGGCTGGTGTGCAGCACGATGCTGAAGAGACTTGGCCAACACCTGCCAGCCTGTACAGGAATCCATGGCCCATGGCAGAGCGGCCAGGGACTCGTACCCAGCCAGCACCAGCACCTGCTTGGGCTTCCCTTCGGCAGTCACGGGAGAAATTTTACTATGGCAAGGGAATTTTTTAAAAAAATCTGATAGATAGAATACATATATATATATATANACCAAGCTATTAAATTTTATATGTTCATTTCTAATGATGAGTCTTTTTATATAACAAATGCATCTGCTCTTATCCCTTCAATTTTCCTCTGACTTGGAATCTATAAAACCCTGGTGATTGTTTCCTAGTTTCTCCTTGCAAAAGAAAATAATCCCATCGCCAGCCTTGCTGTTGTTATTCCCACATAAAAAATGGCCAGCCCCATTCTCATTCCCTGCTTTATTCCAGCTGACCTCATAAAGTTCAGAGTGTGGGGAAGCTGCAGCATTTGTTTCCACAGGACTCTTTCCTTTGGCAGGAGAGCAGAACACCCATGGGTAAGATCAGGTGAGTGGGGGGCCACTAGTGAAGCTGCAGGCAGTGACTTGCCCAGGCTGGAAACAAAATTCACGCTAACAGCTCCAGGATAATCCTAATGCCATGGTGTCTGGAGTGGTGCTCACCTCCTCTTTTTCACTGTCAGAAAATGTCTCAACAAGCTTTTGCTGGGGCTGGCTCCCAGCCCCAGCAGCAGTTGCTGTCCTGGAGCAGCTCTTGTGCTGCATCTTTCCAACCACTGGGCTTGTGTCAGCATGCTGGGGCTGGGTGGGGAGCAGCATGGGTGGCTGAAGATTTCTGAGCTAGGAAAAGACCAGGAAAATTTTTACATACTTCCTTATTTATTTGCAGTTCTTGTGCAGGCTCTGCCCACAGGGTTTGTCCCAGGATGCTGCGGTGTGTCATGGCTGGCACAGTCACGACAGCACCAGTGCTGGGGGATGCCCTGTGTCATCTCCACCTGAGTTTGTGCTTGCTGGGCAGGGTTCTGCCCCCATACAGTTGGTGTGTGGCCATCTCACAGCAAATCTCAGCGTGATATGGAATCTGCTGCAGGGCTGACTGAGAAACAGCTGCTACCCCCTCTTCCCTGGCCATGTGATACCACCATTTTCCTCAGCCTAGTGTCTGTGTTATATATGTCTGTGCCACACTCCCTCCTCCTCCTGACACTCCTCCTTTTTCGATTCAAGTGAGTTTAAAGGAAATGAAGATGAACCCCCAAAGATGCAGCTCTGAGCTCCCAAGGCGGGGAGCTTTACATGGAACTCCATGCTTCTTCCTGGGGCAAGACTCGGGGCTCTAATATTGAAAACATTTAGTTAGGTGTTTAGGATCTGACCTCTTTCTATATGGGAAAGCCGAATTCTGCATCACTCTCCATCTTCTTGTTGGAACTTTGTTGAACAAGGGGTTGCAAGAGCTAGGAGCGTCGATGCTCTTCTATTTGGTTTGTATTTTAGATGACTGCAGCCATTATTGCAATTATTAAATATTAGACAATATTTAGATGACACCTCAACTAGATGAATTAATGTAATATATGAGTTCTCTGAAGTTGTTTAGCAGCTTGGAATTTGTGTCCCTGCTGCAGGACTGCTCATGCTGGGTGGCATCCTAAGCCTAGAGCTGACCTGCAGGTCAGTCACCACCACTGCAGTTTGGGAAGCAGGCAACAGGCAGAGGAAAGGTGCATGGCTGAGCCTGGCAGCAGCTCTGATGAGTGGGAACGCAGTGGAAAAGTGTTTGGATGTCTTGGGGATTTGATACCTGGAGGAGAGACAGCCCTGGGCTCAGGGGTGACAGCAGTGAGGGATGATGGAGCATGCTGTGCAGGTGGGTGCTGCCAGCAGGCTGCAAAAGAGAGTGTAAATTGGAGTGAAATTTGGAGAGGGTGAAGTGACATGAGGAAAAGGGAACAGAGTCCTGTGGTTCCTCAGCACCAGGGGAAATCAAGTCCTGTGATCCCTCAGTGTCCTCGGCAGGAGAGGAGAGCTGGATGGAGCCCCAGCTAGGCAGTGCTGGCCCTGCCAACCTGTTGAATCTGCTCTTCCAGCTTCTGAGTTCACTGCTGCCACTGCCCAGGAGCTTGGATTGAACCAGCCTGCCTGCTCCAGCCATTGGAATGTGCCCAGACAGGGCCCAGTGCCTGGCCTGGAGAGGCACAGCTGGAGCAGCTGCTGGGGGCAAGCACCGCTCTGGGAGTGACAGCCCTGCTCAGGGGGTGACAGTGTCTGTGACAAGGGCCCTGGCTCTGCCAGTGGCATATGGGCTGTTGCCAGTGCTTGGTTTGATGATGCTTCTAATCTTATCAGGATAAGGCTTGCTTGGTTTTCTTTCCTAAATAATGACACGAGCTATTAATAAGGAAATAGAGGAAAAGTGATCACACAGTGGTCAGTCAGCTTTGCAAGTTGTGCCCCACAGCTCCTTTCTCACTTGAAATGCTTTGAGCCTGTCAGCCAGTGCTGACCAAGGGCTTTTGTGGAGCAGCAGTTCTGGTTCCCCCATCTTGTGGCTGTCCTAAAGGGCCCTAAACCAGCCCTTGCTTTCCCACTTGCCTCTGCTTTGCGTGCAAAGGGGCTGGTCGAGACTTGCTGTCTACAAAGCCTCAGGTCAGGGTAATGCCCGAGACAAAAGGAGACATTTATAAAATCAGCAATGGCAAGCTAAAAAAAAAATCCATTGCTGCCTGAATCAACCCCTGCTGTGCCACGTGGCCATTCCCAAATGAGCTGGCACCTCATGGCGGTCCTGTCCAGAACTTTGCCTGTGAGGGACCCCCAGCTCAGACTTGGGGGCCAGCTGAGCTCTGCCTGGAGCTGCTGCAATGCCTTGGGCTGCCTGGCCTCAACAGGGGTGAGGGTTTTGATGAGAAGGGCCCAAATCCACCTCAGCTCTGTAGAGGCACAGCTTGTGCCCGCTCTTCTCTACATGCTGCAGGGCAAGGGATCATAATGCTGCCCCATTACTGGCCAGCAGCACCCCCAAGACCTTCTTCTGATTTCCATTGTTCTATTCAAAGGAAAATTTTGAGCCCTGGTCCAGGACTGAAAAGAAAATTTGAAAGATACCTCAAGAGAAAGAAAAATACAAATTATGATTTTGACCCTAAATCCAAGCTAATCATGTTTTTTGTTGCTTTTTTGTTGTTGTTGTTTTGGTTTTTTTTCTTTAGGTCCATCTCTCAATTCCTAAGTGCTGGGGGTTAGTGATGTTCTTTAACACCATCAAATTGCGCAATATTTAATTTCTTGGAGGAAATTCCCCCAACACCCTGCTTTGAAAACACTCTCTCTCTGATACTCAAGGTTTTTTTCACGCTGCATTACATTTACCCATTACCCTGCTGTTATTTTGCTCTAAAGGTATATTTTGAGGCTTTTATGAACCACATTTGAGCTCCCTGATGACAGCACTCGGGTGGATGTAATCCAGTGTGACAGGGCGTGTGAATGCCATAAAGTGCAGGGATAGCAGGTGGAAATGTGGCCAGCAGGGACCTGGCTGGCTGCAGCAGCATAGGGATTACATGCCATGATGAAGTGAGAAGGAGGACTTGACCTGAGCTGGGGCAAAAAATAGGCTGCCAGCCAGGCAAATCTGTGTTTGGCACTGAATGGAAGCCCAGACCATCAGGTTAAGGTATTCAGGCAGGTATTCACAGTGAGCTCAGCTTACTTTGGTCAGTCCCTCAGGAGACAATGAGGGGTGGTGCTTGTGGAGCAGAAGGAGCTGTGTGGCCAGGGCTCAATTTGACTAAGGCTGGAAGTTACTGGGTTAGTGGGGAAGGTTTTAAGGTAAAAGCAATGCTTCTCCTCAGTCTAGAGCCCTTCCATATCCAGCAGAACTGTAAACTGTCAGTGTTCAGCCTCAGACTGCTTTTAACAGGTCACTGCATGTCTTGGTTTGAAAAGACAAAGGTATCTGCTAAGGAGGGCAGGAGCCTCTCTTGTAATGGAAAATGTAACCCACCCCACCCCCCCAAATTATTATAATTTTGAAATTAAGGGACTTCGGGGCAAAGATATGAAGATAGGAATAACAGTTCTTTACTAGTATGTAAAAAAACACAAGGGGAAAAAACAAGCAAACTACAACTTAATAGGAAAATTAAAACAAAATACAGTAGTACAAAAAACACTGATAAAGTCAGAATACTGACTGTCAGTCAGGGCGTTAGTGGCAGTCAGGTTAAATGGTGGCTGTAGTCCTCCTGCAGTGACAGATGCGATTCTGTTGAAGCAGTGATCCTCTAGAAGGGTGCAGTCCTCCTCCAGAGGACCAGTGGTGGTGTAGAAAGGCCTGGTCTTCCTCTGGGAATCCAGTGGAAAACTTCAATCCTGGTGTCCTAACTCCCTGATTTTTATCTAGGTAGGAATGCCTGTCTCCTCCCCTGGGTGGAGCATCTCACAAAGGGATGATGTAATTTTATCAGTCATGCTGAGACTCAGTGGCCCATTAACAGAAGATAGCTTCCTGAAGGGACACTGGGTCTTGGAAGAGATGAAGATAACTAAAGATAAACTGCCCCACCTGCTTTTATCAGCTGGCCCATTAACTAACGTATCTCCCCTGGAGTTACGAGGGATGGGTCATGGAAGAGATAAATAACACTGCCTCGCCTGATGGAATACCTATTCCTGGTTGCATCCTGCACTGCAACACAAGACAACATCGTTGGGATTGAAAGGGATGTCTGGGGGCACCTACTCCCTTGCTCAAGCAGGGCCACCCCCAGCCAGCTGCCCAGCACCCTCTCCAGAGGGCTTTTGAATATCCCTAGGGACAGAGACTCCACAGCCCTTCTGGGCAACCCAGTACTGGGTCACCCTCACAGCGAAGTATTTCCTGATGTCGTGAAACTCCTCCTGTGTTTGGGTTTGTGCCTTTCGTCTTGTGAAGGTATGTGCTGGGTCTCCTGGAGGAAATAATACCAAGAGATCAGAGATGAAATGGTGATTTGGGACTGCTCCAGGTGAGCTGCAGCCATGGGGAAGAAAAGTGCAGCAGCCCAGAGGAGGGTGTGCAGCTGGGGGCATCCCGGGACAACATCCACCCCTTGGAAAAGCACTGCAAGACGAGCTGCCGGCTCGATTCTCTGCTCAGCTGGCACTGTGGAAGGGTGCCCAAGGGGAAAGAAACGGAGTGAAAACAGCGCTGCCTGTACTCAGGAAAGGAAAACAGCACCACTACACACCAGAAGAGCTGCAGCACAGAACTGGAGCCTCCGTTTATTTCACAGAAGTCGTTTTGCACCTCAACATCCTGAAGCACTGCAGTAGTGAAGGGGGAGTCCACACCCAAGGCTGATGCAAGGATTGACCCATGCTGAGGAAAAAATAGGGACTCCTTGTCCTTTTTTATGTGAATAGTGTAAAACTGAATGGGAAAGTGCTTTTGAAGGGGGGTATTAGGATCTCCACTGTGCAAGGGGAGTTGCAGTGAGTGAGTCCAGGCAAGCACTAGTTATGAGAAAAAGCATCGAACTGCCTGGATACTTCATCCAAACAACAGGCACGGTCTGTTCTGCAGCTGAGAGAGTGAATGGAGCCAACTGAGTCATGTATGATGGAGTAATGCTGCCAAGGAAGCATCACAACAATAGGAATTACAGTTTTCCAGCTCCTGAGCTGGGGCAGGGATGGGATGTGGCCATTGCTGGGGTGAGATACCTCCCTTTAGATGTTAGAACTGGGATTTAAATTATTAAGCAACTCAATTGCCACTGACTTCCNAAAAAAAAAGCTTGGAAGGTGGCTTTTAAATTTATTTAATTATTAATGGAAAAATTGTCAGTAAAATCCTTCAATATATAGTTAATTCAGCATTTTATGTAGGAGGTTGCTCAGGGTATGAAATCACTGATGGCACAGTTTGAGTGCAAGCACTGGGGGGGAAGATTGCCCTTAAAAGCAATCTCCTCAGCTCATGCCCTCCTTTGCTTTGGCTGTCATTTATGGGGGATGTGTCCTTGTCCCCGGGTTTGGTGTCTGTCCTGCCAGCTGCAGCATTTCTCTGGCCCCCCAGCATTTAGCATTGTGATGCCCAATGAGACAAATGTGACATTGGAGAGGGAAACAGAAACCCTGTCGCGCATGAGGGAGCTTGGGCTGACTCAGCTGGAGACGTGTCTGTAAGAGCACAGCTGTTCTGCCCACGGGGAGTGTTTGGGGAGGCAAAGGAAGGTGCCAGGCGAGCAGGACACAGACCCCGCCACCAGGAGCTGAGAAGGGAGTGCGCAGCCCTAGGAAACTGGAAAGAAGGTGAGGGTGGAGCCAGAGTGGCTGGTGAGGGGTTTATTTATAAACCTGATGCTGGGTTAGCAATCGCATCTCTGTTTGCATATGTGAGGTGTGACAGCTGGCTGCCACGGGGAGCACCTCATACAGCAAAATTCCCCGTGCACACGCCCGGACACAATTTCATACGTGGATGCTGTCTGGAGCAAAGCTGAGCATAGTGAGAAGGGGTACCTCAGCTTGTGCCTCTTGCTCATCTGCTGCAGACCCCTTTGCATTTGTGAGCAGCAAGTGGGGGCGGATGACGCTTCCCCTGCACTCGTGGCCCCATAGCCAGGCTCTTCACCCTGGCCAGAACGCATCCAGGGGCAAGCAGGGCTGAGCCTTGGTGTCCGTGAGGACATCCACGAGCAGGAGAGCAGCAGTAGAGGCATCTTTGGTGCCAAGGACATTAGTTTGAAAGTGGCCTTCTCATCTTTCATTCTCTTCCACACAGGCTTTGTGTTTAATTTTGTTCAGGGTTGCCCTGGCTGGTCTCCTGTCCCTGCTCAGTCCCCTCATTTGTCTGACTTTCAGTGATGGTCAATAACTGCAACCCCTGATAGTGACATTCTTACAAGGATGTTCCTTATTCTTAATATCAGAAGGCCAAGAAGGGAGAGGGAGAGGCTTGCTTTGCAGGGCTGGGGAAGGAAAGCATGGGAGATGCAGGTCCAGGAAGGAGGAGATGGAAAACCTGCAGAGTGGATGATGTGGAGCTGGGATATGTGAGTGATTAATTCCCCAGGAAGTGCAGGGTCACCCTGGAAGTGGGTGGGGGGAGGGTGGCAGGCATACAGATAAGGCACTAGACCAGAAGTAACATGGACTCTTATTTTATGGTCTGCTTAGAGACATGACCTCAAGCAGCAGCAACCTTTCCTCAGACAACCAGGTCTGGGATGTCTCGGCCATTCCCAGGCACATAAGAAGGGCCCATTCCCAGAAAGGGCTGTTGGGGGAAGCTTTTGAAGGTGCTCAGTAGTGTCTCACATTATCAAATAAGAGGGGAGGACAGAGGCTGTACATCTGAGCCATGCAGAGAGCCCCTCTGATATCAGCTGGATAATCCAGAGCCAGTGCGAAGGATGGGAAAAAGTGGGACCTTAAACAAGCCCCAATCTGATGTCAAAAAAGGTGACACACACGACAAGACAGCAGGACACCTGTGATCAGCCACAATCCGCACCACCACCCTGAGCCCTCCCTGGGACTCGGCACCACTCTGTACCTGGTGCTGCACAACCCTTGGGTGCCTGTGGGCAATGCCCCACGGGAGATGGCAGTGCTGGTACCGGGGGAACCATTGCCAACCCCTGGCCACTGCTGGCCCTGTGGCACCAATCACCCCCACCAGGAACAATGTCCAGAGCTCAGTCTCTGGTCACACAGGATCTCCTTCGTTCTCCTTCCAGCACCTGAGTGCTGCATGAAAACACCTGCAAGGTTGTTAACACGTGGAAGACAACCAGGATGAAACATGTATTTGCACACAGGCTTGATAGCTGCCCCAGTCCTGAGATGACCAAAAGAGGGGAACATCCATCAGCATTGCTAATGCTTTCATATACTGTTTAATATATGTGTGTCAGAAAATACGTGTAGGCTTAGCTAACAGTAATGCTGAGGTCAAGGGAACAGTGAAAACAATGAAGACATCCTCTTAGGCAGAACAATAAATAAATAGCATGTAATTTGAATTTTTGCTGGTTTTCTAATCCATCTCCTGGTGCCAGTAAAATAGGATCAGGGCACAAATAGCAGCAGCAGAAAAACCAGACCGTGCACTCGAGCAAGCAGATGGTGCACTAGTATGTCACACTTATCACTATCACTTACTTTGTTTTTCTATCATAGTGGACCTGTGGACAGTCAACACTGTAATCAATATCTGTGGACTGGATTCTGTTAGCTCACTAAACACTACGTTTCACATACTCATAACCAATCTTTGTTTGAGTGGTGATTCCTCTGTGTAGTACTGCCAAGGTTCGCAAAGTCTTTGATGATTAATTTGTGTGTGTGTGTGTGTGTGTGTGT